>JAVBJF010000248.1:219581-541745 GCA_033439095.1 Pseudococcus viburni
TCTTGCATTTTGAAAATTTTGCTTTAAGATATTGGGTTAGTAATTTTTTACGATTTTTTTTTTACTTTTTAGCTTATCAATTTCATAAAAAATTTAATTCAAAAATGTGGAAATGTAACAAAAAAAATTTAATAAAATTTAATATGTACCTACTCGTGGGTAGATGTTTTTGTCTAAAAATAGTTTTGGAACCAATTTTTCACAATTCGGTACCTATTCCATTTTTCAGAAACACTTTTTACTAAAGTAATTTTTACGTCAATTTTTAAATAAAAAATCAAAGAAATTTATATTTTTGATTTTGTTTTCCAAAATGACATTAATGTGTATTTTTATTTAGAAAAAAATTATCAACGGCGAGTTTCCGTCATTCGTCTTTCTCTCCCTTTCCCTCTCCTCTTCGCTTTACCTATTTTTTATTGTCAAGACAAACAATTAGACGAGGTATCCGTTTATTTTCCCGAATCCATTTTCCCTATAGACATTTTTTCAAATGAATAAATCCCGAAAATTTTTCATTCGAATTCAAAAACTCGACATCTAACTATTCTCCTTCGTCAACGTGTTCGTTGTATGGAGAGCTTATGGCTTTCGAACTGTTTGGTTTCGTTTGGTTCTGTTTAATTCTGTTTCGTTTCGTTTCGTTCTGTTTGATTCCATTTGTTTCTGTTTAGTTCTGTTTGATTCCATTTGTTTCTGTTTAGTTCCGTTTAGTTCCATGGATATACATATTTGGGATAACAATTCGGGTTATTGGATTTGGGTAAAAAAAATTGAGATTTTTTTATTTGGGAAAATGTCAGGGATCCAGAGGGAGGGGGTCTAGTCCCTCCGGATCCGACTCCGGCTCCGAGATTTTTGATATAAGTGCCTCCCGGCTCCGGAAAAATCACCCGGAGGGGGCCTCCTCCCTCCACCCTCCGTCTCCATCTCCGGATCCCTGGAAAATGTACAGAAATCCGATGTTGTGCAAATTGATTGTTTTAGGAAAAGGTTTTTATATTAACGTGATTTAAATTAAAATACCTGCTTTCAATTTTTTTTTGATTTTTCTCCGAAATCACTTTACTTGCGGTCTCAGTTCTGCAAATTGAGCTCTAATAATATTTTTGGGTGGAAAAATTTAAATATGTTAAGGTAATTTTCGATAGAAATTTATCGGTTAAATTTTCAATTTTTTTGTAAGTGAGTGAAGTGAAGTGGTTAAAATTTTCACCCGTGTTTTTGAAGTTTAATTTCGTGTTAACCCTCTTCTACGATTCAGTTTTCGAAAACACTGCAAAATAATCCACTTCAGGGTAATAATGGAGATAATTTTATTGAATTGGAGTCAGTTTTTAAAATTTAGAACTCGAAAAAAGGCGCCAAAAAGTTTGACACATTGCTGATTTTTAAACTTTTAAAGAAATTATCATTTTTTGAAAATTCGAAAAAAATTGATAAAGCATCCTGATGTGAAATTAAATGCTTCTCATTCTATTTTAAATTGAATACAAAAATTCGAAAATCATTCCAACAATATTTCAGTAACCAGAAAAATCCTCTAAAATCTTCCCTCGAATTATTAGGTAATAAATAAATTCGCGGACCTCCCCCCCCCCCAATGAAAAACACCAAGTCATAAAAATTCATTCCTTTTTTTCATCAAAATTCTCGTTAATTTGTAAATTTCCACCTCGAACTAAATTCTATCTCCGCGAAGTTATCCGGCCTAAATACATTCTCATCGATTTTTAATACAAAAATTTCGACCCTACAATAATAGCTTTTCGAGTAACTCGGGCACTTATTTACAATTCAACACTCGTCGGCGGAAATTTTGATTTATTTGACAACTTATACAAATGTTATAAAGATGAACAAGTTTTTCGTTCGAACTTACATGCACCTACGACTCTCGGCCACATCAATACGAGTAAAATTCCGGTCAGAAATCATTTTCTCATCGTGTAAATTCTAGAACACGACGAGTTGTCGATTTACCTAGGTCGAAATGTTTTTCAAATCAAGATAAATTCCCTCTTAAGGGGAAAAACGAAAAAAAAAGAACGGCCAGGCTCCGAGTATCGCAAGGAAATTTTCTACGCTGTATGGCAATTTCTCATTGAATTTGGAACTCGTGTGACAGTACGAACGAAGCTAAAATTCGGCGCTCGAAAACAAGAAATATATCTCAAGGGTATGGTACGCCCCTTTACGTTGGCAACTTTTGTTATAACATTGTCTTCTCGATTAAGACGAAAGCCGGCCCAAATGACCAGATAAACAAATATCCCGCGAATAAAAAATTTTTCGCCGATTTAGTTAAGCGAAAATAAGTTTTTATAAGTTTTTCGTGAGCGGCCGGCGCGCAGTCGTGTTTTTTTCTACATCGTTAACATTTCCGTCCCGAGTAATGCTTTTCCGCTTATTCTTACAAAAGAATATTGCCGCGACGAATTCGCCAACGAATTTTTACCAAAGTTGAGATTATATTTTTAGAACATGAAAGGATTACGTTCTTGACACGGAACCGAGTCGAGCTAACGAAATAACCAACGTTATCAACAAGGCGAAAAGTCTCGTATTGTTTAACGATTCATTATCGTTGAAAAATAATTACCTTCTCGTGTTATGAGCTAGCAAAAAAGGCCTAGGTACATACGACGCCGGGGTAATTGTTTTCGTATGTTTTCGAAACGAAAATTAACTCAATTTGGAATTTAGATAAGCTAGGTATTTGTATATTTCGATAATGTTGACGTTGACACGTTTCCAAACACCAAACTTGGTTCGAAACCAGATTACGAAAAAATTTTTACAAACATTATCCGCTGATCTTTTCTACTCGGTAATTCGAACTGTAGTCCGAGAAAAAAAAACAAATTTGCTAATTATACGAAGCTAACGCGACGTTGTTTTTTTTTTTGCAAACAGGTAATGAAAGGTTATTTGAACAATCCGAAAGCTACCGAAGAAGTCATCGATCAGGACCAGTTTTTTCACACCGGTGATATCGGATATTACGACGACGATGGAAGATTTTTCTACGTCGATCGTATGAAAGAGCTGATAAAAGTAAAAGGTTTTCAAGTAAGTGGATTCGCGAGCTTTTCCTTTTCTTTCATTACTTTTTTATGTGTTTTTCCGGAGAGTAGATTCGAATAAAGTGAAGGGGAATTTGACAATGTTTATAAAACACCTGCACTCGAAATTACCGCACGCTTTCGAATTTTCAAATTGATCGCGACGATTATTCAGCAGTACTCATTACCATTTTCAAAATTACCATAGAACTAGGTGACATTGAATTAATTTCGCAAACTGCAAAAAAATTAATGATTGAGAACTTCAAGGTCGTTACCAAACCGTCATATTTTGTTTACATGAGAAGTTCGAAAAAGTGCTTTGAAAATTGAAAATTGTTTTTTCAGGGAAGAAAAACCTAGAAAATTAAAAATAATCTGGACTTGAAATAATTTTTTACTTACGATTTTTTTTAAAAAAAGAATAAATGAGACTAAAATGGAGTGAGAGGGAGTGGGATATGAAAATAGGTATTATTATGAGCATTTCAATTTTTGAAAAAAATTTTCAGATTAGTCAATGATGTTTTTTCATGTTTAAACATTTCAAGGAACCAAAAAACATGAAAAATGGGTCAAAATTGAAAATAAAAATTAAATATGTCACGCTATGAAATTGTAGGTACCTAATTTTATTCAAAATACCATAAACTTCATTTCGTTTTTACAAAAAAGTTAAAATTTTGGAAAATAATGCAAAAAATAGCCATTTGAAATAGGTAAGGGTTGGGGAAGGTCAATAAATTTTCTCAAAACATTTTTTACCTACATCGAAAGGTCATTTGCGCTAAGGGCTAATTTCATTATTTTATCAAACTAGACCCTTTTGTTCAAAGTACTTTTAGCCCAGAGGCGTCGTCAAGGGGGGAGCCCTCCGAAAAAATTCTGACCTTTGCTTGCCTCCCACTTTATGTTGTATTTATAAATTTACATTACACTTACATCAGATAGGGATTTTCAAAAAAAAAAATTTTTTTTAACATGAAAAAATGTATTTTTAGGGCATTAAAAATCAAATTTTTTCAAAGCTTCGCTCGGGCATGAACAAAATTACAATTCAATGATCTATCTGAGACGAAAGTGCGGAATAAGGCTCTATTTTTACCCCCTCCCTATTTTTAGCAGATGAAAAAAATCAGCCCCCCTTTTCCACCTCGAAAAAGCAAAAGAAGTTGTCCAACCGCATGGTCCCTTTGGTATCCCCCCCATTTTCGATTCTGACGACGCCACTGTTTTAGCCTACCTATACTTGGTGATTTCCCGACAAAAAATTGAAAATTTTTGACTTAGTTAAAATAAAATTTTTACGAATTTATCTGGAAGATTTTTTTAAAGGTATCTCTTGGGAGTATCTATTAAATTTTTTCATCTTTGATGGGGGGGGAGGGAGCCCTACCAAAAAATTTTGTGAAATGACCTCAAAAGATGTAGTAAAAATTTGAGATTTTTTGGTCAATATTGATCTGCCCCCTCCTCTCAACAAAAGCTTAAATTTTTAGAATTTAAATTTTTTTCTTTTGTGTTTGGTACCATTGAAATATAAACGAATTTCTGAACTTCCTAATTTTTCAAAGATGTTTAGCATGATTTAGTTATGTTGGCTCAAAAATGTTATTTTTAGAGATTTTTCGAAACAGAATTAAAACATGTTGATTAGGTAGGTATATATTAGATGTGTGGTTGATTTTCACTCTGGGCGGACATAAAACGACCTTCAACACTTATTTTTTTCTTCAGGGGTTCTTAATTGCCATGAAATATCGCCAAATTACATGATAAGTAGTGAAGATGAATAACATGCAGGTATTTTTTTTTTTTCAGTTCCAAGATGTCTTCAAAAATAACATTTTTAGCCATTTACAGAAAAATCATGTAATTACCCCAAAAATAGGGAAAATTGTGATTTTTTTAATTTTTAATAATAATAATGCGACTAAAATTCTAAATAAAAAACAAAAAACGATTTTTTTTTTAATTTTGAAAACTTTTTTTTAGAGGAAGAAAGGTCAACATTGACTAAAAAATCTCAAATTACCACGTATTTTTGAAGTAATTTCACAGATATTTTTTTGCTGAAGACCATTAAAATTCGAAAAAAAAAGTTGTAAATCGATGCACTCTGTTCATTTCTTCCCTAAAATTTTCGACTTTAACCAAGGTAAGGCCTTAAACCTACCTAATTTTTTCTGCTAAAAATTCAATTTTGTGATCAATAGATTTAGATTTTAGAAAAATAGGGTATTACATATTATTATTTCAATCGCTAATCCAAAATACAAAATAATCTCGGTCCCCCTATACCCAGTATTGGGTGACGGTATGGTCTAGAACCTGACTACCACGTTTTGTCGAAATCCTTTTTAAAACGATCTCATCAAGCAATTCCATAATTTTTCTTTAAAATTCCGGGACAAGCCCAAGGAATTTGGTTTTGAAAGTTGAGTACGGGAGGCAGCTAGGAAGCTTTGTATCGACCTTGAAAAAACCTCATAAAAATTTCACCGCCTGATTCCGATTCCACTCTTACACTTTTTCACTCAGCATTAGGAATCTGACCGAGTATTTTCAAAAAATTTATAAAAACTGAAAATCATTTTTAAAGAGGATTTTTTTACTCCCCCCAAAAAATCGATACCCATTCACCATCCTTATCATCTTTCTCGGGGGAGGGGGAGTTGAAAATATCAGTTTTTTCAATACTTATTCAATGAAAAAATTGAAATTTTTTTTGAAATTATGTTAGCATGAATTACTTAGTATTTTAACCCATAAAAAACATCTGTGATGATTTTACAAATTTTTTCCAATTTTTCTTAATTTTGGAAAAATACAGCTGAAAATCAATGGTACTGGTACCTATTGCTTTAAAAAAATCCATTTGTATTTTATATTTTAGGTTTTTTTTCTCACTGATATACGAGTATGTCGCAAGTCAATTTAAAAAAATTTATTCAGCTCATTTTCAGGTAGTTTCGCTCAAATAAACAAATTAAAAAATTCCCTGCTTGTTATTGGACTATTTTTCTGGGCTTGGTATTTTTGACACAGAACGAACCCATTTCCTCATAAATATGCATTTTTTTTATTCCTCGAAGCTTTATAATCGTTTCCAAAATAATTTTTAAGTAAGGAGGGTCGAAAACAGTAAAAATTTGTATTCAAAACACCGCAGAGTAAATACTAGTGTTGGGCGAAATCCGAGACAAAAGGATTTCAAATCCAAAATCCAAAATCATCCGTATTATAGGATTTAAAATATAAAATCTAAAATACTTTCAGAAAGTGGATCTAAAATCCAAATTTCAAAATCCAAAATCTAAGTAAAGATGATGAAAAACAATTTTTAATTATTCTGAACTTCGAATCGTTTATTCTAATAAAATTGATTACAAAATTGGACATAACTATGAAATGAAATGTTGTGATGCCTGAACCTAAAGCCTGAACACTAATCACCAGATCACAAAACATGAAAAATTTTGGATTTTAAAGTAAGATATTTTGAAACAATAGGATTTCAAATCCAAAATCCGAAATACGTTGCAAAAATGGATTTTAAATCCGAAATCCAAAATCTGTTATGAGAGTGTATTTAAATCCAAAGTTCGGATTTCGAGATTTTTTAGATTTTAAATCCTGTCCAACCCTGGTAAATACTTACCAATGTCCAAAGGAAAAAATACGTCCTGACTTGGAGAACTATTTCTTAATTCTAAAATATAAAAAAAAAATTTCGAAAAATTGGAGGTTTTTTTGATCTTAGCCCTCTCCATTGTGTCATTCTATAATTTCCAAAGAACTGAAATGTTGACCCCCCCCCTTCCCTTCCCACAAACCATACATATAATAATCCAACTGATTTATTCTTCCATACCTTCCCTATAAAAAAACCTCCCTTTATCAACATATTTTTGTACTTGAATTATTGCCGAATAATTAAATCTTTTGTAAAACTAAAATTGAAAAATTCATTTCGTATTTAAGACTTCTTCAGGAAAAACCCTCAGTATCGAGCTCTTTAATCGATATCACATGAGAATAGCTATTACATTGCATTATTTTCAGGTCCCTCCGGCGGAACTGGAATCGATACTTAAAAGTCATAACGGAGTGAACGACGTCGGCGTTATCGGTGTACCAGATAAAAGATGCGGCGAAAAACCCATAGCATTCGTGGTACCAAAAAAGCTACGCGAATTTAGCGAAAGCGATTTAAAAACTTTCGTTGCCACCAAAGTCGCCCCGTACAAGCAACTGGCCGGCGTGGTATTTGTCGAATCGATACCGCGAAATCCGTCTGGTAAAATTTTAAGACGAATTTTGAAGGAGAATTATGGTAATTTGACGCGAATTTGAAGCCGCTACGAGCGATTTCGCATAGGCCTGTATTTTTCGCGCCGAGTTAAGTCGCCTTTTATGGCGTTTGTTTATGGCTTCTCGTATTCGCCTTTTTTGTTGTGGCGGTTTTTTTTTTCTACAGCGATGTATTATATTTTCCCTCGGTTCTCTTTCCGCGTGTTTTTTAATATAAACTTTATTATATCGTCTTGTACACGTTATTTTACGTTTTTCTTTGTCTAAGTATTCGCGAAGAGGGGGGAAAAACTTTTACTAAATTGTTTCGCTCGATTTATGCGAAATTACGAGATTATCGCACTCGTTCTTTTCGGTGTTTATCTCTCGGTATTTTCTCGCCGCTGAATTCTTCGCGGGTATGAATTTTTTTACGAGGCTTGAATGAAGACCTTCTTGAAGGGGAAAAATTGCCAAGAAAGCTAAATATGTACTTTAGATGGAAGAAAAAACTGTTAATTATTCATTAGTTGTACTTAGGAGAGAAATATATCTAAAATATTTTGTAGCCAGCATAATGTCAGACTAATAAGACGAAATTATGGTAATGCTGATATTGATTCGAAATTAATATTTACTCTAATGAGTGTCTGTCTACATGAAATATGTAGGTAGACAGACTTTCTTTGTCATTTATCTTGACTGCAGTTTAAAACTTCAAAAAAATTATTATACATGCTCATTGCTCACGAACGAAATGTGTAAAATTCCAAATATCTAAGTAATACGTAATAGGTTCGGAGAGTACTTGACAACCACAAATTATGTGTGAAAAAAAAATTACAAAAATGCATTTCACAACGACAGAACGAGGGAAATGTAGATACACAAATACGTATTATTTTTAAAACAAGTTGAATGCCTACAGAACAGAACAGAACCGGTTTTCAATTGATACCTACATATTTAAATGTAAACACTGCATTACGTATCCAACAGATATCTACATATTAGGTATAATAACACAGTTAACATTATAATGGATCAGAACAGCCCCATACCTTGAATTTTGAGCAAATTTTCAAATGTAAGTGGTAAATTTTGACTTGAATGGAAACCCATTACTAAACGGTACCTCCTCTGCTAAAGGAGGGAGAACTCGAGTCCTCAAAGCTTGGTCATGGTCGGAAAAAATTGCAGAAAAGGTGCGGTTTGACAAAAATCTGAATTTTTGATTTTCCAAAAAGTGAAACTCTCTTTTTCTAGTTTTAAAAATTTGACATAACGTTGGTACAAAAAAAAATTAATAAAAAATTTAGATTTTGTTTTTCAGTGTTCCCAACTTTCAAAATTTTAGAAAAAAAAAATTTCAAACGAAAATTTAATCCAAACCACTTGATACTTGAGTATTGAAATGTTGAAAACAAAAAGATTTTATAGTTATTCTTGTCACGTGCCGATACATGTCTATGGATATTTTGCGAAGAAAAATATGTTTACTAACTGCAAAAAATCATAAAAACTGAATAACTATTTCACGAAAATTTTATCAAGGTTTTTGGTAAAAGTCATGAAATGATCCTGTCCTCAGAATCATATTTGAATTAAAAATTTCTCATGAAATATTATCGGATATGCCTGGAAAAAATTAACATCCATGAATTAGTTTCGGCCAAAGAAATGAAACTAATTTTTTTGGAAGATGAACGAAAAAATCGTGTACCTATTCAAGAGTATCAATGAAAGAATTTTGACCCCCCCCCCCCCACTGAAAATAGATCAGGAATAAGAAAAAATGAAACTAAAAGGAGTATATTGTTGAAGGGATAAAAAAATTGAAGATTTCCCACACAGATGATTTTTTTTCGATTTTTCGAATTCAAATTGGATGTTTTATTTTTTTTTTAAATTCGCCACTTCCTTAAAATTATCAAATCCAAAATAAATTTCTTTCGATTAAATACAGAGGCGCACTCAGGGGGGCTCAGGGGCCTCCCCCCCACTTAACCTCAGCAAGGAGATTTTTTGATCATAAAAATGTCAAAGAAAAGTATGATTTTTTTTAAATTTTGCTCACTGAAAATACCCCAACTACTCCAGTCCCGCTAAAATAACAGGTTACTTCATTTTTTCATTAAATTTTAACCCCCCCCCCCCCATTTTTCTCAAAATCTGAGCCCCTTTCTTATACAATTTCTGGGGCGCCTATGATCAAGTGCCTACATAAGAACGATTTTATGATTACTAAGAAAAAACATGAATCTTCTAAATTTTAATATGAATAATTAGCAAATGGTAAAGCGAAAAAAAATTGGATTTTGAGAAAATTGGTGAGGAAGTTTGCATGTTGAAAAGTGACAGATTGTGAATTTGAAGATTTTTTTTATTTTTATCGAATTCAAATTAATCGCTCAAACATTTCAAATTTGAGCCAATAATTTGTGATAGTTTTTCTAAAAAATTACTTAGGCCATATAGTATTAACATAGACCGCGCTACTGATAAGCGGCGAGTTCTAACATTATTTTGCATGAATTGGGCCCATTTCTGCGGGAGAAATCAAGAGAAATTATACCACATCAGCAGTCAAACAATTTGCACCAATCGTAAAAAAAAATTGGAGCGAAATCAGAGGATACGACTTCATTTTTGGTTCGAGTTCGGTGCTTCGATCGCATTTTCCGCGGTGGACCCAATATTTATTCGCGTGAATTGGGACCATTGCTGCAAAAAAAATTCGGAAAATTGGTAGTCAAACAATTTCCACTATCAATGGAGACTCATAGAAACAATTAGAGCGAAATCAAATAACGCGAGTTCGTTTTTAGATCATTTTCCGCGTTTTCCGCGGAGGACCCAATTTAATATGTTGGAACACGGTAATAACATACGTCTTATGGACCGTAGCGCGGTCTATGTTAATACTATATGGTCTAAGAAAAATTACCATGACACTGCTGCCAATTGAATTTGTTTTCAGGTAATTTTCATAAAATTTGCGTTGTTCAATCGGTGGATTGAAAAATAAGCCAAAAAATTTTACAGGCGTGGAAATAAATATAAATTAATTTCTTGGTGAATTTTTTGTTTTTAGCAGTGCTGAAATTGAAATTGTATGAAAATTACGAAAATCAAATGCATTTGGCAATACTTCCTTTAAAATGTTAAAAAAAATTTTAATGTCATTCTGCAAAATATCGGTTTGAAAATTGGGCTAAAAAAATCGTTTGGTTATGTTGATATTTTTGGAAATTTTTTATAGCAGTGCTGCCAAGTATGGAAAAAATAGGCCATAATGTCAAATACTATCCCATTTCCTGATCGCAATTTTGGAAACATTTTCAGCGTCCAATTTTTCGATATAAATTTGTACATCCCCCCCCCCTCCCATAACACTAACATATCAATGTTAAAATCTCAGAATCAGGTTAATTTTTTTCAAAAAAATAATTATTTTCCTTCAAAACACAAATCATTTTGGAATTCAATTTTTCTCTATCCCCCCATCACTTACGCTGATGAAGTCTGAACAATTTTTACCTCACTTTAGAAAAAATATTCGCTGAAATTATCACAAAAATTACTCAAGATTTTGTAAAAATATTTATATGGAGCCTTCGTACTTATCAAATTTCTTAAAAATTCGAAACGTAATTGCTAGAATTTTGTTGAATTATTAGAGAAATAATCAATTAATTAACATGTGACATTTGCAAAAATATCAATAAAATAAAAACAAAGAAAAATTCAAATATTCGAAGAAAATGGTTTCTAAATGAATAGATCAAACTTTTGATTATAGTACTCCAACAATTCCAAGGTTAAAAATAAAATGTGGTAAAAATTTTCAACAAAAACTTTATATTTCTTTTCAACTTTTTCTAATTCCTCACATTCTGTTTACTAAACAAAAAGTAGAATATTGAAGCGGGGAGGTGTGGGGGAGGTATAAATTTGTCCTTTTTTTTTTTACTTTTGAAACTTCATGATAAAATTTTAATTTGAAAAATCATCAGGTAAGTACATGAAAAAACCTAATGTTTTTGTGACCGAATTTTTTGTCCTTTACCTTTCTCCATCAAATCATAAATTTTGAACTCAAAAAGAAATCCATAAACTTTGAAATAAATAAATTTCGGTGTGTTAAACACGATGCTTTTTCTTTCTATTAATCTATTTTTCTCAATTTATTCAACGAAAATTGGCGTCCAGCACTTTGAAAACCCAGTAAGTACTTATGATTCAATTTTTAATTTTTTTCCAACACCCATTTAAATTTTTTGGTTAAGATAATATTCATTCTCGATTTTGATATTGGAAAATAATTTACTTTCAGGATATTTTTGGAACTCCTCCGCCAAAAAGTTGAACAGAAAATTTCTTTCGAATACCGATCTTTTCTTCTCCCCCCCCTCCCTCCATCATGTAAAAAAATTGATAATTTTTGCCACATTTTACTGATAGGTATTACCAAAATATGTATGTACTTAATGTCATTTTAAGTACTTACTTATCATGAAATTATGTCGAGTGCACGCATGTACTTACCTTTTTTTTTTTTAAATTCTTCACATTGCAAAAAAAATTAGGTAACGAAATCATGTTTTTTTTTAAATCATTATTAATATGCATGTAATTGAGATTTTACCGTTTCAAACACCTACTATTTTACCTTAGGACTTTAATGATGATATTCATTTGGTGTCAAATTTTAATTTGTACCATCTTTTCACTCTAGAGGCTCACGATTAAGATTCGGAGTTGAATTAACTCCAAGAATGAACTCTGGGTGTCAAAAAACATGATATTTCGTAGCATTTTTCCCCGAAATTTTTCGTCTCTCTCCGTTTCCTCTTCAAATCATAAAAAATCGAATCCCAAAATAGATCTGCGAACTTCAAAATAAATCAATTTTACTACCTATCTTGAAATTTGATTCATCTCAAATTATCTTCAGCTTCAGCACAATTGGTGCGAGTCATCGAGCCAAAAAAATATTCCAATAAAAAAATTCTTATCAATTCTTCAGAATTTTTACTTTTTCAAAGAAAATTTTAATAAAAATTTCAATGATGCATTTTTTATGGAATTATCGAGTACTTTAGATTATAACACAGAACATCAACAATGTTCGAATTTTCCTTTGAAAAATTTTTTTCTCGATACGTTTTACTATGGTTTTAAAAATCGTAACAAATTATCGTTATTGGGGAATTTTCTAAAATTGCCTTCAATCATTCGACGATCCAATTCCAACTGAATTTCGAAACTTGTCAAATGATTCGAACGTCTTCTCGAATGTAAAATTTTCATTATTCTCGATTACCCCAGACACATCCAATTGGCAATTTTTTCGCCATCGCTTAAAATTTAAACATACACGAGAAAAAATTCGTTTTCAATTTAATAAAAGCCCCGTACGGAGACGAAATTTACTATGCAGGCCGCATAGTGAACTGACTGGCGCCAATATGCAATTCTAGTCGCTAATTTCGCGCGTTCTCATCTGCTCTATTATGGCGAAATTTACGTCCCAGCTTCGCGCATTTTCGTGTTATTCGAAACACACGCTTTTAAACTCGCAACCGTAGACCTATTTTAAAGCTTCAGTTTCACAAAGGGTCGCCACTGATGGCGAAATGGTAACGTGTACAAAAGCGCCACTTAAAATTCACCTAACTCGTCGTCCTCGTCTTTGGAAAACTCTACGGTTACCCCTGCCTCATCCAGGTATGGCTCGAATACAAAGAAAAATTTGTATATATCACCGAAAAATCATTCGTGCCTGGTAAGTTCACAATTAGGTTGTTTATTCGGCGCGTAATTATACTAAAATATGGTATAATATTTTCGTAAACCTCGAGTAATTTATACATACTCCGAAATATGCGTTCGTATCACGATAAGGAAATTTATAAGGTAGACGTACAACGTACCAGCGTTTATTGTCGACCACATACAAACGAACCGAAACGAATAAATGTTGTTTTTTTTTTAAACCATAGATCAATAAAACTTTGAACTCTTTTCGTAAATCTATTCGCGTATTAAATCAACTTTACCTTAAATACTTTTTTTTTCACACGATTATCTAATATTAAACGGGTTCATCATCCGGGTACAAAAAAGTCCACTAATTGAACCCTGTGCTCGGTCAAGTTACACCCTCGTCGAGGGTAAAATTTTTGAAAAATGATAATTACCGTAATTAAAACCGTACGTTTGAAAAAAATGGAAAAAAAAGGTAAAGAAAAACAAATTATTACTTCTGCTCGATTAAATCTCAAAGCCGAGCTACCGCGGTGGCGAATTATTTTTAAATTAACCCTCGAACACGCGGACGTGGTAAATTTTCATCCAGTTCATTATATACCTACGACAAGGAAACCTATGCTGAGAATGAAATTCCATACAAAAAGTACCTTCGTTGAGAGTATCGGTTACTTGATGGCGAATGTGTCGTTGGCACTCTATGGTCATACAAAAGCCTTAGGAATTTCCATCGGTGAGCTTTATACCCAGGTATGGGTTTTTTCTCAACTTTACATAGGTATTTTATAATTTATCAAAATTCCAAGTATAAACTTACCCCCCGATGACCGGCAGCTGAAATTAGTTCAAAGGGCTATTTAAAACTTTAGCCGACCATAAAAGCTAAACGAAAGGATTACTTTTAGCCTACTCGACATAACCGAATATTAGGTTGCGGCAAAATGCTTTATAAGCAGATTATCTAGCTCGTCGTTGCTACACAGCAACACGTTCGAATGCTATTTTAATAAATTTACAAGACCCGCCAGCCGCGCCGAATATTATTAAAAGCAATTTACGTACGGGATGGGTATCAATGTAAATACCTACGTAATATCGATTACGTGTGAATATTTTTTTGGCTGGGGAAAATTGCCATTCAAAGTTGAGAAAATTTTTTGGTAAGGTTTGACAAATTGGTGGTTGTTGTAACCGAGCGATGATGTCATGAAAGAAATTTTTCTCTGTTTCTAGAATTTCGAAGTTTTGCATAACACCGATTACCAATTAAAAATTTCCTTGTATGGTGATAATGGTGGTGCTGACGTCAATGTGGATGGACTTCACTCGCAACATGTGTTACTTTTCGTTCACAGAATGAGGGTACGAAGTAGGTTATTTTGTCTGAGGAGTGATTAGTGAAATTTTGATTGGGAAATTTTTTGGGTGAAAAAAAGGTTGAGAAATGGGAAAGATTTCGCGATTTTTTGAATGATCAAATCATAAGAAATGGTCAAATGTTTTTAGCATCATGAAAAATGTGAAATATTGGTAATAAGATAAGGTTGGTTGTTTTACAATTTTTTTCAAATTTCAATGTGCCTTAGCAAAAATTTGTTGTGAAATTTCCTAAGAATCATTCCACGACTTTTTCGAGTTTTTGAGGCTGGGACGATTATTGGGATGAATTTTCATCCCTAAAATCATCCAACGATTTTTCCAAGTTTTTGAGGCTGGGATGATTATTGGGATGAATTTTTATCCCAAAAATCATCCCATGATTTACCGAGCTTTTGAAGCTAAGAAGATTATTGGGATTTGGGATTCGTTGTGAGATGAATTTTCATCCCAAAAATCATCCCACGATTTCCCTAGCTTTCGAGGCTGAGATTAAATTTAGGATGAATTTTCATCCCAAAATTCATCCCACGATTTTTCTGAGCTTTTGATTGGGATTTGGGATTAGTTGAGATGAATTTTCATCCCAAAAACCATTCCAAGATTTTCCAAACTTTTGAGGCTGAGAAGATTATTTGGATTAGTTGTGATATGAATTTTCATTCCAAAAATCATCCCACGATTTCCCAAGCTTTCTAGGCTGAGATTATATTTAGGATGAATTTTCATCGCAAAATTCATCCCACGATTTTTCAGAGCTTTTGAGGCTGGGATGATTATTCAAACGAATTTTCATCCCAAAAATCACGCCACGGGTTTTCCGAACTTTTGAAGCTGGGATGAATTTTCATCCTAAAAATTATGCCAAGAGTTTTTCAAACTTTTGAGGCCAGGATGATATAGGGATGAATTTTGCGATGAATTTTCATCCCAAAAATCATGCCACGATTTTTTCTAGCTTTTGAGGGAGGCTAGGATTATTATTGGGATGGATAAATTTTCATTCCAAAAATCACCCTACGATTTTCCGAGCTTTTCACACTGGGATGATGAGGTAAAATTTTGAGATTTTTCTACCAATGGCTCCACCCTTTGAGAAAATTTAAAAGTTTCAAAATTTTAAATTTTTTGTATTTTCGAAATTTTAATGTTTTTTGAGATAATTGGTCGCACTTAGGATCATTGGAATTTTTAAAAAATTCCAGATTTTTTCCTGTTTTTTTAGGATTATTACATGATTTTTGTGTAAGGTCAAAACTGTAGTTTAAAGTTGAAAATCGAATGTCAAAAATAGAAACTAAAATGTAGAAAATTGAAAAATTTTAGTGGAAAATCAAAAATCAAATGTTGAGAATGGAATGTCAGAGCGCTGAAAATCATAAGTCGAATATCTATAATCGAAAATAAAAATTCGAAACTTTGAGCTTTTGCTCGGGGGAGGGGTGATTAACATTGACCAAAAATCTCAAATTTTGACCATATCTTTCTGAGGTCGTTTCACACCGAGTTTTTGCTCATTTCAGTGATATCAATAAAATTTCGAAAAATTTGTAAAATAGGTAATCAATTCTATGACACAGCTGTTCACGATGTTTCCAACAGAGGGACTTTGAGAAGTTGGGTCAAAAAAATAAGGCCATGTTCGTGTTCAACGCCCTTAAAAACGTACCGGCTGATATATCACACATTCCAATTTTTTTCGAAATTTTTACTCAAATTTGGGTAGAATGTACCTACTTCCTTACACTTTTAAAGAACCCTTTTTGGAAATCAGACGTATTCATTTGACATTGAAAGTTACTTCCATACTATTTTTTACGAGATTTTAAATGAAAGTAAATTTTTTGAATTAAGAAAGTTCAGCTTTAAATTTCTTCAAAACTCGAGGAGTTTTTTGATTTTATTTCCAATTTACTTTCGATTTGTGATATCCGTTTTGATCAAAGTAGCAGAATTTTATGACGAAAAATTAGGAAAAAATCAAGCTCTCTTTTTCTTTCACTTCGAATCAGCTGGCGGCGTACTGAATGATAATGATTTTTTTCGATTAGATGAGCAGACTTAGTACACAAATTTTGAGCAAAATCAAATTGCATGAGATCAAAAATCATGTTTTTCTTTGGTTGCACAAAGTATTAAAAAAAATTAAAAATAGAACATGTTATTTTTGAACTTTGGAGGTGCTGATTTTCCGAGAAAATTTCTGAGTCATCAGTATAATTTAAAAAACAATACTGATCTCATGTTAAATTAGATAGTTGGGAAATCTCCACGAAAATTTCAGAAGTAACATTTTTAAATACGTAGCAACAATCGTGTTTCAAATTTTGATGAAATTTTTGAACTTTGTACCCATATATGAAAAATTTTAAACGGTGATATCTTTGAAGCGAAACGAACCTTGAATTTGAAAAAAAAAGACTAGAAATCAGAAAATACAGCAGATATTTTTGATAAATAATCATCAAGTAAATTTTTCTTTGAGAAACAAAATCACGTTTTCGATTCGCAAAATTAAATTCGAGTCAGACCGTAATTAAGTACTGTTTTTTAGAAAAAATTGTACCTATTTCGAGTTGAAAAAATTTAGAAAAAATTCATCAAAGTAAGACATCTTCAATTTTTCCAGGTTTTTCAATAATGCCACCTTCGGTTTATTTCTGTCTTCAATGGCTCACAAAATCCCAGCAATTGCAATTTTTTGGAGACAGGATGACATTTTTAACAAAAAATTTGAGCTAACGATCAAACTAGGTATATTTTAAGTGTAAATTTTTAATTTACAGAAATTCCAATATTATCAATTCTATCATAATTTGAAATTCTAAGAACATTTTTCAAAATTTTACAATTCTTTTCTGTGAGTAACTGGAATTTCAAAAATTGAAGATCTTTTTAAAAAAATATTCAACTGATCCGGTGGTCAAACAAAGTTCTAAAAGCATATAAAAACTTTTTATCAAAAAATTTATAACCTTGAAATTTATTTTTGAAATTTTTCAAAATTCAAAATTTTTTTCCGGGGTTAAAATTTTTAAAAATAAATTCCAAAGTAGCCTATCTACGTATAAATTTTGACAAAGTCAAAACTCACCATTTTTAGAAACACTTCCAACAGATGGACTTTTTTTGCCTTTTAGATCAAAAGGGAAGGCAAATTGTCATACACGCAACCAAAAGGTCATAGATACGCTAATTTCATCACCAATACCATTAATTCAGTGCAAAAAATAGTCACAAATGTACCATAGAAAAAAAATTCAAGAAAAATTTGTCCCGTAAAATAGGAATTGAGGCAAAATGTTAAATAAATTTCATACCCTACACTTTTGATTCAAAGCAAAAAATATTCATAAATGTAAAAAAAATAGATTTTTTCCAAAAATTCTATCCCTATTGAAGAAGAAGAAGCAAAGTGTCAAACATAGAAAATGAATGGTTGAAAATTTGCGTATACCCCCTAGAAGTTATAAAATGCCATACCACACTTTTTTGGTCCAGTGCAGGAAAATTAACCAGAAAAAAACTTTTTTTTTCAAGAATAGAGGACTAGGGTTTTAAATACATACATGAAAATTTTGTTTAGGTACGATTTAAAATTTTGAAAGACTGGCAATTTTTTAAAATTTTTAAACAATCCTCGAAATTGGAATGATTTTAACAAAAATTGCAACTGTTTCACAACTGAGATTTAAAAAAATTAAATACCTAAACACTTCTTTCCACATTTAGAAACATTTTTTAATTAAAATTTTTCAGTAGATACCTAAGTAAATAAGCATCTAGAGTTTTTTCATTGCTTAAAACAATTTGTACAATTTTTTTCTCTAAAACTCGAAAATTTTCTCGAAATATCATTTTTTTGTAAGCTAATTTTATCAAATTGACGCTATTCAGCTTGGATTATTTTTTTTTTTTTGGGGGGGGGGGGTCCTCAGAACCTGATCTGTATCCAGTTCAATCATCCATCTTTTATGAAGATTTATTTGCCCAATTTATTGCAAAAATTTCAATTTTTAAATTTCTTCAAACCTCGAAGTATTTGAGAAAAAAGTAATTTCGTGTTTGAAAATTTATCGTACCTAACACAACAAGCAACTCCATTTACATCCAGTTTTCCAAGAAACATAAAAATGATATTTATGCGCAATTGTACGTAAAATATACCTAGGTATCAATTTTTAACGACACTAAAGACAGCGAACCTAGCACTTTTCAACTTGTGGAATAATGTTTCGATAACACGTTCGACTACACCAAGTACCTACACCTAGTGCTGACGAATTTCAATGTACAGCGCATCAGAGCCACATTTTTATCGTCACATTTCGAAATACCGGTTTCTATTCAGAGAAAATTTCCATCCGTCAATGAGAAAAAATTCGAAGACGAAACGAATTTAAAATAACACCAGACAAACACGAATGATAAAATTACCACGGATTGGTCTAACTTGTAAGGTTGAAATAATTAAGACAGGAACTTCTCGATTCCCAGTCGCTGATTTGATAAGAATGGGGGTATATACGTCATGAATGTTTATTTACCGTAAGTTCATAACTTTATCGTAACTTGTTTGCTGATTGTGGACGTCTGTATTTAAAACCTAATCGTACTCGTAAGTCGACTAATGTGTATTGAATTTATCGTTGGACGTGGTTCGTTGATGAGCTGAAAATTTCGCGAATATAATTTTTTTACGAAGACAAATTTAAGAGGATATTTGGTAAGTGGAGAATTCTATTTTATTTATTTTTCATAAATGAGAATTTTTTTGATGTTTGATTTAGGTATTTTTGTAATTGATAAAATTAGATATAAATTTTGAATTTTTTTTGGGGGGGGAATGTAATTCAATTTTGATTTTTTTTTCAAATGTTCTCCAATCAACTAGTGAGATATTTTTTTGACAAATTTCACATCGTTTTGAGAAAAATTTCGATTTCGATTGCTTGAAATTCTCCATTTCTTTCTACTTTCAATTTATTAATTTTTTTTTATTTTTATTTTGAAATTTTGATTTTTTTGAAATACCAAATCAATTAAAGAGAAAAATATACCTTTGTGAATTTCGATCGAGCTTTATTTTTAAAAAATGAAAGAAAAATGACCGAATTCGATTAAACCTAGACCTCTCAACTTGAGCATAACATCAATTAATTTAATCATTAACCTTTCCCCATTTCCTAACACAAAACCCAAATAGATATCCACCTATCAGCTACCTGCTCGAATCGAAATCTCGAATAATCAGCGAAAACAACGATTTCGTAATTATCGACGATGAAACGGGCCAAATTCGATAGTTCAACTTATTAAAAAAATTAATTGCACGCGTATCGGATACCTACGCTAACCGAAAAGGGAAGAAAACACCGCGAACGGAGCGTTTATAGATCAAGAACATAATTTGACGTCATTACCGGGTAGAAAGGCTTGTATCGAATAAAGTTCACCATAAAATCGCAATAAATATCGCAAATGACGCGATATTACGACCTTTGGAGTTCATTTGTATTATAATCACGTCGAATCGGATACAAATAGCGTTATAAATTGTCAATAAATGTGAAATATTTTTCACGTCGAGACAGCTAGAATAATTTTCGTAACAAGTAAACAAGACCGATTAATTTTCTTATCTACTAAAATTACTCGTTCTCGTTAAAATATGCAAATTGCAAGATACCCCGGTTAGTTGAAAATTGAGATATTCATTTTTCATCCGAGCTCGCGCGAAGAATCGGACAGAAAATGGATTAAAAAATTAAACCGTTTTAAATTTTCAGCAGTCTGTAACGAATCTGTAAATATTAAAATATAAATAGAAAATAGCCGAGAACGGCGAATAAATGCATTTTAAATGAATATTTTTCAATACCAGCCATGATTGTAGTCGTTAAATGAACTTTTTTTTATTTACTTTGCTCGTATATACGATTGATATACATGCATTAATGCATCGACGAAACCGAATGATTAATAAAACAACTTTTACAGCTTTAGTACCTCGGCTGGTTTCGTGAAGCTAGTCAATATACTCGCCGCAGTATCCACCACTCTAAAATGCAATCAAGCATATTCTATTTGAAAAGTTGAAAGCAAAATCTAATTCAGCGAGAACAACACGATGCTCGCGTTGGGTTTTTTACAGTTGGAATGTTTTTAAATTTAAAAGTTGGGTGAAAGTAATCAAATCCTCGAGATTAGTAGGGACGTTACGATGTAAATTTGCTCGCTGTAGACGTATAAGGCTATTATTGCAGAACGACGATGTCTAGTTCATTAAAAATCTAACTTAATTAGTTCTAATGCGGCGAGCTGATTTTTGTTTGTTGTAGAGATGCATAAACTTTGGTACGAAAACGAAAAGTTTTTATCTAGATGGTTCGATAATATTGCAACGTGTTTGAACTCGGGTACTATGGTACTCAACGTGAATGTGTTTGAGTAATAGATAATGTGCTGATAAAATGATGTTAATTGAGGTCAATTAAATTATTAGACGAGGAATGGTTTCTCTGTGTTTCGATGGTCGTGGCGTATCACAATAGTGGACGGAACTGAAACTAAGTTACCTTATCTTTTAACCTCGTGACGAAATATTTTTTCAAAATAAACCTATCTTAACGTTTGTGTGAAATATTTATAACAAACGGTGTACGTCTACGAACTCCATTACCATTAGATAGTATGTTCAAATAAAAGATTAGAACAAATAACCATTATTTAGTTTACAATTTATGTACTTACAAAAAATATTCACGAGGTGAGATTTTTTCGGGGAAAGGAAAGGATCGGGGTTATCTATAAAAATGGGGTACCCAGGATGGGTTGAAAAAAAAAATGGATTTTAATGAAAATTGGTGAGTTACCTATGTAGTTTAGTTTGAGTGGGAAACCTTCCCAACAAATTTAGAACACCCACCAAGCAAAGAAAAAATTTAAAATTATTAAAGTTCGAATTCTTCTTTAGATTTTGAATTTCTTTTTCTCTTCAAATCGAGGATTTATTTATTTTTTAGTTACCTAAGTTGAAATTTAATGAAATTTTGAAATCGTAATTTTTACTCAAAATTTTTTTCAGTTGGAAGAAATTTTTGAAAACATGAAGTTGGAAAAATCTTTTTAAAAATTCAAAGTTGAAAATTCCAAATTTAGGAGCTTATTGTGATTTTTTTAAATTATATTTTTATTTGAAGTTTTTTGTGAAAATAATTTTTTTAACAACAATTTTACGTGCTGAACATAAGTATGAGTTTGGTTTTTCCATTTTGTCACTTTTTTTTTGAAAATTCGATTTTTTTCGTTACTTTTAGGTCAAAGAAAGACGGAACTAGGGAACCTCAAAATAGGGTCGTTTTCGAAAAAACCACAGTTTTTCGTGACTTTCGAGTAGTACCACCTGCTGCAAATCTTGATTACCCTCTGGAAAAGTGTGATTTGAGTTTTTACAACTTCGTGAACTATTGACCTTGAATTTTAATATCACTTATTGCTCTGCACAAAGGGGTTAAAAGATTGCAGATCGAATTTGAAGATTATTTGGTTTTTACCGAATTCAAATTGCTCACTCAAACATCTCAAAATTTAGCCAGTTTTTTTCTTGATCATTGGGAATAATTTTTGATGATTTTTTTTTGATTTTACGACAGTGTTGCCAATTGTATTTTGATTTGCGCAATTTTCATAAAATTTAAGCCATTCAGGGAATTGAAAAATATGCCAAACATTTTTTTGGTCATTGAAATAAATTTGAATTACTCTTTTGGACATTTTTTGAAGCAATGATGCCTGCTAAAATTTCCCATCTTCAAAATGGTGACTTTTGGGGAGATGAAGTGGGACCATGGAAGAGCTCCCCCAGAAATTTGAGTCTAAATTTAGAAAAAATGTGAAATGTGTGAAATATTAAGATATGCTTTCGAGGATTCTGAATACAAATATGATTTGAGTTATTGGAGAAGACCTGTGAAGGTTCTGTTCTGAGAGCTTTGTTCAAAGTATTGTTGAGAAACTGGGATCATATTCTAATACATTTAATTTTTTGCCTCAATTTTGTTTAAACTTTTTTTGAGTACTGGGGTACAGGTCTTCTTTTCTTCAAGAATTTCTATCTTGAGAATGGAATATTTTACAGTGGCATACAAAGAGAAGAATAGAGAGAGCCAATTGCACTCTCCAATGATAAAATTTCGTTTTCAGTCGGAAATACTAAATTCGAGTCGAAAATTTCAAAAAGTGATGATGTTTTCAAAAATAATAATGATGACTCAGCAGAAAAATAATAGGTGGAAATTGTGAATTATTGAATTTTTCGAAATATTACTTAGCCCTTGTAATTCCACGTCAGGTAATAAATTGTCATTACGGAATTTGCACCGTTTTAAAATTTCCCCCCTGTTCGTTTCCATAGTTGAATTTATAGCTCACGCCTAATTCATTTTGCCAAAAATAGGATTACGACGTTTTAGTCCAAATTTCTTCAGTTTCTTCTATTCTAAATTTTTTTTAAATTTATATCCAATTTAAAAAATTTTCAAACCAAATTGTCGAATAATCACCAAAAAAATCTCAGCGACATTTTTGCCTCCCTTAAAAATTAAACTCTTATGCTACTGAGATATTACACCTTAAGAGATGAATTTTGAAAATTTAATTTTTTCCTGCATCCTCCTTCAGAGCTCAATTTTAAGAATTCGAATGTTTCTCCCCCCCCCCCAAAAAAATAAATATATGTACTTCTCAGAAGTTCTCTTGAGTTAATGAAATTTTGAACTTCATATCGATGCACTCAAAAATGAATTTATCTAGAATTTTTGAATTCTGTGGACTAATTTTAATCTATTTTCTTTGTCGCAAGCTTACATTTACAGAATGCTTGTGGTATGTTTTCATAAAGAAATAAAATGTTGAGCCCAACACCTATGGCATCGCTAAAAAAAAAATTGATTAGAATTTTCAGGTGCCTTGCGAAGTATTAACCTTAGATATCTGAGAGGTCGTAAGCCTACATTTGCAAAATACCTGTGATATAGAGTAGATCGAATGAAATTTTGAGTCTAAAATCGACAATATCAATCGAAAAAATAATCATTGGCATTTTCAGGTTCCTAGTGAAAGTTTTAACCAACTTCAATAAGTTGTAAGCCGTTTGAAAAAAATTTATCGAATCCATTTTCAGGAGAATTTATTCTTGAAAAATTCCCTGCTCGATATTGAGCTATTCATTTTCAAAATCTGGATAATTTTGAATAAACATAGAATGAATACTACTCCTAAATATGTATTTTTTTCATTTCCCAAAACTTAACCTAAAACCTGTATCATTTCAAGAATAATTTTTGCACGAATAATGACCGAAATCAGAAAAAAATCCAAAACACCTCAAATGATAACATTGTATCTGTACCCTCCTCGCCTGCCACAAAAAACCAGGTGTGAGAAACAATTCTCCACTAAAATACTTACATACCTATGAAAAAAATTCTTGAACAATTTCAAAAAGTGAGAGCTTTTGTGCTCAAACCTCTTCCCTTATTGTGCCATTCACGTCAGAAAACTTTCAATTTCTAGATCACTGTTTCGTAGGTAGGTTAGGTACCTGAATTCAGTGACTTGCAGATTTACGGCAAACTAGTTATGCAATTTTATTAACTCCTATGAAAGGGATCGCTCAGTACATTAGTAGGGGTTGTTGCACATAGATGTCTGGATTCAGTGACGTGAAAATTTACGGCACCTGGTTATGCAGTTTTATCTGCTCTGATCATAGGCGGAGATAGGGGAAGCATGGGGGGGCTTCAGCCCCCCAAATGTTGAATTAGCCCCCCCAAATCATTTTCGTGTGTATCAAATGAGCACGAAATTTCGTTGAAAAACTTTGAAAAGGATGCAATTTTTACTCCAAAGTAATGGAATTTTTCATTCAACAAACCTTTAAAAATGAAATTATTTTCTTTCTGGAAATCGGAAATTTTTCAAATCTTAGCCCTCGCTTCGCTAGGGCATGTGGAACCTTACTTTTCAAGGAATAAATTATCAATGTGACGAATTTCCTGTTTTTTTCAAGCTACGAAAATGGTCTTTTTAATAGGTATCTAACGAAAATAATTAGGTGCTATGAGCAATCAGCAAATTGAATTGCAAACTAGCACGAAAATGTAAGAAATAAAAAAAAATACAAATTTTTATTCTTGTTCAAAACTACAAAAAAAGCACGAAATTTCGTTTAAAAACTTCGAAAAGGACGAAATTTTTACTCCTAAGTATGGATTTATTCACTCAACAAACCATTAAAAATGAAATTGTTTTCTTTCTAAAAATTGGCAATTTTTCAAATCTTCGCCCTCGCTTCGCTCGGGCATATTAAATCTGAAATATTTAATGAGAAATGGAGGTTGAAGATTTCAGTTCTTCTTCAATAAGTACTAAAATATTGATTTAAAAAATGAAAATATTTCAGTTTTGGATTTTTTTTTCCAAAAATTTTCGCCCTCGCTTCGCTCGGGCTTGATAAACGTCTTCGAAAAAGAATTCAGCAAAAAATTGTTTAAAAATAGAGGAAGTTTTTTTTTTTTTTTGGGGGGGGGGGGTGGCCATCGAAAATGAACATTTTTGTTTCCAGGGGTGCGTTCACTTTGGAAAAAAATAAGGTATACCTTATTTAAATAAGGTATAAACAAAGCATCGATGTCCAAAATCGTTCATTAAATTCAAAAATTGCTGGTTAGCAAATTTTTGTACCATTTGATTGTCATAAAAAATAGTTATAAATTTTTAGAAGGGTGAAAAAATGATCGATCAAAATCTGTCAGGAACGAAAAATCTGATTGGCTAACGCTTTGTTTACACCTTATTTAAATAAGGTATACCTTATTTTTTTCCAAAGTGAACGCACCCCAGTTTTTCATTCCTTTTTAACTGGGGCACAAGCCCCCCCAAAAGTTATGTTCTATCTCCGCCTATGGCTCTGATGAGGTATATTTGTACTTGTAGGGATAGAAAAAATTATTTACAGAAATTGCCTTTAAAACATCAGAACTACTGTTTTGTTAATTTTCGTTGAAAAATTTTAGCTCTTTATTCAAAAGATCCATTTTTTGGAAAAAATGTATCATTTTTTAAACGATCATACCTACTTAATCAGACATGAATTTTGCCCATAAATACCGAAAAAATATTTTTTGAAATTCAAATTTATTGAAGAAATGAAAACATGATTTTTTCAACATTTTCAACTTCATATACAAAAGACCTACATGTACCTACTTTTTAAATGTACAATTTTTTTGAACTATTAACTTTTTTCATCTCTTCCTAACCTTGAAATTTTTTCAAATTGAAATTATTCATCAATTGTTCTTTAAAAAAATTTCTCAATTTCTTTCCAACATAAAATTATTTCAAATTTTAGAAATTTTTCCTATTTTTTTCAAACTCAAATTATTTTCAGCAATGAAATTTTTCTACATTCTTGACATTTTTTCAATCTAACATTTCCTTAGATAGGTATTGCATCAACTTGTTTTCCAAACGCTTTTCTACTCAAAATTTTTTCCTTTTGAATTCCAGAATTCAGAATATGAAAAAATATTAGGATTAAATTCAAAAATTGAAAACTTTGAAGTTTTGGTTTGAAAAAATTCTGACAAAAAATTGGGAGTTGAAAAAATTTTAAGATAAGAAATCGAGTTTGAAAAAGTTTCAGAATTCAGAAGCAATTTTGGGTTTTAAAATATTTTTGGGAGAAATAATTGGTTTGAAAACGTTTCGAGAAGAACATTTGCCAGCTTGAAAAAATTTAGAGAAAAAAACTTGAATTTCTTTTTTTTCTTCGTTTTTAATTCAAATACCTTCAATCAATTTTCTGATCGTAAAAAAAAGTTAAAAATCGATCTCGTTTCGAACTTCCCTCACCAACCCCCCTCCCCCTCCAACAAGAAAAATTATAAAAAATGGATTTACGCTTTAAGCCTTAAGTTTTAAGCTGTAAGCCAATGATTTTTGGCCGTTCAGCTTTAAGTTTAAGAGTTCAAGTTTGAGCTTTAAAAAATTTGGCTTTAAGCTTTAAGCGTAAGTTTAAGTTTTATTTTTAGAAATTCACTTCAAGTTTTAAGCTTTTTATTGATTGGCTTACCAGCCCTGATACTCAACCCAACTTTTAAAATTTTTTCAAATTCTCTACTAACCAAAACAATTTGATTTTCTTTTAGATTCGAAGATTTCAAAATGAAGACTTCGCAGAGACTGTGGTTCTACCTTATACAACAAGATACAAAAAAACTCGATCGTTTACTCGGTAAATACCAAACCGTCGGCAGATTATTAACATCCAGCCAGCGATACCTTTCTACGTTACGACAGCCAGCTTACGAAACATCTGTTGCATCCGATGGCATCGTAAAGTCCCCATATCCGGATATCATTATACCGAACTTGACCGTCGATCAATACGTGTGGCAGAATTTGGATAAATGGGCAGATTTCGAAGCTTTAGTAAGTACCTCGTACGACGGTATGATTATCCATAATTTATCACGTACTTGCACTTCGACCGAATATGGCTGAATTCCCCACCTACTCGCAGTCTTGAAAAAGATACATTACAGAGACATACGAATATCCGCAATGCAGCTAAAATTCTAACAAAAAATATATATAACGGTGAAGTTGAAACAATATGTGATATGTTTGAATAACTTTATTATTCTCGTGTAACTTTTACGATAAGTTATCATTAAGTAAGTCGACAGAACTTCGTAATCTCAACTTGAATACTCCGAATGTAAACTTTCCTCGGATAGGTAACTTTGGTAAAGTTTAATTTCTCACCTTCTCGAGCGTATTTTTCACACAATACGAATTTATCGACGATTTCGAAAAGATCTCGTTCGAATACCGATTCTAAGGCAGCAATGAATCATATGCAGGATACTTGAGAGTGTGCTGTTGAACTTGGAACAATTACTCGGGTACTTTGTATGCATCTTTCTACAACAAATACTCAATACGTTTACCATTTCGAGTTTAAATAAGCACTCCGAGTAGAAATTCGAAACTGAAAATAAACACGAATTCGAAGTATAAAAGAACATAACAAAGATATACGTGCGTCTTCTGAACGTCTCCAGTTCCACTGTTGCATGAAATTGAAAATAAATTCAAGTTTCGCTTTCAGTTTCAGACCAGCTCGTTTCAAAAGGCGAATTTGATTATACGAAAAATTTCCAGTCATTTTTGCATTCAGTGATTTTTTTTAAATTTGTACAATTAAAATAACAATTTATTAATTAATACGAGGAAAATGTTGCCATAATGAAGTTCGCTGTTTTCGTAATTAAATTCCATTCAATTGTAGCAGTGATACCATTTGAGAAAATTTTTACCTCGGTGATTCGTGAATTAATTCGAAAATTGAAAATCTTTTGATTCGACGAATAATCGTATTCGTGATGTTAATGACGTCGAAAAATAATGAAAAAAATATTTTCAAGGGTGTTTTCAAGGCTGCACGTTCGCCGCTATTTTAAATCCATTCGTAGTCGAGTATTATTCAAAATAAGTACTTGTGACATTTTTAATGCCTGCAATTCATCACGCTCTATCGAAAACTGATATGGTGAAAAATACGTAGGTAGATAAAAAAATGAGAAAAATTTCAAATTGACAGTTGAAATTTGATTTTACCGTTCAACTGTATCTAATCTTACCAAAAATTTGTACTCGGGGCGAAATAACGAGAAAATTTAATTGGAAAAATGACTACAAAATGTGTATTTTAATTAGGCAATTCTTTCTAATGATGTAAAATAAGCCAATTTAAATCATTAATTTTTATGGGCGAAAATCTACCGGGAAATTCTTCCAATTTCCAACGAAGTATAATGATTTTAGAAAGTTATTAGAAATATTAGTCGAATCGACTCGCAATCAAGAATTTCAACTTAATTGTGAAAAATATCGATATGAATACGAATATTATTAATTTTACAGGAATGCCAAGTGACCGGTCGAAAGTACACATTTTCGCAATTACGAACTTTGAGCCGAAGATTCGCATCATCTTTACGTAAACAAGGTTTCAAACCTGGCGATGTCTTAGCTGTGATGTTACCAAATGTGCCTGACTACGCTGCCATAATTCTGGGGGCAATAGAAGCCGGAATAATCGTGTCGCCGATAAATCCAATTTATACACCTTGTAAGTAGCAATCGCACAGACACCTCAAATTTTATCGAATGTTGTTGAGTACCCCTGGCAAAAATTATTCTTGGATGAGAAAATCTTCCCTTGCCTCATCTCCTAGGCCAAAATTGTGAAAAAATGGTTTCTTGGAGAAAAATTCTGTTTGGACACCTGTCGAAGAAAAAATTCTTATTTATCGAAAATGTATAGAGGATACAGGGGTCTATTCATGGAAATTTCTAAACAAATTTCTCGGGGGGGGGGGGGTGTACAAAAGAAAATTTAAAATCGAGATGTGATGTGTATCTCCAAAACAAAAAACGGTAGGTACCTACACAATTCATGTTTCCAAAAATATGCTTAGGTGAGTGTTTTTTACTAAAATCTATATAGACCAATTCATGTAAAAACTCAGAAAAAAACGCATTTTAGACACTGCAAAAGTATAGCCAATAGATAAAAAAATGAATAGAAATAGTTTTTCATACGTGATTTTAAAAGAAATACACGTAAGGTATTTTCCCACGGAGTTGTGAGCATAAATAATTCAACATATTGGGGCTTTAAAATCAAAAGGTCAGCGAGAAGGGGAGCCTGAGCCAAAAATAAACACCAGATTCGGGTTCAGAGGTTCGGAATTTGTTAAATTAGCATTCTTATTTAAAAATTTCAAATCGTTACAAAATTTGAGAAAAATTTAATAATTTTTTGAAAAAATGGTGATATGCATTAATTTAATTTTGGACACCTTTTTTTGGTTCAGGAATTTAGCTCGAACAACTTCACTTCGATTTTTTGTTCATGTTTTTACCCCCTCCCCCTCTTTCCACCAGCTCGACAATATTTGTCAAAATTGTGCAGAATGACTCGCCTTTTGCAGCGAAATTTTCGATCCAAATCAATTTTTTGGGGTATTTTTAAAGATATTTTTGGAAAAAAAATTCTGTCAGGAATACTTACTTTAGAAAATAAATCTTATTCTTAACTTTCTGTTATTTATGGGATAAATTTTTAAATCTTAGTTTCACATCAAATGTACATTTTTTGATGAAAACATTTGAAAATCGAAAACTAATATCCATTTTAATGTAATTTGGCATAATAAATGGAAATTTCAGATTTTTTGAACCACCAATCATGTAAAAGCTCAACAGCCACAGAAATGATTTTTCCAACTTTTAAATTGAAACTTTTTGTCACAGAATTTTGCGCTGGAAAAATTTGTTCAAATTATTCATCGGGTATATGAAGATTTTTTTCATTCGTCTCTGAATGTCCTCATTTTGCATGAGATAAAATCCTCATGATTTTGGCGGGCATTTTCAACTCTGACCCTCGAAAAGCTTTCTCAAATAAATTTTCCCCAAAACTGTCTCAAAATAACTGATACCTATTGGCTTTGTGTGAGCTCTCATCATATTCTAGAGCCAAAACAAAATCAGATTATTAAAATTTAGGATTTTTTCTGTTGAATAATTTTTTTTTGTTTTGGGGGGAGGGGGGAAGGGAAAATTGGTATAAGATCAAGGAAGCTGGAAAGAGGTCTTAAAAAATTACATGAATTTCACTCTTCTGAACGAGTTTCGTAAACATTTTCTATGGGAAGATTGCAATTAAATTTTTAATTTTTCAAAAAAAAAATGGATTATTGGAACCTACTTGAGCCATTCTGAACTTTTCACCTCAATCCAGGGTGCATTTCACATTTTTTTGATCGTTTTGTAAATAGTCTGCGGGTCAAGTGATTTCGGCCCTGAATCCGGCCTAGTTCTTCATATCTTCTGATTTCGTCCAAAAAAATGTTACTTATGAGTTATTTTTATCCTAACGATCAAAAATCCACTAATATTTCTCCTCCATTATTTTCTGAGATCTGCGCCTCTGCAGGAAGGGAAGATGTCTAAATCTCCTAAAAATCAAAAATGACATGTGGCATATCTTTACAGGTAATTTAAAAAAAAAAAACTAAATCTGAATTCCAACTCATTTTTTTAATGCAACCTCTCAAGACTCCCGACAAGCCTGAAATTTTATCAAAATTTTATGCTTGGGGCCTTTTTTTGAAAAACTTAAGAGTAAGATAAAATTCCTTTGACTTTTTTAGACCCTCCTCTCCCTTCAATGCTTCCGGTTTTGGGTCCTCGCAAACATTTCGTTTGATATAAAAATATTGAATTTTAAAAACCTGTGTTGCCATTTAGGCTCTATAGAGACCCACTGATGAGAGTTCTTACGAAGCCCATTATTAGACATTTTGGATACTTTTTGTAATCACATAACCCGATATAAAATTTTACGCTGAACAATTTTTCCTGTGAATTTTTCTTACACCTAGATATCAACCATTTTTTTGATCAAACTTTTTTAAAATTTCTAAAAATGGCCTACCTTGTAAAAAAAATGAATAAAAAACAAGAAAATCCTTCCAACATTTTTTTTAGAAAAAAAAGTTTTGTGTACAGACCTTTTTTTGATTTTGGAGGAAAATGTTGTGATTTTAATTTTTACCCCCCCCCCCGGGTCGAAAATTTTTGAGAAAATTCATGTAAATAGATCCTTGTTTCTTGTAAATATACATTTCCGGTAGAATAAAAAATTTTCGTTTGATACGGGTCAAAATAGAATTATTTTCTCGAAAACTCTTTTTTTTACCTTTAAGACAACTAAAATGGAGGTGTAGAAAAAAAATTTGGTTAAATTTTTTTCTAGAAGTACCTACCCAATACTGTGTAAAAAAAATTCAAAAATCTGAGGACGAAGGTATTTCACCATTTTATCCTGAATAGGTACCTACCTCCCTTGACTCCAAGACATTCGAATAGTACCACTTTTTGAAAAATACCTCTCAAGACTATAATTTATTCCTATTCCACAGACGAATTATCCCATCAGCTACACGACAGTAATGCGACCGCATTGGTAACACTTCCGGAGCACCTTGGGAAACTAAACAACGCCAAAAAATTAATAGAAGATAAAACCAATTCGCCATTCAACCTACGTTTGATAACTTTGAACTATTTCAATTCTTCATCTGCGGTACCCAGTGGCACAGTCGATTACAAAGATATGGTTTCCGATAATGTAGAAATTTTGGATATCAAACAGAGTCGAACTCTCAATGATGTTGTACTTTTGCCTTACTCGAGTGGAACTACTGGTCTGTCGAAAGGAGTACAGCTGACTCACAGAAACATGGTGGCCAATTTTCTGCAAGTTTTGCATCCAGAAATTGGACATATTGAAATGACTTCGAGTAAGTAAATTCGAAAGGGGGTTTGTAAATTATCGTACCTATGATTTATCACTATACCTATAACTTAATTAAGAACGACGTTGGTAATATTTTAGAGCTTTGAGCATTGAACATTATTGCTAAGGTCGCTTAAAGCGATGCAAATACGTTCATTAGAATTGCAGCGTTACATTTTCCAAATAGGTTGTTGTAGTTTTAAAGCATTCGGTATTCATATGTAAATTAATTCAGTTTCGGTGTGTACCTTTCTCATGTTTTGTATGTGTTATTGACACGTATAAAATATATTCGAGTAGGTACATACACGACGATTTTCCAAGTGTTATGTCGACCTGTTGATTCCTAATTTTATAATGATAATTGATAAGAACTTCTAGATATTGTGTTTTTGAAATAATCTCACAATTTTTTTTTTTTTGAATTGCAGAAGATCATCAAGACGTTATTCCAGGAATTTTACCATTTTTCCATATTTACGGTTTATCAGTTATATTACTCAGAGGTCTAAGTAACGGATGTAAAGTGGTCTCTTTACCGAAATTCGAAACGACCGGGTTCCTTTCAATTTTGAAAGATAAAAAGGTAACGTCTCAAGTTCAACAGCGAATAAGAAAAATTGAATCTCGAATGAATTATTCATCAACGTTGTTGAATTTTACGCAGGCTTCAGTATTATACGCGGTGCCTCCAATCGTTTTATTACTTGGCCAGAATCCATTAGTTACCAAAGATCATTTTAATCGTCTTCGATTCATAATCAATGGAGCTGGCCCAGTTAGTGCGGATGATGCTGAAAGATTGATCGCCAGAACAAATAATAACTTTAGGTTTTGTCAAGGTCAGCTACAATTCATTATCGATCGGCTAATTTGGTTTTTGAATATTTTTTTAAATTTTCAATTTATTATAGCTTATGGTTTAACGGAAACAACCCCAGTTGTATTCGTATCCCCGGCTACCAGACAAGATTACACGTCGTTGGGTGTGCCGATTCGTAGCACAGTAGCTAAAATAGTCAAATCGGATGGTACTTTGGGTGGGGTACGAGAAAATGGAGAAATATGTATAAAAGGTCCACAGGTTAGTATCATTTTATAGGGTTTTTTTCCCCGAAAATGAGAGAGGTGTTTATATATTTCAATGAATTTGTGTAGGTAATGAAAGGATATCACAATAAACCCGAAGCCACTGCTGAAGTTATTGACAGCGAAGGATATTTCCACACTGGAGATGTAGGCTATTACGACGAAGAGAGCAGATTCTATATCGTCGAACGTATCAAAGAACTGATCAAAGTACAAGGTTTTCAAGTACGTATTCGTAAATTATTTTTTGATCTTGTCTAGAGACGAATCAAACTGAGCCTGAAAGCAATCCCCCCCTCCCCCCTCATAAAAATATCTAATGGCAAAATTAATTTTTTACGATCGGAAAAATTGAGGTTTACATTGGAAATTTCTCAAAAGCGAAGACCTTTTTTGTATAAAATTTTCGTTTTGAGTGGAAAAAAATAAGAAAAATCGTTCTTTAAATAAGTAAAATTAGGAAAAAAATAATTTTAGTTGGAAAGGCTCTAGCAAGGTAAAACATAAAACAATCAGCTTCACAAGCAATTTCAATTTTTTTTAAAATTAATTCGTTGTAACAAAAAATTATTTTTGACCCTGAAAGAGTCTCGACTTTGATTTTTTCAACCGATTGAAGTAATATTTGGTGATAGAATAGAGGATTTTAAGTATACATCAACACCAAGAGTGATTGTTTACACTTTTTTCAAAAATTAAAGGAGTAATTGTAAATTGTGTTTAAATCTCAAAAAATGAAACTTAGGTAAAAATTTCACCCCTCGCCCTTCCTCCTCACCTATACGTTTCCCTACCAGGCCTTAGAATTTGATTAAATTTAAAAAATTAAATTATTGGGAATTTGTTTTGAAAAAATTACGTCAAAAATTGTTTTAGTGTGAATAATTTTACCTAAGAATATCACTTGCACCAAGTTTTAAAATTTCCCTGAAAAATATTATTTTTTAGAATTTTCAAATACCTATTTCGTTGAAAATCTAAAAAATTGGAAAAATTTTTCCTGAGATGAGATGGTATTAATATATCTATGAATAAAACTTTAATCTACTCTCTCATTCTGAGTCAGTGAAAAGTCGCTGATAAATAGGTAGTCAGAATTGCAGCATAGGAAAAATCAGCAAAATTCACTGATTTTCAGCGAATTTTCGCTGATTTTTCAAAGATTTTCACTGATTTTTCAGCAAATTTCATAAATTTTACTGAATTTTCGCCGACTTTTCAGTGAATTTTCACTGATTTTCCAGTAATTTTTCACACTGATTTGTTTTAGTAAAAAAAAAATCACTGATTTTCTCCTGTGCTGCAATTCTGACTGTTTCTCAGTGTTTTTCGATAATTTTCACTGATTTATAAAATTGAGAGAGTAGAAAAGCTATGGATGTGGCGATTATTTTCCATCAGCTCCTTTTATTCGGACCATTTTTTCAAAATAATAAAATAAAAAAATCATTGTTGGTACACACTTTTTTTCCTAAAAATTGGCTAACGTATGGCAATTCGCTGCTGATGATTGCCATGGGTTAAAATACTCATAAATTAATATGTAGGTATTAGGAAAAATGTTTAAAAAACATTTTTTTAAATTTTTACCTAGACCCCTGAAAAATGAGTCCCAAACATATTTTTGGGTAAAAATATGCACATTAAAACCGTTTTCAAATCTATTTCAGAAATTTGTTTCAATTTTGTAAAAACACTTTTTGGGTTTTAAGGTTTGATGAAAAGGGATAAGGGTGGAGTAAGGAGAATAAATTTTTCAATGGACTTCTTAATAACCCCCCCCCTCCTCCTCCATACTATTTTTCACCTTTCGAAAAAAATACAAACCGATCATTTTCATGCAATGGATAAACATCCATATAAGGGCATCCTCTGGCAAACAGATAAAATTGTACTTCGATCCGATTTGGAAAAAACTCATTCAAAATGTTATTTGTAATGTAAAACAATCCCAAAAAATTCTCTGATCCCTACTCTCATTCTTAGAACTGGATTTACACCAAATTTAATATTTTCAATTCTTGGAGGTGATTCAAAAATTTTGAAATTTTGGCAGAAAATACTGAAAATAGTTACTATGTAGAAGTAGGTACATGTGAAAATTTTTCCAAATTTTTCTTCCCTAGGGGGGGATGTAGGAATTTCAGAGGTTGAAAATTTCACAGAATTGTAAAAAAAACTTGAGGAAATTTAAGACTGGAACATTTTTTGAAAAATGTTTGTTCTCTTGGGTAACATAAATTTTTTTGGAACCTGAAAAATGAATAAAAAAAATTAATTTTCAGTTTTTGATTGGTAAAAAGGGATATTTGACCGGAAAACGCAAATCTGACGTAGGATTTTTCGTTTTGTTCATTTTTTTTCTTAAATTTCAGTGAAAATTGAAATAAAATAGTTTTTGTGGAGTTTTTGAAAGAGCCACTTCTTCAAAGAATCTGAAAAAATTCAGAATTGATGTAAAATACAACCACTTTTTTCCAGTTGTAATTTCCATTTTTACGAGTATTTGAAGTGTTTTTAAGCCTTGTTTCATGGTCATTTTTGAGGTCAAAAAATGTGAAATGTGGATGTTCAAGTATACCTATTCAATGCCCTCTACTACTCACCAAATTTTACTTAAATAAATTATCTGAAAACCCACTTAGGCATAAAGAGTACAAAAATCACATTTTTCAAGGTCATACCACTCTGAAGAAGTGAAGAATGATGGGGATACAATTTTCGGATCAAAAATTATATTTTATTGTGACAAATAAATTTTTGGGGAAAAAATTGAAAAATGCCTCTCACGTTAGGTCGATTTACCTATCTTAGGTTCCTTGCTGTGAATTTTTCGATTCCTCGCTCCTCCAATCAGTCAAATTCAATGTACCCCTTGATTCTGCCTTATTCTACGACTCAATAGACTAACATCGTGATACTTTCAGGTACCTCCGGCCGAATTAGAAGCAGTCCTCCGAAACCACCCCAGTGTCGTCGATTCAGCCGTCGTCGGCGTACCTGACGACCGAACCGGTGAAAAACCAATCGGTTTCGTAGTCTTGAAAGATGGCAAAACTGCAACCGAAGCCGAAATAAAAGACTTCGTCGCCGAACGAGTAGCATCCTTCAAAAAGCTAGGAGGTGTCAGATTCGTCGACTCAATACCGAAAAATCCAGCGGGCAAAATCCTTCGAAGAATAATAAAACAAAAATACCTTTCGTAAATTAAAATAGATATAAATCTGCCCGATGGAAATAATCTGATCAGTTCCTGACGAAAAAACTTCATTCGCTTGGATTATTTTCGCGTTTCGCTCATTTCTTGTATTTTTTTTACCCCACATTTTATGCGAAAGTGAAAACGCTATTTATCAACTCGGTACAAGGTACCTATTTTGAAAACGAACGAAATAAAAGGTCAGTCCAAGAGTGCGTGTGCTTTTAGCGAATAAAGATACCATGCAGAACACTTAAAGTTCTGGTCTGTTTGTAATGCTTTTCGTTGGCTATACCGATCGAGCTCGTAAAATAAAGGGAAAAACTTTAATGATAAGGAGAAGTTATTATGCTGATCACATGTACCTAGCTGAAGAGTAAACGTTGCCGAACGCGAAATGGCGTGATTTTATGTGCAAAATTACTATAATTTATTTAATCGTTAGGTTCGCGTATTGAAGAATTTGTTTTAAATTGTACATTTACGAGTATTATTTTCACGAAATACTTTCCAAGTACCAGTGTATATTATTTATTTTTTGTATAATCAATTGTATAAAAATATATATTTTTATATCGTTTACACTTTTCAATGAACTAGTAAAAAAAAGGTAAAAATTTACACCTAGGTACTAAAAATAATCCGCTTCTATGTAGATTCATTGTCAAAGTGGCAGTAAAACATTTCATCCTCTTGGTACAGATGTTAAACCAATCTGTAAAAATATCATTTTAATTAGCAACGTTAAACTAGTTACCGTGAAAAATCACACGTTTAATTTTAACACCTCGAATAAATAAAAACACCGAATGTATGTTTATTCGGTATAAAAATTCCACCTGAAAACATTTACGGTACGAATGAACGAGTAGTTAAATTCAACGTAACATTTAACCCTCATTTTTAGATGCCTAATTTACCTGCAGTCTCATATCACATTTTGCCAAGTCGTAAAAATTTAATTACTATGCACGAAATGAGTCTGAGAATTAAAAATAATGGCGACGTGCGTGTTCTGAAAAAATTTCGACGTTTGAATTTTTAATTTGTAAATTTTTAATCAATTTTCGACTTTTTAATTTTTTTGAGGAGGGGACTGATGAAAAAATATTTTGGTATTTCATATACTTAGGCATCTATTTATTAAGTCTAATTTAAAAAAAAAAAAAATTCATAACCAGAAATAAAGATCTGCCCCTATCGATATTTCAATCAAACATTTATGAAAAAAAAATTGAAAATTTTGATGATCAAACTATTGTAACCAAGACTCATTTTTCTAGAATGAGAAAAAAATAGAAGGGTTTGTTAAAATATATGTAGATAAAAAATGAAATTAGATTCCTTTGGTGAGTGATTTTATTAGTGAAACATACTGAAAAATTGAATATGACTAAGTAACTATCTAATCTAATTGCAAAATGCACTCTCTTGATTTCGTATTGCCATTATTTTGTGAACATCTCAATATAATTAAACAATTATGTAACTGAACGACGTTTGAACATGGCCTCCATAATACGAGAATGGTCCATTGATAACTAAGCAACAACGATTACACGAATTAATCTAAATGTCACTCAGACTTTTTAAAAAAATTTTCAAAGGGTCATTCCATTACTTAATTCAAGTGATTTTTGCCCTCAAGTTTTTCAATTTTGCTCTGAATATTTTTTCTAGGTTTGGGCATCACATAGTTTAGAGAGCTGAGGAAGGGGGTTAATTTTTTTCACTTTTGAGGTTCAAAGAATCAATCCATTTGCATTATTACAAAGCATACTTACTCGAAGTAAATTCAGAAAATTAATAGGTACGTACGATTTTTCAAAGCTGAAAATTAAGCTTTTTCATGAACAGCTCAATTTTCAAAAATTTGAAAATATAGAGAATACATCTGATCATGACCACGTATGAATGACCGATTGTTTTCATGCCTCAAAGTTTTGTTCAGCATTTAAAAAAATTGAAAATTATGTGTGACAAGTAATATATTAGGTTTTTCTGATGCTGAATCCGGAAATAAATTTTTTCAAGATACCTGAGCTTCTTGACCTCTTTTACAAGTGCTCAAATTTAGCCAGAAACGAAAAAATCAAGAAACTTGAGTGACATTAATGTAAATATATGTTTTTGTTGTACCCAGTTTAAAGATCAAATTATTATTTTTTGGTTATGAACCTTGATCACCCCCTCCTCCCTCCACTGCATTTGAATTTTTTTCTTGAAAATACCTCGAGGTTAATCATTTTTACAAATGATAGAAATCCGCCCATATTAGCCTATACACAAAATTTTAAGTCAAAATTGAAAAAAAAATCACGACACATATCGATTGTTGGGTTTTCAGAGGCGCTGAATTCAAATACCAATCTAATTTTAGGATCTGACCTCCTAATTAGCTTCTCCCTACGTTCAAATTGAAAAAAAAAAAAAGTCAACCCCAAAAAATCAAAATATCATTTGCTACGTTTTTTATGGTTCTTCGTTATTTCTTTCAGAACGCTGAGTTAAAATATCGACAAATTCATAAGCAGAGCTGGAAAAAAGAGGTTGAAAAGGTACATTTGCAACGGACTCGGATTTTTTAAAAGAATCCGGCCAGCGCTATAAAAAGTTTGAAAATAATTAGGTATCAATGCCCAAAATTTTAAACGTACGTATATTTTAAGTCCAAAAAAAAGTCCAACAAATGCCAAAAAATCCATCAGCTAAAAATAAATCGGGAAATGTTTGGAAAAATCAATAAAAATTTCTAAAAAAAAATATTTGAAAAAATTAATAAAGTTTCAAAAAAATTGGTAAATTTATGGAAAAAAAATTTAATTAAAAATCGGTCAGAATAGTTGAAGTTTTTCAAAATGTTGGACAATTTGCATTTCCAATACCTATTCTCCAATTTTTGAAGCAGGTAATCCGATAGGTAGTCAGAATTAGAAAAATTGTCTTACTGCTCAAATTGCAATTTTTCAAAATGTTTGCTTTCATTTTGCTGGAGCAATAAAATATTTTTGAGAACAGAGCAGGGGAAATCTCGACATTTTTATTTAAAATTTTTCAAAAAAATACCCTCTAAAAAAATGTACACTGCGACCTGAGCTCAAATCTCGTCCACTCTGCTCTACATATTTTTAGGACCCAGCACCCTTAATCTTCCTACCGAAACAGTGAAAAGTCACTGATAAACAGTCAGAATTGCAACACTGGAAAAATCAGTAAAATTCACCGATTTTCAATGATTTTTCACTGATTATTCAAAGAATTTCACAGATTTTTCAAAATTTTCACTGATTTATTATTGTGCTGCAATTCTGACTGGTTTTCAGTGTTTTTTGATAAATTTCGCTGATTTAAAACTGAGAGAGATAGTGCTGTTGGTTAATCCATCAAATTTGTGATGAAATTTCTGCACCAAATTTTGAACACTACTAGCATAATGATAATTTATTAGACTTGAAAAAACTTGGAAAAATTTTGGAGCCCAAATTTTGACATTTTTTTATGTCTTGACAGACATTTGAAAACTTGAAAAAATTTTGATCAATCGATATAATAGCTTTTTGTTGGACTTCTAATAAACTTGGAAAAAATGTCTATTGAAATTGCTCAGCAATTTTGAAAATTATTTTAAAAAAAAAAACTTAAACACATGGTATTTTAACAGAAAGTTATCAACTGAAAAAAATTTAAATTCTCATCAACTGACATTTTAATAAAAAGTCAGCTTCAATTTGTTAGTTTCGAAAAAAAATTCGGGTTTTTAAGATCTGACGAAATGTTGAGATGATTTTATTTGAAAAATCGTCATTTGGTCTAAAGCAGAATTTGTGATAGGTTTAGGTAAGTACATATTTTTTGTCCGAAATTCTTCACTGGGTATACCTTCCTCCTTCCTATCACATTTTAATTTTTCTCATGAAAATGCCCAGATCTGAATTTAAAATAGAATTATCATGTGAAAAAATCAAAAGTGGTGAAGAGTGATGGAGAACCAAAAATAATTCAATTTTCAAGCTCGGCGCTGTCTAAAACAAATAATTTGATATTCGAATTCGGCGTCTCAAAAATTCTTTCAATTTTTTTTGAATTTCGATCAAAATTTTAAGGTAATTTGACAGCCTTCCCAGTGAAATGACTCTCCCCCTAGATTAGGAGCTGGGGAAAAATTAACAGTAAAAGGTGCTTTTTATTTGTGGAGTGAATGTGACCAAAGCTTTAAAAAAATGTTGATCAAAATTGAAAAAAAAATGCGTGAAAACCTGGTCGAATTTAGGTACCTACCTATTTGGAATGACCCTTTTGTAATAATAATTTTAAAAAAAGAAGAAATAAAAAGATATTTCATTTGAAAAGTTTTGTGTGTCTACATATTTTATTCTAGGTAAGTCATTGAATGGAAGGTTTAATTTTAATTCGTAACTAATTTTTAATTGAGTTATTCGGTTATTCTGTTTAAAAAAATCGAAAATTTCAAGGCTGGTAATATTTGGATCTAAAATGATTTTTGAAGCTAGAGTGATAGCTGAGTTATTTGAAACTGAAAATTGAATTTTTTATGTTCCCCAGACTTTCTAGGGATGATATATGCTTAATTAATAAAATAATGATGGATTTTTCTCAATTTCAGAGTGAAAAAAAAATGTAAAAAAAATCAAAAAATCGAAGGCAAAAAACCATTTTGGGCCTTTTTGTGCATAAAATTGATAACAAACAAAGTACCAAATTTTATATACAACCGTTTCGCCAAAATTTAGTGCTCGTCGTCAATATAGATTTTAATTACGCACATAAAAAAAAAAAGAATAAAGCATTCTCGAATTACGCGTAAACTCCCTAAATTCGAACGAACACGAATCCGCATAATAATGAATTTCTCGTTAACCTATTTTTATATTTACAAAACGTCTCAAAAAGAAAAAGCAGAAAAAATAATGAGATATTTCACAAAAATTTCAACGCTACCTTTTGCGCTTCTTCAATCACGCACGAGGCAAGATTTCCAGCAATTTCACATTCTTCGGTTTCATATTCGACTGAAAGAAAAAAACAGGCAGCGACATTTTAAAAATCAACAATAATAAACTGGTAACAAGCGAGGCATCTCGCGTTACAAGTTTTTACAAGCTGTCACAGCTGAGTAGATAAAATTGTCATAAATATCACGGCGAAGAAGTTAATGAAACGAACAATATCTTTACAGTAGTTCAAAAAGCTGTAAACTTTACGTTACCGCGTTATCACATTGACGAACATTTATAAATCTTTTTTTTTCTCCATTCGCATCGTCCTCACCTATTGCTATAATATATACCAACGAATAACTTACTTTTTTTCTCGCATATATCTACAACCATCCGAGCCTTTTCCAGGTCTTCTTGCCTTCCAGAATAATACCGTTCTGCTACTTGAAGCGCTCCTTCTTTATTGAACCTTCCGTTGACAATCTACCAGGACGCGAATTTAAATTAAAAAGGGAAAATTATATCCAGGACATAGTTTTCAATTAAATATTCAAAAAGAACTTACGATTGAAGCTTCTCTCATAAGGCAGCCCATCATACACTGTGAAAAAATTTTCCTCATTAAATATGCCGCACTAATCGCAAAACTTCTTTTTTTCTTTCAATTACGTATAAAAGGAAATTTAAAAAAATTATATTACTTACCTTTCCTTTAGGAGAAGTTGGTAATTCCATCTTTCTGAAAGTTTCCATCTCATCTGTGAAATTCGAGAAAGACGATTAATTTTTTTCTTTCGTTTTAATTAAATTTATACTCACCATGATTATTAAGAGACTTAGTATATCATTTTACTTAAATACCTAATAAGAAAATACATGAAAAATTACTTTCGTCTATTTGTGTTTCTTCTCTACATTTCGAGTAAATTGCTTTGATACGTTCTTCCTCCTCGGAACACTGAAACATAAAACTTTTTGCTCTTTCATCGTTTCATAATTAAGCTCTACCTGGTACCTCGTATTTTACCTCTTCGAAAAATCACTCAGATGTGAAGAATGTTCGCGATTACCGAATATAGATATATGTACAATTCTACCTACGTAATGAATAGAAAATTTCGAAAGTTTTTCGTTTAATCGTTGAAAGCATTTTGTACCCGGAGAATGTAGAATTTATGAACTTTACGAGAATATCTATCGTATTGTTTTGTGTCGTCATTCATCTCCAAAGCTCAAAAAGTATCGATATTATTCAACCGACTAGGACTAGGAGTTCAGTTTGCAAAATTTTTGATATCGAAATTCAACTTTGCGATGTTTCTGTGAAATTTTCAGTTCGCCTTATACGAAATAATGCGGCAACTTGAACCACACGTGAGTAAACCGATACGTTGAGTTTTAGGTTTGAAGGGGAAACGTGTTTTAGTTTTGGACATTGGCAATATTTTTTTTAAATTCAAGGATTCTTAGAATTCATTTAAAAAAATTTTAAAACAGATTACACGAGGGAGGAGGGCAAATTCAGAAGAAGTTTGAAAAGGTTTTGAAAAACTGTAGTTTCAGTTTTCATTCTTTTGGACGAAGTAAAATAATATTTTTGTATTCTCGATCTCTCTCGTGTATGCAAAAAAAAGAATGGACGATTTTTTGTCGTTTTTCTATAAGACATACCCCCTCCCCCCTCCCAGAAAAATCAAACTTACTACTAAATATGTAAAATGAATTTCAATGTGGCCAATTTTGAAAATAAAGAGATTTTTTACAATTAAAGCGAGTAAATTCCTCAACAAGGTATCTCAAAACAATCAAATCAAAGGTAGAACTTTTTTTGAAAAAAGATCCTATATTATACACTATACAAATAAATTGGAGTAGGTAATCTAAACGAAATATTAATTTTTGGAACCGGGTTAGTTGCTAATTTCGAGCTTGCTGTCAGTAATTCATTGTTCTTTAAAAAATGAGAATTGAGAATGAAATAGAAATCGAAGAAAAGTTGTAGGTACTGAGAGAATCAAAAGCGCAATCATTTCATTTTAAAATTATTTTCAAAAATTGCTACCTATCCAATGGTTTTGAACTGTGTGCTGACAGGAACGAAAGAAAGTGGGCATTATTGGAGAGTGGGTGAAAATAGAAAATTTCCAACAGAGTTTCAATTTTTCGATTTTTCCTAATTAAAATACAATTTTCCCCATTTTTTCGGCTCAATGTAAAAAATTTTCCAAAAAAGGTGATTCTAACTTAAACTTGATTTTTTAGGTTACCTAAAAAACCAGTTCTGCATTGAGGGGGCTTCTCCTGCAGCACCCTTCGGCCTTGTTCTAAATACTGATCACGTAGAGTAAAATGATAGGTTTTGTTATTTTTGAAATACCCTGTAGTCACCTGAAGTTGAAATTTGAAAAAAAATACCAATAATAAGAGAATGTTTAAAATTTTAAGGAAGTTGGACGAGATTTAAATATTTAAATAAGTTTGAAACAAAATGTTTTTAGACTGGTATAATTTTTTTACAGAAAATGGTAATGTTTTAAAATTTTAAAACTAAAAATCAATCCTAATAAAAAATAATGAGTTTTTTTCGAAACGAGGTCAAGCATCAAATTAGCAAAATAAAAAACTATAAAAATTGTAAAAAGATTGACAATTTTTACAATTTTTCATCGAATTTTTTTTTGCAGTTTGGAAAAAATGACATCAGCTTGCCCTCCTCCCCCACCCCATAATAGCACGATTTCATTTTCAGACAAAAAATTAGGTTTGAGAAGGAAATTTTTTGAGGATGATGCCTTTTTTTTAAAAAGAAATTTTCGATTTGAATCAAGACAAATAATACCTAAAGTCAAAAAAATTGGGAAAATTATTGCAGTGGAAAATTTCTGATTTTTTTGTCCCTCCAATAAGCCTCTAACTTCGGTTCATTCCTGAAATCATCATACATTTTTATTACCAAGGTTCAAATCAAAAGTGGAAAGCGATTTAAAATACAGCCCCCCCCCCCCATCATCAAAAATGAGAATATTTTTAAAGCTGAATTTCACGTTAAAAATTCTCAATTTTTAGCATGATTATGGATATTTTTTTATCGAAGCATATTTAAGAAAATTCACGTCCTACCCCTCATCCCTCCCCCCAGCCCCTGCCATATACCTGAAATATACCTACTAACGATGAAAAATGTTTTGAAAATTTACCAAAAAAATCTTGAAAAATTTTTCCTTGAAAGATAGTTTTAGTTTAGATATTTTTACCCAAAAGTACCCCTAGACCTAATTTTCAGGCGTACCTATACCTACTTGAAAGAAACGATTTTTCTCGTCATTATTTTAAACTAATCTGAATAAAAATTATGGATATTTTTATCAAAAAAAAAAAATCAATGACTGCAATCATCGATAAATTTCCTTCTCCTCTCCCAACATCTTGGTCATGATTTAAAAATTCACTTTCAAATATTTTTTTTTATGCTCAAACTTAATTTTTCTGACTAAAAATGAAATCTTACTATTATGATGGAGGAGACAAGCTGCTCTCCCTATCAACCGTCCGATCTGACCTTGGATGGCCCACAGGTATCGGGGAAATATAATCGTCAATGATTTTTTCTAGGTAAAAATACCCATGTTAAAATCATTTTGATGGAGTTTTCTTACAATTTTTTTTTTCGATTTCTCGCAAAAAAAATTGAAATCCCAAAATTCTTTCAAGCATCCTAATTTTTGGTGAAATTTGTCCATTTTTTTGTTCAATTTTTTAAAAATTTCAACTCCTTTAGATTGTAAGAGTAATTTGGGGATAACCATAACTTAATCAGGAGTGGTCAATTTTTTTTAAAAAGTCATTTGATGTTTTTGAAATATCCAGGGAAGAACCTATGTAATTTTGTATTATAGAATCGGTCATTTCGAAAACCCCACAATTCCATGACACGTAATTTCTCAGAAAACGAAAAAAACTGTCTGTGCATTTTATATGTATTTAGGGGAAAATGTCAACCCTTGACAATTTCCAAAAATTCAATACCATAAACAGTCATTTTATTCTATGGCAAAGCTGGTGGAGTTGTGAGGTTTTCGAAATTACTTTGTTTGATCCCCAAAAAAATCGTACATAAGTAAGTAAATTGATGCATTTTGAAACCCAAAATGATTTAATGCTGCAAAAAATCAATCTACCTATTAACCGAATACAATGTGAAATTTTCTTAAAAATTATTGTTTTCAATTTTTATTGAAATTTTAGAAAACGGAAAAAAGTGATTTTTTCAACAAAAAAAAACACCCCTCTAAAATAAGCCTTGGCTACATTTTGGGGTTTTGGGTGAAAATACTCTTTCGAAAACCCCGCAACAACAGGGATTGTGAGGTTTTCGAAATGACTCAAATATTTGAAGTCATAAATAGGCGACTTCCGAGCTCCCTATTTCTATGGTTTCATCGCCATCAGATGTAGCGTAGCTCATACCATCAGAATCATTGAAAACGTGAAAACCCCCACAACTCCGGATTTGTGGGGTTTTCAAAGTGACCGATTCAATAAAGAACAATATACCAAAAAATTGAAAATTCGTGGCTTAGATGGAATTTTTTCAGACTTAAAGTGTAATTTTTCTCAAAATTTCCCAATTTTTTGTAAAATAAAATTGTCATTGTTATCATCATCATGATTTTTGAAAATTTTCAAATTCGAATCAAATTTTTTCGATTGAAAATGCAAATTCGTTGTGGAGGGAAAATTGTCCTCTCTGTCCTTCCTCTTGCGGATTTAACTCCAGAAAATAATATCAAATGACAAAACACACTTTTTTATTTTTATTTACCGCCAAATTTGACAATTTGAAAAAATCTGCTATTTTCTCTTCGAAGCTTTTTTCCCTTGAACAATTTTTTCTTGAACTTGAACCGAAAATTTTTTTGAATGATGATTGATTAGAAATTTCGATCACTAACAATGTTTATAATAGCTACTAAATTTTTCTGTAGGTAAGGTATATTCTTTCCCTCCCAAAATTTCATCAAAAAATCGTATCTACTTACTCTACAAATTAACAGAGGTACGTCCGTGAGTTCAAGTAAATAAATAAATACCTATCCAGAATAAGCACATCGATGCATTTCAACGGAGTAAAATTCAACCAATAATACTTACGTATTAGTTTGATTAACATGCGGTAAGTTGGCTAAACAAATAGATTACTTCTCTCGATACATATATAGATAAATCGATTAACCAACTCTATTAAGTATTAACGTCGAAGCATAAAATAATAAAGGACGAGAGTTTATTTTCCGTCGAAGAAAACTTACCTAATACCTACTACCTAGGTAGTAGGTACGTCTATATACGACGATATTATTAATTTTCGTACAATATTCAATTTTTGATTATAAAAAAATATTATCTTTTTAGTTTGCATAAAACACCTACATATTTTACAATGGCGTTGTGTATAAAATGACGGAAACTCTCGAGCTATTCAATTTAGAATATAATAAAAGCATTAAAACTTGGTGCTCCACTTTTACCAAGTTAAACCGTATATCACTAGTTTTTATTACGAGGCTAGATTTTCATTTTTTTTTCGTTCTTAAAACGATAATAAATATTTAAAACAGATGATTCGCGAAATTACGACGCCTCGAGAGATTCGCGATAAGCTCGAAATTTTATGCACAAATAATCTGTTCGAGTTAATCTCTTGCATTTGAATTAGCCAACCTTGGTGCGAAATGGTTATATTTTTAAGCAGAAAAATGAAAATTTACGCTTACCGATGATTTGTCAACGATGGTAAAAAGCACAACGACGATGAAAATTGTCGCGAATTTCGTAGCGTCCATGTTGAAAGAACTGTTACCTGAGACTTGACCAAAATAAATTTTATTTTCGTTGTGACGCCGGTTTATAAAACCATTACAAAGAAAACAATGCCCTTTTTGTATTGAACAAAATCAGCGCATCCTTTTGATACATTTCTATTACCTCGTTCCGGTTCACGAATTTAATGAAAAAAAAAATACTTCGATAGTTATTACGAATGATGAAAAGCGTTTTGCAATGGTATTAAAATTGTGTACGTGTCATCAATTAACAAAAACCGATGGCAGAATTCATATCCTGTACGGTATTATAAATGAATTGTTGATAATATCAACAATCGACTCGTGTATCCTTCAAATACACATTCGGCCCGAAATTTAAACACCTTTAAGCGTTGGTAATTATAAATATGTATTATATTCGGACTCGGCCCGCAAATTTACGCTCGTGTGATGAGTTTTTCACGAATATTACAATTTACAGATTAACGAAGCTTACTATACCGTGTACCGGTGTTCGTAGATTAATGAGTGTTGCATTGTTTACTACGATATTGCGTCGAAGGCTAATCAACTTTGTGTAATTTGTGTTTGTAAAAGTGCAGGATGTAGTTGGGTAGGTAGATTGGTAGGTAGGTATCAGGGGCGATCATTTGTCCATTTTTTGAAAATCGAATGGGGAAAGAAGGGGAAGCACAAAAATGAAGTCTGGACCACAAAATGATTTGGTATAAATTTTTTCCCCTCTACCCCTGCCTCTTTGACCTGATCCTAATTATTCTTCAATTGCCCATAAAATCAAATTGTATTATAAAAATCTTGGATATTAATTAAACAAAATTTTAATCAGGGTTTCAAAAACTTTATGAAAACTGAAAAGGAAAACAGAAAAAAAACTTTATTTTTCCAACATTTTACAAAGACGAAAAAACAAAAACAAAATTTTACAAATTTTCGTTTTTTTTTGTTTTTAATTTTTTTTTGACATTTTGGTAGCAAAAAAGTAATTTAAATTGATTTTTGAATCTATAACCGGTGGAATTATGGGGCAAGTATAAATTTTTAAAATGAAATATTTAGGGTACAAAAAGCTGAAGATTTCTAGATTCCAACTCTGAAAAATCAAGTAAAAAGTAGTTAAAAGTCAATTTACGCTGGCGAAATCTTAAAAAATTGGATTTTTCAATCATTAAAAAAACGGAGATTTCATAGAGAAAGGAGAAACATAAAAATGAAAACTGTAGGTAGCTAGGTACCTGTCTTTATATTTTTCGTTTCGTGGGATAATGACTTGATGAAATAATGGCTGTTCATTTTTAGTTCCAGTTTATAAAGAAATTCATTAAAAAATACATTTTGCCCATTTTCTTGCTCTTTAGATTTAGACTTTTCAGTTTTTATTCTTATATTTGATTACTATGTACCTCCTACCTACCTATTCATATTTTAACTTTCAAAAAAAAATTTAAAAAAAAAACGAAAACAAAAACGGAAACGAAAACCGAAAAATTTTTGGGTTTTGAAACACTGATTTTAATAACATATTACCAAAAACTGTCTCAAGCACTCTTAAAATGTTCATTTTTCAGCATAAATGTAATATTTTTGAAAAGAAGTGTTTTTCTAAAAAAAAAAATTGATGAAAACCTAATTTCTATGTACCTCTAACTAATTTCGACCTTCGAACATTTTGCGGGGGGGGGGGGGATTGATAAAAAATCTGTGAAAATTGCAATTCAGATTTTCAATTTTCCCAACTATGTGATACTTACATCAGTACGACTTTTTAACACCCCCCTCCCCCTCCAAATGCTTATTTTTCACTACGAACTTACCCTGGGCTTCAGCACTTTTAAATTTTAAGTAGAAGGTGGCTGAAGCAAACGAAATTTAAGATTTTGAAATCAATTTATTCAGAAACGAGACGGACTGATTTTTTTGGGAGGGAGCAAAAATTCTCAAGTTAAAACTACATAAATAAAATTTTGTAATTTCAATGTAAATATTAAAGGGTTGAATTTGGCTCGAACGAAAATTTTGGAAAACCTCAAATTCAAGGTGCAATAAAACAATATTTTGGATTGATAAACCTAAGTAAAAAATTGGCCAATTCTACTTTAAAACCATTAAAAGAGAAATACGATAAAGCGGAGCGTAGCGAGGCCAAAGCTTTTAAAAAATCAGATTTTCAAACATAGAAAAAAATTAGGTAAGTTTTAAGGAGAAAAAATATAATAAAATCATTTGAAATAATTTTGGGGGAAAATATGAAAAAAATCACTTTTGCAGGATTTGGATTATTTTAAAGCCACAGAAGGGGAAATACAATAAGGTCGAGTACAGTGAGGTCACAGCTTTTGAAAAATTTCATTGCTTTTTTATTTGAAAAAAAAGTGCGAAACTGTTTAATTTTTCCAACTTGAGAAAATAAGGATACAACTGATAAATTATTCTTTAGATAATGATGAGATCATTTAATTCTGCTTTCATTGGGAAAAAAATTAAAGTAAAATTTTTGTTTTTTCACAAAAAAATTAATCTATTAAAAAGTGACTTACGCGGTTTCTGCAATATGTGGTTCATTTGAGTGTACATTTTTCCAACTTGAGAAAATGTAAGTTTGTAAATTTTCCCAACTCATGGGTAGAAATGGTGAATTTCCCCAACTGAATATAAAAAAATCCTGTGAGAGAGGGGATGTAAGTCTTCCCTCCCCTCTCCCTCCCATCTATTGATACGTCATTGCCTTAAAAAACCAAATTTCACAATTTGCGGACTTTTGGAAGTTTCTATTGAGATTTTGATTTTCTTAGAATTTTTAAACTTCTCCAGAAGGCTCGAAACTGAACCTGAACTGCGAAAAATCGATTCTGCTTCTTTTTGAGTACCTACTTAGGCAACCTTAATGGTTTTAAGGAACCGTTTCGTGCTTTCTGATTGGTTGAAAATGCGATAAGGAATTTTTAAGGCTATCTTGACTTTTGAGGTATGATTTAAAATTCGGACCTAGATGATTGAAAACGCACATTTGAGGAATCCAACGGGAAATTTCGACCAAATTATAATTTTATAGTCGAAAGAAGAGAAAACTAGATTTATAACTGTCCAAGTTCATTCTCGCGCATTCTTAAGTTTGAAAATCATGGACAAAATCAAAATTGTACTGGAAGCTTCAGAATGGGGAAATTTTTGTAAATTTTGGGTTATAAGGGATCGATATTTGGTGAAAAACGATTATTCCTCCTGTTCGAGGGAAGGACTAAGGCCGATTTAGAAAACACTCATTTCAACAAATGAATTATAAGGATTAATTCGGTTGGCATTATCAATTAGAAGGACAGAAATTGAAAATTTCCGATTCTGATATAGTTCTTCAGATTTTTGACTTGAATCCTATTGTTTTCAAATGTTTTTGACTCAAATTTCAATTCTAAACTTAATTTGGTTTTCACATCGCTAACAATCCAGATTTTTTGGGTTGAACTCAATTAAAAAACTGTCATTTTCTATAAAAATAGATAATAAAATTTCTTGAATTCTACTTTTTTTTTTCTCACTCCACCCATCCACTTTAGCATATTTTCACAGTGAAATTAAAATGCTTATTATACGAATAAGTACATATTAAAAACCGACGCGACGAGTCGTGTGTCGTCGTTGAATAAAAATTTTTTATACGAAAAATATTTTTATTTGTCAACTCGACGAAAATTTCATCTTCGCTTAGACGCCATAAAATTAAATTCTAAGTACTCATCGAGACATCAAAAAGCTCGAAATTTCTCGCGAATTACACATTATGCGCAAGTTTTTTGGTCGAAAAGAGCGTAAAATGTGATGTTATTGTTCTGTTTTCCGCCAGATTCGACGCTGTAAACTGTTTATAGTATTTATTACACATAATCTTCAATGTAAGTATTTTGATTTCGATTATAGCAGCGAAATAGAAAATTTTGAGTGAAGGAATTTTCATAATTTATCGTAGTCATTTGCATAAATTAGTGAAGTGTAGGTAATAAAAATCTTTATAAATTAGAAATAGAGATAATCAAAATGAAAAATAATGAATTCAAAAATTATCGGTGGTAAGTAAGTACAAATTTTGTATTTTTGTCAAACATCTCTACATGCTAACTTTATATTGTGGCACCTATGTGTTTTTTTCTTACAAATACCTCTAATGCTCATTCTATCACATGTAAGTAGGTTGCTAGCTGCCTAAGTACTATAAAAATACTCGCCTACATCAAAGTCCCACAAACCAGTAAATTCTAAAGCCATTCGATGATTGGAAGTAATACCTATCATAAATGAGTTGAAATATTCACAAAAGATGAAAATTTCTTCAAATGGAAAAAATATAGTAAATATAAAACATCGAGTTGTGTTTTCGACAGTAATTGCATATCTACATTGAACTTTCAAAGTCAAACAGACGTACCTATTGCGACATCTAGCAAAGCTTCGCGAAAATTCAGCAAATTTATGAAAAAGCTTCCCGTCGAAAAGATCCTACGTTGAATCTTATTGCAAAATAGTTCGAATTTCGCTATTTAGATTATGCTACTAATGATTTACTTAATTTTGAAAACACTTCTCGATGAAAATTTTTTAGATCTGATCAGATCTCGAAAATTACCCAATCTAATTTTATCAAATTACATCAAATCATGTCTAATTGCATCAGTTCAGATATATTCAGTTTGATGTAATCTAATCAAATTACATTTGGAAAAATCAGATAGATACAATTTTATTAGGGCATTTTCGAGATACAATTTTATCAAAACATATAAAATTTGATGCAGGTAATTTTGATCTAAATTTTTTCATTGGGTTACTTGAATCAAAATAACATTGCTTGATTCAGAAAAAAGTAAGTTTTCACATTTTTATAATAGGTACCTACCTACGTAGATCATTTTTCAGTAATTTTCAAATTTGACAACAAATTTACGAAGAAACAAATTTTTTTGGAAAAAAGTACAAGTTTAAAAAACTATTTTGAAATTTTTTTACCAAATTACGTTAATGAATAAAGGTTAGTACAAATCGTATATTCATCTAAAATTCAAATGAAATTTAGAAAAAAAAAAGAATTTTAAATATTCGGGACAAAAATAAGATAGTAGGTATACCTAGGTATACAGAAACATTCGATTTCGACATTTTCACGATATTTTGAAATTTCTCTCACTTATACCCTAGGTGAAAATAAAACAAGTATTTTGAAAATATGTAGGAAAAAATATTTTTCCAAGTAGAGACTTGCGTTTTCTCCAAAATGACTATCAATTTATCATTTTTTGCCAATTTGTCAAGATCATGTGAATCAGCCCTTGGCTGAAGTTGGTCTCTAAGGTCTAAAAATTCACTGGAAAAAATTTCAGCCCCCCCCACCTCACCTTTAACCCTCCAAAATTACCTTGAATGTGTCCAAAAATGAGAAGTTCGATTAAGAATTTATACCTATATTTTACAATTCTTAACCGAATTTTTTCAAGCTTGCTTGTAGACCATTAGGGTGGAGCGCGAAAAAAAAATACCTCGAATTTTGACCAAATTCGCTGGGGTTGTTGGGTCACTATCGAAGACTACCCAAAAAATTTGAGCCCCCCAGGTGAAGTTGGGGAGGAGCTAGGGGTTTTCAAAGGGCACCGCCTTTTGAAAAAAACGTGGTTTTCTGTGTTTTTAAGGTCGAAAAAATGGCGTAAGATTCATGAAACAGCACTAAAAAGGTGCGATTTGAGTTTCTACATCTCCCAAGACCATCGCCGTCATCCTCCGATCAAAACTCAGACCTCTACCAGGGGTTCTAAAAGTTTCAGATCGCAAAATTTCTATGTTGTGAAATTTTTTCTGGTCCCAAATTGAATATTTTTACGCCACACCGGGTAATTTTTTTTTAAATATTTGAAAAGAAATTTTTGAGAATTTTCCTTGATAAGTGCAGCCAACTGCAAATTGTGGTATTCAAATTTATGGAATTCGTCCTGATCTGATCATGAAGTTGCTAACTACATTTTTTTTCGTTTTTCAATCATCACAAAGAAATTATGGATAAAATTTTTCCACCAGTGCAGCCAATTGTAATCCAAAAAACACCAATGTATAGCATTTACGTTAATTTTAAATCAAGATAACAAAAAACCCTAGAAAAAAATATTTTTTATTTTTTACTAACTCTTACTTCTAGAATTTGATTCTGAAAAAAATGATTCACATTTTTGCTCTGAAAAGGAGCGAGAAGGATACATCGCTAATAAACTCAAGAATCAAAAATTTTTAAAACAATTCGAATCAAAAAAAGATTTTCCTTCAAGCTCCTCATCTTAAACGAAATTTTCAAATTTGAAAAATTTACATTTTTATCTAGATTTTTTTAACATTTTTTTTATTTTACCCTAGATCAGACAAATGGCAAATAGCATATTGAAAAAGGAAAAAATTGGTGGAGACAAAGGAAATTCTCTTTAAAAGATAACCACCCCTCTACCCGATTGACCAACCACTTGTGAGAGGGGGGGAGTAAAATGAATATTTTAATTTTTTCCTGATTTGGTACCGCTACTGATAGGTTTGTACCTAGTTTTAAATTTAAGACTTTGACGTTGCATGATCATTGATCAAGTACCTACTTATTCAATAGATACCTAATTAAGTATTTCAAAATCTAACCCAACTAGCGGAATAATTTGTCATAAACCAATAGGAAATAGAGTAAGAATTATTTATTAACTGTTCAATTCCAAATCAAAAAATGGAAAAGAAACTAATTTAATAATAAGAGAGCTTATAATTAACGGTAGGGGTTGAAATTCTAGCAGAAACTTTTTTTGGAATAACCTACCAGCATGTATAAAAAATTACTCTTCACTGGTATAATTTTGGGTACTTCCAACTTCGTATTTCCATCATTTCCAAAAATAGTGTAAATATTGGAAAAATGGCGTTTTTCAATCTTAATTTTTGGGCAAAGAAGTGGGTGTTTTCGGGGAAAAAAACCTGTCTGATAAGAAATTACATGTAGAACATGATTGTTCATAACCATTTTTCAATTTTGAAGCTTATTTCGGGAGATATTTACAAAAGTTTCGATTTTTTCAAAAAATGCTGTAAATTTTTGAAAAATAGGTTTTTTTACCCTTAATTTTTGGTCAAGGAAGCGAGTGTTTTTGAAAAGGAAGTGAGTGTTTTTGAAAAAAAAAACAAAAACTTTCTGATAGGAAATTACACGTAGAACAAGGTTGTTCATAACTATTTTTCAAATTTTAGGCTCATTTAAGGAAATATTCACGAAAACCCGGTTCTCAGGAGACATTTACCCCTCCCCTGGGGGTATCGGAGGGTTGTGGGATATCCATTTTAGTATGTTGTGGTAAAAGGCGAAAAAAATCTGGATTTAATTTTTGGGGGTCAACTCCTAAAATGACTGGATTAACCTTATTATGAGCATTGAAAAAAAAATTTACTCGACGTTTTATTCGATGCATTTACTGGTTTCTGTAGTGCTTATTCGGAGTTTTATCAAATACGCATTATATTTTTAAATTAATGAATAAATAGGTAACTAATTAACTCAACAGATTACATCAAATGCATATATTTTGCTAATTTATTTTCCATAAGTCGGCCACGAGCAGGTTTTTTTCAATGAAGATAAGTTATTATTGCAATGTAACGTTGCATCTGCACCAGGTTGATAACCTAATTACCTACCAAAATAAAAGTTCAAATGGTAATTACTCGAAATGCTTCACGTGATCGATAAACGAAATGGTGCAACGAAAAAAATTTTTTGTCTGAATGATATCGATGTTATTAAATTACTCAAACTTGGTTTTTCTCGAGGTAAGTGTTCAATTAAAACAGAAAGATTTTATGTACCTACCTAATAATCATTGCACCCTATTTAATCATACTATTGAGTCATTATTCGTTATCGATAAAAAATACCTAAGCAGTTCTATTGCTCGATGTACCAAGTAAATAAATCGATTACCTATCAGGGGCGTGCAGAGAGCTTAAACTTTACCGGACATTTTTTGGAATTTTAACCACCCACCCACCACCACCCTTCACTGATGAGAGCAAAAAAAGCAATATGGGTATCAAAATACTGGATTTTTTCACAGGAGTTGAATTTTTGCAATATTTTGAGTTTTAACAATAATTTTAGGACCAAATTTGCCGACTCGTAGGTAGTCTTTTGAAAAATGGAAATTTTTAAAAATAATTTTTTTTTGAAAATTCTATTGGAGATCGCACGAAAGACCCTTGATAATTTCGAATGGAAATTTTATTCGTTTTTAAATAGATATTCAATTGTCTGGAATGGAAAAAGAAATAATCCATATTTATTATAACGTTGAGAATGAAGTGTGTAAAATTATCGAACCCGAGCGAAGCGAGGGCGAAAATTTTTGAAGAAAGAAGTATCCAGAAACTGAAATTTTGTGCCTTTTTCGTGTTATTTTTTTCATTTCCAAAAAACACGATATTCTTTATTGCACTCCTCTCTTTCTAAACAATCTTTAAAGGTTGGAAAATTCCATTCGCGATTGTCACTATTGTTTTCACTTGAAAATATTCAATTGTCTGGGCTGCAAGGGAAGAAGGTTCATACCATAATTTTGAAACTGATTGTGTATATTTACTGAGCCCGAGCGAAGCGAGGGCGAAAAATTTTTCAAGAAAAATGCATCCAAAAGTTGAAATTTCTTCATTTTTTTATAAATAATGTAGCATTGAAAGGAATGCAAAATCCTCAACTTCTATTTCTGATATATATTTTAGACTTTATACGCCCGAGCGAAGCGAGGACCAAGATTTGAAAAATTTATGATTTTCGGGAAGAAAATAATTCGCTTTTCAATGGTTTGTTGTCTGTCTGAAAAATTCTATCACTTTGGAATAAATATTTCGTGCCCTTCAAAAGTTTTTTTTACGAAATTCATGTTTTTTTCTTTTGCTACATGGTAAAAAATTTGTGATTTTTTCAAAAATTTGTTGACTTGATGAGAAAATTTTCAAAAAAGTCGTCAAATTTTGATGTAAATCTGTAAATTTTTCCAACAAATTTTCTGAAAAAAAATCGGAAAATTTCATTATAAATCGACACCTTTTCAAAATTTTGGATTTTCAGCAAAATTTTGCGAACTTTCTCAGAAAATTTGTCAGTTTTACATCAAAATTTACCGATTTTAAAAGAAAATTTGCCAAATTACAACAAAATTTACCAATTTACAACATGTAACTAAAACATACTTAAAAATCAAAATCAACTTCTGTTGAAATCAATTTTTCAAAAAAACGTCTAATAAATCCATTACCGATTCTTATTTTTTTTTCAATTGTCAAACCCGGGATTTTTTTTGAAAATTTTTCAAATTGATTTATCAATAAAAATTTAGCAGCGTGAAAATTTAAATGCAGGTAATAATTTTTAAAAATCACCGCTCAATCTAAAATTCACTTGTTACATAAAATGAGATTTAAAGGATAACAAGGATAAGGAAACAAATGCATGTTAGGTATCTGTATCTATAATATTATTTTTGCCTTTTCATTTCTTTTGCATACTTTCCAACTTTAATTCATTTTTACCATCTGACATCTCCCAACACCACCCACCCACCCACCCACCCAATCCACCCAACCCCAAACTCTACCGGACATTTGTCCGGTAGAGTACTATGTCTGCACGCCCCTGTATACCTATGTTTGAATCAAAAATTAAATTGGATATGAATGACACGTTTTTTCATCAACAAAATGCTAGGTTGTACTTTAAAAGTTTTTAAATTATGGCATAGAAAACCTACTGCCAGATTTAGAGAATTTGCACTAGATCTATGGATTCTTGATTACCTGAAATTGGCCAATGATTTTTCTAGGGATTTGTGGTTTTGATCAATTTCCAGGGGTCTGGTCGTCAAAGTGGGTGAAAAATATGTTTTTGAGAGATTTTTAATAGGTAGTTGAACTTTATTTTGACAGAAAAAAATCATCTATTTAGCTTTTCATCATATATCCCTACAGTAAAAAAAAAAACATTCGATAGGTCACATTAATAAATAGGTACCTACCTATTATTTCCGATGATAGGCCATTTTTAAAGATTTTTCAATTTTTTTTCACCGAACTAAAAAATCAGTTAAAAATCCTTGGTTATTGAGCTTTCGAAGAAATATTTCGCAGTTTGGATGATTTTTTACATGAAAAATTGAAGGATTCTTTGAAAACTTGTCTGGCAGCCCTGGTATCTAATTACCAATTTCCAGTTGCAGCATAGGTATCTAATTCTAATTTCTCATCTACTCATTATAGATGCAATTTCAGTAACAAAACGTAGTTTTTAATCGGTTTTAAATAAAACAATGAAATAAAAATTAAAACTATTTTAATTGAAATTAATAAATGATATCAACACACAAAATTATGAAAAAGTTGACCACGTTTTATAGGAAAGCACCTATTATAAGGATCCATCTCATAAGAACAGATTTCATTTTCCAGCTGATTAAGGTTTCGCTGTAGTAGTCAAAAGTTGCTTCTGCAAAAAAAATTAAAAAATAAAAAAACAAATGAAAAATTTAATCGCGTGTAATATTATCTAAGTGATTGATTAATATCCATAAAATGCTTCAAATCAAAGAACATAAGTATAAGACATGATTTCCTCTACAGATTTTAAGATTTTAATGAGGAAGGTGTTATTTATATTCGTATATGTAGGTATGGATACCTAAATAGCCTATAAAAAAGAAATTTAGCTGGAAATAGGAATAATTTTTAGTTGAAAAACTTACTCTGATGAATTCAGAATTTATGAACTTCATTAACTCGTATCCATATTCGCACGTTCCAGATTTTGAATCAATTTTTCTAGCTGAACAAAATAATATGTACAAATAATGACATTAAAAATGAATTTGGTACCTAGACAAAAATTATTAGAAAAAATAAAAATATACCAAATGCTGCAGCTTCTATATTAACTTCTTTCAATGTATCTTCGGAAAACATGGACCAAAAATCTTTGAAAGCCGAGAAACTCTTACCTTCGTCATATTTTCCCTTCAAATCCAACATATTCAGTTCTTTTAAGAAACACAGCATCAAACACTGTGAATTCAAATTATTATAAGGTGAATTTATCTCTAATTTTTTAATTTTAATAGTCTTAGGTGTTTATTATTGGTAGAGGGTACCTTTCCAGTATCTGTTGCTGGTACTCGGAATTGCAGCACAGTTTTATTATCAGCTGAGCAGAAAAATTCGAAGATTAAAAAAAAACAGCTAAAAGGCATCCGGTGTACAAATTGTACACAAATATAAGCATAACTACTGTACCTACATCAAATATGAAAAAAATATAGAGAGAAATATGGAAAAAAATTACCTTCATTTGCATGACATTTTTCACTCAAATTAATAGCCCGAGCATGGGCTTCAGCTGATGTAGCGGCAGTCTAAAGGTATACAAAATATCATAGGTAATTAAATTGTTGGTTTGATTTTTGAAAGATTAGAATCATTTTTTAAAAATTAATACTCACATTACCAAAACTAAACACACAAATCAAAAATATCATCACACAAATATCACTCGAAGGATTCATTTTGCACAAGTAGGTATTTCAAGCACAATACTTTAACAAACCTTTCACAACAAAATTACATTAAGGTATGACAAAAATTGAAACTCCAAAAATAATGCATCGTGCATTTATTTATCAAGCAAATAAGTAGAACTTTGAACCAGCCAGATAATGAAAATCAACTCAGGTTAATCAAATTATCGAATTGATGAAATCATAACAACTATGTTGGTGAAATAAAAACTTTTTTTGCATAGGTAAGTACATTTTTAATTAGTTACCTACCAAAAATGAATTTTTGAGGTGCGAAATTAGACTGGGTACAATGTTTTCAACAGTTGGGTGGATAGGGCTTTCTATGTTTTGAGTTAGCAGTTAATTTGACTCAAAGTTTTTTGAATATGAAAAAAAATTCCATAAAAAAAGCAAGGGCTGCAACGAGGTTTGGAAAGATCCGAGGTGTTCCTCTGACCATCATCCACCGTCCTCACTATGCTGAAAGTGGGCACGCGGATTAGTTTGCTCAGAGGAAATAAGATTTACCTCAAACTAGGTATTTTATCGAGGTTTTTTTTGAAAATTTATTTGAACTTTGAATATTTTTGAAAAAATGCCAAGTTTGAGGAACTTGCAATTCCTCTGTGGAAACGAATCCGTGTGTTCACTTTCGGCATAGTGTGGACGATGGAAGAAGGTCAGAGGAACACCTCAGACCTTTCCAAACCTCTTTGCAGCCCTTAGGTTTTTTGGGGGAATTTTTTCATATTCAAAAAACGTTGAACATTTTTCAAGTTTGAGGAATTTGAAATTCCTTTCAGGAAACGAATCGGCGTGCCGACTTTTGGCATGGTGGGGGTGGTTGAGGGAAGGTCAGAGGAACACCTTGGTCCTTTCAAAATCCCGTTGCAACTCTCAGCTTTTTTTGAAAAAATTTTTAAACTTTGAAAAATTTGGATAGAATACCAAAGCGAAAAGAGGTTTGAAAATTTGATGGAAAAAATTCAAAAATTAATCCAAGTAGGTAGGTACAATGTAGTAAATTTTGTACTTTGAGATAATTTTTTCTCTGAAATACGAATTTTCATTTCTGGACTATTTTAAGGTTACAGAAACAGATCATTTTTTAAGTTAATGAAGTTGTGTGAAATTTCCCACCCAGTGAAAATAATTTTCCAGAGTCATTTCGATTTTTCCAAGTAAATGTTTACCTCAAAACCAAGGAAAATAAAAAAGTTCTGAAACTATTTTTAAAACCAAACTTGAAATTACAAAAAAATACCTAATAAAAGTACCTACCATAAAAATTGACTTCTTGAGTAGATATGACAATTTTTCGAGGAAATTAAATAATCTTCCAACTTGAAAAAATTTACAATCCGTACACATATTTTTCCAAATAGGAAAAGTTGAACATTTGTACTTCCATGATATTTTAAATGAAAAAACAAAATCAAGTGAATATTTTCTAGGAAAAAGGAAAAATTTATAATTTTTAACTATGTTTTTCCAAGTTGAAAAATTGAACATGTTCTGCATTTTTTAATGTTTTTTTTTTCTAAACATAAAAATCGAAGTTGTAGAAGTTTTTTTTGTTTTTAACTCAAAATTATTTCAATTACTTTTATTATATTTTTTATTACTAAAGCTTATTTTCGATGTTTGGAAATCAAATTTTTTTAGAAGCTTTGGCCACACTGCGCTCTGTCTTGTACTTTTCCTTTAGGTAATATTTTAAAAGTAGGTAAAAGTGGTCGATTTTTTATTCAGGTTTATTAATTCAAAACATTAATAATTGAACACCTTGAATTTCAGGTTTATAAAGTTTTCGCTCTAACTTCGCTCGGGTAAAATTTATCTCATTCAATATTCACAATGAAAATGGAAAATTTTATTTATAAAATTATAATTTTTCTTGATAATTTTCGTTCTCGCTTCGCTCGGGACAAATCAACATATTTGTAGGTTTTTTCAACTTCGATGAAATTATTAATAAATATTTTAAGAAAATAATGAACATGGAATAAGCAATGAAGCAAATGACTGGATGAGAGAGGGAGGAAATGAACTCCTTTAAAATTTTGAGTTAGCTGCAGCTGCCTTCGGCGTAAAATGTAGTTGGTTTGAAGTCCAAGCATGTAAGTAGAAGTAGTAAAAAACAGCATTGTGAGGAGGGGGCAGTGGCGTAGTGAACGGGTGGGGGAGGAGGTGACTCCCCCCCCCCCCAGACATAATGCTAATAAAAAAAATTGACAAAATCGTCTGAAAATAAGAAAAGTTGGAAAATTTGACCAAAAAAATTCATCCATAAGCGCGTCCAAGGGAGTAGGGGGCTCGAGCACTCTCTCTATGCTCGAAAATGAGATTTTTTATTGAGAAATGTGAAAGAAGTGAATTTTTTGCTATTCAAATATGATTTTTCGAAAAATTTTCGATCTGAATCAATCTTCGATGAAATTCTGCCTTTGAGAATCAATGAAATGATTTTCATTCACTGAGCTTTTAATCAAAAATCACTGATTGCTCAATCAATTCCTATTTGCCAGGAAAAATCAATAATTTTGACTTGACTGAAAGATCAGTGAAAAATCACTGATTTTCAGTTAAATTAATTTAACTGATTCAAGCAGGTAAATTTTACTATGCAATTCAGATTTCAAAAGTGTGTAGATTGTTCGTTCCAAAAAATTTTCCAATTTTTCTTTGCTCAAATCTGTTTATGCCCCCCTCCATTTTTACTCGAATTTTCAACCCCTCCCTCGAATAATTTCTGCACGCGTTAATTAAAGTTGGCAAATTTCAGTTTCAAAGTTGGAAAAATCGAGAACGTCACCCCCTCCCCAGAAAAATACTTCGCTACGCCCTCAGGGGAAGGGGTAAAAAAACTCTTAATAATGTAGGTACCTATCATTATACTTAATTGAGAAAATTGAAAATGTGAGGGAATTTTTACCAATTTAACTCCCCCCCCCTCCCCCGGAATAATACCTTGGAACGTCATTAGGCTTAACATCAATCCAATGTGTCATGCGCGGTAACAACGACCAGCGCCTCCTCCCCTAGCCCCCTCCTTTCAGCAAGAGTTTCCCATGCATTAAAAATTGCTTAAAAATTACCTGGGCTATAAAATTCTAAATTTCGTAAAAGCTTTAAAATTTAAACTAATAAGGAAAATCTAAACATCGCGTCTTTGACAAACTAATTCCGAAGTCACTCTTATCTCCCTACTTCAATTTATCATTCTTTATTTGAATTCTAAAAAAGTACATTGATTGAATTTTAACTAACCTAACATAGGTATCTCACTTTCAATAAATAAAAGTTATTACTACTGTACAAATAATTTTTATATAAGATGGAAAAAATGTGATTTTAAATTTGTCGAGCTGTCGAGCTCTTCCAAATAATTTTTTATTCTGCAACTACAATTATAATTTTAGAAGAAAAAATTCGGTGCCTCTAAATTTTTCATTCATTTAAAATTTGATCTTTAAGACATGATGAAAACCTAAAGTCTAAACCTAGTGTTTTGTATGATAGATTTGATCAAAATTACAGATCGATATGAAAAAGATAAGTTGATAAGATTATAAAATTAAATTTTAAAGAATGCTTCGATGGATTGCGTCGTTCTTCACAACATTCACGATGAAGAATCACGTAGTCACGCGAGTTTGTTTAATTATTTTGATTTTCATTGTTGTGAACAGTTATTGTCTCGATTATTTCGCAGATAATAATGATTTTTTTCGAAACAAGATAATTCTTGCTCCAATGATTCATGTAAATACGTTATCATTTCGTATTTTAGCATTAGAACAAGGTGCAGATATTGTCTACAGCGAAGAAATTCCAGATCACAAACTGGTCAAATGCACGAGGAAAATACGTGATGGTAATTTAATTTTCAGCTCATATCCTAGATTTTAAAACATGGTCATCAAATTAAATTAAAATCTATGGTTGTTTCTGCCATAAAGTAGATCATGTTACCAAAGTCGTGGAATATGTTAACAAGAATGACGATGATGATACCGTAGTTTTTCAAACAAGTTTTCATGAAAGAGGAAAAGTTATAGTTCAAATTGGAATGAGTGATCCAAAAACAGCTGTTCAAGCCGCGTCTATGATGTAATTTTTTATTATTTAATTATAGGTAGGTATGTAAAGGTAGGTACTCTCTCATTCTTGAATCAGTGAAATTTATCAAAAATCACTGAGAAACAGTCAGAATTGCAGCAAATAATAAAAAAAATTTTGCACTGAAAGCAAGTCAGTGAAATAAAATCACAGGAAATCAATGAAAATTCAGTGAAAACTCAGTGATATTCATGAAATTTACTGTGCGAAATTCCTTTGAATAATCAGTGAAAAATCACTGAAAATAAGTGAATTTCTCTGACTTTTACTGTGCTGCAATTCTGACTGTTTATCAGTCACTTTTAACTGATTCAGGATGAGAGAATACTCTCTCATTTTTGAATCAGTGAAATTTATCAAAAATCACTGAGAAACAGTCAGAATTGCAGCACAGTAATAAATCAGTTAGTGAAAATTCACTAAAAACTAATTGATATTCATGAAAATTACTGAAAAATCTGCGAATTCCTTTGAATAATCAGTGAAAAATCACTGAAAATAAGCGAATTTCTCTGAGTTTTCCTGTGCTGCAGTCAGGGTTTCAAAAACTTTATGAAAACGAAAACGAAAAACAGAAAAAAGTTATTTTTTCAACACTTTACAAAAACGAAAACAAAATTTTACAAATAACGTTAAACGAAAAGAAAACAATTTCTTTTCGTTTTTTTTTTCGTTTTCAATTTTTTTTTTGACATTTTGGTAGCGAAAAGGTGATTTAAATTGATTTTTGAATAAAATGAAATATTTAGGGTACAAAAAGCTCAAGATTTCTAGATTCCAACTCTCATAAGCGCACCCAAGGGGGGGCTCAGGGGGCTCGAGCCCCTCCCTTAAGCTCGGACAGGAGATTTTTTTATTGGAAAAATGTAAAAAAAGTGAATTTTTTTGCTCTTGAAACATGATTTTTCAAAAAAAATTTCGCCCTCGCTTCGCTCGGGCAGTATTTTAATTCTTCTCTTTTAAAAATTGATGATTTTTCACTGATCTTTCGGTCAAAAATCACTGATTTCTCAATCAATTACCAGTTTGTCAGAAACAAATCAATAATTTTGACTAAAAAATCAGCAAAAAAGAACTGAAATTCCGTAATTTTTTAATTTTACTTGGCTCAAATCCGTTTATGAATTATCAACCTAATGAAAATACCCTGACAACGCCAGCGCCACGGAAATAACAAGTTACTGAATTTTTTCATTGAAATTTCACCCCCCCCCCCCCTATTTTTTCCAGAATTCTGAGCCCCTCCCTTAGATAATTTCTGGGTGCGCTTTTGCCAACTCTCAAAAATCAAGTGAAAAGTAGTTAAAAGTCAATTTACAATGGCGAAATCTTAAAAAATTGGATTTTTCAATCATAAAAAACTGAGATTTCATAGAGAAAGGAGAAACATAAAAATGAAAACTGAACCTGTGTTTATATTTTTCGTTGAAATCATGGCTGTTCATTTTTTACTCCAGTTTATGAAGAAATCCATTAAAAAACACAACATTTTGCCCATTTCTTGCTCTTCTGATAAATTTTTCGACTTTTCATTGTTATATTTCATTACTACGTATTCACATTTTTACTTTCAAAAAAAAAAAATCAAAAACGAAAAAAAAAAGTTTTTAAAAAACGAAAACGTTATAATTTTATTAAAAACGAAATCTGAAATTGTAAAAACGAAAACAAAAATGAAAACGAAACCCCAAAAATTTAACGTTTTTGAAACCCTGGCTGCAGTTCTGACTGTTTATCAGTGACTTTTCACTGATTTGAATGAGAAAGTACTCTCTCATTTTTGAATCAGTGAAATTTATCAAAAATCATTGAGAAACAGTCAGAATTGCACCACAGTAATAAATCAGTGAAATAAAAGGACTGGAAATCAGTGAAAATTCACTAAAAACTCTTCGATATATATGAAATTTACTGATAAATCTGCGAAATTCTTTGAATACTCAGTGAAAAATCACTGAAAATCCTGTTCTGCAATTCTGACTGTTTATCAGTGACTTTTCACTGATTCGGAATAAAAGAGTACCTACTCTCTCATTTTTGAAGCAGTGAAATTCATCAAAAAACACTAAAAGACAGTCGGAATTGCGGCACAGTAATAAATCAGTGAAAAAATTTCACTGTAAGCAAGTCAGTGAAGGAAAATCATTGGAAATCAGTGAAAATTCACTGAAAACTCGGTGATATTTATGAAATTGACTGAAAAATCTGCGAAATTCTTTGAATAATCAGTGAAAAATCACTTTTCACTGATTTTTCATGTGCAGCAATTCTGACTATTATCAGTAACTTTTCACTGATTTGGAATGAGAGAATAGCTACCTACTTACCTTAATCTTTACCTGTTCGCAATTACCACTCTCTCATTCCGAATCAGTTAAAAATCACTAATAAAGGGTCAGAATTGCAGCAAAGGAAAAATCAGTGAAATTCTCTGATTTTTCTGTGATTTTTTCACTGATTTATCAAAGAATTTCACAGCTTTTTCAGAAAATTTCATAAATATCACTGAGTTTTCAGTGTATTTTCACTGATTTCCTTTCACTGACTTGCTTTCAGTGAAAAAAGGTTCACTGATTTATTACTGTGCTTCATTTCTGACTGTTTTTCAGTGTTTTTTGGATAAACTTCACTGATTCAAAAATGAAAGAGAATCTGGTCCATTTTTTTCAGCCAACGTGATGTAGCTGGTATCGATATAAATTTGGAATACTCCGATTTCGATATATTGAAAAATATAGAGAGTTTGAAAGGTACGTTGCAGAAAATTCGAAAAGCCGTTTGTATTCCGGTAACATGCAAAATCCGTGTTTTATCAACAATCGAAGAGACAAAATCGCTTTGTAAGCATTTAGAGATGGCTGGCGTATCTGCAATTGCTATTCATGGGAGAACGATCCGCGAGAAACCCTGGAAACCAAACAGAAATCAGTTTATCGTTAACGTTAGCAGAGAAATTTCAATTCCAATTATCGCCTGGTACGATGATAAGGTTGATTTATCGCTCGTCGATATAAATTTTAATGTAATTTTGCTCAATTGTATAATTTGTTTAGCGGTGGATCGAATCATATTGAAAGCTACGACGATATACTGAAATTTAAAAACGAAACCAACTGTAGTAGCGTAATGATTGGTAGAGCAGCGCAGAGTAATTGCTTAATTTTCAGTAAAACAAATTCCTCGTCGACAGATGCGCTGATTCAACGATACGTCAAGCTTGCTATAATGTTTGACGATCCTTTTCACAAGGTGCAATACTGCTTAACGAATATGATGAAAAAATCCACCAATGAAACTTTAATTAAACAGATCTCGGAAGCACAGGGTATGAGAGAAATTAGGTAAGTGTAAGAAAGCTTATAGATTTATTTTGTTGTTTCTCTTTTTGAAAACAGCGTTGCCTGTTTTAGTAAAATTTTCGATCTTGATGGTTATTATTCCGAGATCGCCAGGCTGATTCGTTTGGAGAAGACGAGAAAGCCTCCAGTGCACAACAAGTTCAGAGCAAAATCAATCGTGAATAAATTGATCGCCGGGGCAGCGCCTATATTATTACAAATTTTTTTGACAAAACTTACAGTCTAACCTTGTGATTCCTTCATTTGTAAGTTGATTGATCAAGGTATAGGGTACCGGGTGCTCGATTAATTCTTGCTATCCTCCAGGTTATGGACAAACAGCAATCTAGTTTTTTTCACAACTCAATCATTACACTGCACATGATTCAAAAAAGGTACGTAGGCTGTAAATTCAGTTTTTTTTTTCAAGAAAACCCTATGAAAAAATTTTCTCTTTTGTAATTCTAATTTTCGCGGGAAATATTGTTCGCAGGTACTGAATAGAAATTTTACGAAGAATTTGAAAACGTTGGTTTGAGAGTCATATCACACCCTCAAGTGCTAAAAAAAAAAGGGTCCGAAGCCCAACATTTTTAAAATATTGAAAAAAAGAAATCCAAATCTAAAATTTTATTTACATTTTTTACTAAATTTTAGTTTCAGACTAAAATCAAAATATTAAGAAAAACAAAATTTATATATTATTGATGTTTGAAGTCCTTTGGAGGTGCTTGAGGATATGTTAGGGCCCTCAAACTATTTTTCTTTTCAAATTTCTGGTAGAAATCTACTGTTAGAATCGGAGATTTAAAAAAATTATTTTGGGTAATTTTTGAGACTATTTTCAGAAAACTTGGGAGGCAAGAGCCGGCTTTTGAATCAATTTTTCAGATTTTTTAAGTTGATTTCTCGTAAGATAAAAAAAGAGAAAAAGATTTTTGCAGCTTAAATATTCAGTAAAAAAATCGTAAGAAATTAATATTTTTTTCTCGAGTACTGTTACCCATACCTAACAATCACAATCGGCGATTTTCCGAAGAAAAATGCGTGATATCTTCATTTATATGTTTTTTACAAAAATGAATAAAACTGTGGAAAATCGTGATCAATATTTATATGTAGGTACTAAGAACTTACCTATAGATTTACATGAATTCAGGAAGAGTTTTTTTACCTAATAAATAAGTATGTACTGATCTTAAGAAGAAAAATTTAAAAACATTAGAAAGAAATAGCGATTTTTTAAAGACCTATGAAAAATGAAGAAACGATGAAAAACGAAAAATGAGTCTTAGTGGCAGATAAAAACATTTACACTGACTGCTTTTAGAAAAAGTTTTAAAAAAAGGTTTTAATTTTTTTTTTTTGAAAATACCTATTATAAGATTTTGGGCAAAGGGTGAGAAAATGTTTGCGAAGACACTGTCACTTCAAGGTTTAGATACAATTTTTTGCGACTTCCCTCAATCAACTTTTGAAAAAAGAAAAGCAAGACGATATATACTACTATCCGTGAGATGAACAAGTTGCCTATCTTGAAAACTGAAGAGGCAAATATCTGTAGAGAAAAATGGACACAAAGAAGGGTAGTTTGGTAGTACCGCAAAAATTGAACTAAATTTTTTGAAAACTGAAGGAGTTGTATCGTAAGAGAAAATTTATGTAGATTTGTTTAAAAATATTTATCAAGGTGAATACTGGAATAAGTATTCAAAGTACTTTGCAAACTGAAGAAATTTTGTTCTGATGATTTTTTGTCCAATATTAAAATTGAAGGGACAATCGATTGTTCATAAGTGAAATTTAAAAAAAAATTCTGGAACTAATTAATTTATTTTGAATGATTTGTGGATCTTTCAATTTCAATTTCAATAGACAAAAAATCATTCCAACAAAATTTGTTCAGTTTTCAAAGTATCAAGTACCTAGACCTACTCATTTCCTCGATTGATTATTTTTTAAAATACAGGGTGTTCCATGAATCGTCTGCCAAACATTTTTTTCTGGATATAACCGGGTACCACACAAAAAACCTTGAGATGAACATGTTGCCTATGGGGCAAATGTTACTTCTAAAAAACTCACGTCAAAAATTTTTTCAACCATGGGAATGGATAGTACTCCGAGAAATGAACAAATTTTCACTTTATGACTTTTTGCCTAACTTTAAAATTGAGGGGGCAATAAAAAAATTAACTAATTACTTACTTGAGGGGATGAATAGTACGTTGGAAACTGATAAAATTTTGTCCTGTAGACTTATGGCCTAACATCGAAAATGAAGGAGCTGTGGGTCACTCAAAATCAGTGGGCTTCAAAAAATTCTCAAATTTTCTCAATTTCTAATGACCCTTGGCCCCTTTATTTTTAATGTTAGGGGAAAAGTCTATAGAACAAAATGTTTTCAGTTTTCAATTATTTTCTTTAGATTTTTTTTGAACAATTTTTTCTGTAGCCCCTTCAATTTTAAAGATAGGCAAAATGTCATGAAGTGAAAATTTGTTTACTTTTTCAAGTATCTACTACCCATTATCATGATTGAAAATTTTTTTTGATGTGATTGTTTAGAAGAAGGATTTACCCCTACAATTTTCAAAATAGGCAACATGTTCATCTCAAGTTTTTTTAGTGGTACCCGGTTACATCCGAAAAAATATGTTTGGCAGACGATTCATGGAACTTTCTGTTTTTTCATTGTTTGATAAAAATATTTCTTTGCAACCCCTTCAATTTCCAAGTTGGACAAAAAATCAAATAGAAATTTTTTAGTCGTTTAGCCTTCAAGTACTACATTGTACTACCCATTCTCATGGTTAAACATTCTCATTGTTAAACACTAGACATATTTTTAGGTTTTTTTTTCAATAAATAGGTACCTACCTAATTGTCCTTTCAATTTTGAATACAGGAGTAATCGTTTAAAAATTTTTCAGCCCCTAGGTACCTACTTTTTAGTGATTAGTACCCTACCCTGTTGCGTTGCATACAATTTTTCACCAGATACCCTGCATAATTCAGTTTCAAACACGTAGAGAAAAGCCCATAAAAATGGTCCATATGAACATCAACACCTATAATTTCGGATTACCTATATGTATTAGTGCTCTATTTGATCGATTAAAGCACAATTTTCCAAAATTAGTAATTTTGAGTTCAAATCTACATTTTTGGGCAGAAAATTTTCCCGAAAAAAACTGAAACATACGTCCACTGCGCCCGCATCGAGGTTTCGAGGTGAAAAGCTAAAAGTTGGTACACACAGATATCCTATTTTCGACCAGCCGAATAGATTAAAAGAGGTTTTGAGACGTTTCAGGGCAACCAGAAAATTTTTGAATTTTCCAGTTTTGAAAAAAATATACATAAGAAAGGTCCATATAAACTTCAGCACATATAATCACGAATTACTCGATCAACTACAGTACAATTTTCCAAAATTAGTAACTTAATATTCAAATTCACATTTTTGGGCAGGAAATTTTTCTGGAAATAGTTTTAAAATACGCTCACTGCGCAGGCATCAAAGTAAAAAGCTGAAAGTTGGAGACTACCACAATTTTCTGGAGGCTCCAAAACGTCTTGAATTCGCTTCCAATTATTGATTCCATAAGTCGAAAATAAGGTATCTACCAATCTTCAGCTCTTTACCTCGATACGGGCGCAGTGGGCACATTTTTAAATTTTTTCCAGGAAAATTTCCTGCCCAAAAGTGTAAATTTGAACTCAAAATTACAAATTTTGGAAAATTGGGCTGTAATCGATGAAATAGGTCATCAATAAAGGTAATCCGCGATAGGTGCTAATGTTCTGACCATTTTTATGGGATTTTCTTTAGCGCTGGAAAATTCCAAAATTTTCTGGTGGCTTCGAAATGTCTCGAAATCGCTTCTAATCGATTCGGCAGGTAAAAAATAGTGTATATACCAAATTTCAGTTTTTTTTTGTTGATTCGACCAAATTTTCATATTTTGCAAGGCGATGAAGTATAAGTAATTTTGAAATTTCAAAAATTCGCTAAAATTCGAGAAATGAACTTTAGCACCTGAAATTTTGGATTTGAGGCTCTTTTATGATTTATTTTCGATTTATTCTTGTTTGAGCTCAAAATTTTACTTCAAGTTGGGATACCTACTTTCCTAGTAAGCTAATTTGATGGCAACAGAAAAACAATTCAACGCAGCAGTAAAAATTACTGATTAATAAAAGTGATCGTGTCGAATTATATTTATAATTATAAGCTCGTTAACACGCACAACGAAGTAAAAAAATTTTAAAATCAAAATTAAAAATAACTTTGGTAAATATATTATACAGTTTAAAATTATAAAATAACGATCGGAAGAACTTGTATTTCGATATTACTTTGAAGATACAGCTCTGAATAGAGCATCGAGGAAATTAGATCGTGACATTTTGACGAGAAAGAGCAATACGTAACACTTCATTGAGTAATAAAGGATACGATGGCATAATTGTGTTCCAATTTGTTGTATCAAGTATATCGGAAGATTTGGAAACGATAAATTCAATCACCTTGGATTTTAATGTATCGCTTCGATACGTATCCGCCAGCACCAATATATTCGGAGCATTCTCTATAGTTAAATTTTTGTACATTGATTCTTCACAGATGCTTTTCAAGTAAGCTAAGTCATATTTGTCAGCAGCCACAAATAAACCTTTGGCTAACTCGTCTACATGCATACAATTTCCGGTATACAGGTATCTCAATATTTCTTCCATTACTTCTTTATCCATGTCCGCAATCTGTACACGATTTTCTTTAGTCCATGTAGCATTGTGGTTGAACATAGCAGCAAAAACTTTACTACGTGCCGACAACACATTTTTATGAACGGAATAGTTCTTGCCTTGTACCGAAAGCACAACGTCTGTAAAATTTAAATTTCCAAGCATCGATCCAAAATCCGCAGAAAGATGCTGAAATGAAGCAGAATTACATCGACGAAAAATTTTTCTAACATTCGTTTCATTCATTTCAAAGAATTCCATGCGACAGGAAATTATTAATTTATCATCAATCAACAACTCGTTTCTAAAAATTTCATCCCTTTCGAATAAACCTGCGCATATATAACCAACTTGTTTGTCATACTCATCAGCCGACGGTCTATTATCAAATTCACCCAAAGCCAATTCGTCCGATCCATCGATTTTCAACCGTTTTTCTTCCCGGTTCTTATTCAGAACAGAAAACCCGAATTTTGCATAAACCTTTGTAGGTTTGCTCTTAGAACTTAGATGTAATGTTAAATCAATTGTTTTATTTCCGGATATACTATCGAAATCGAGTTGTAAATACCAATGTATGCCATGATTTGTTGGAGCTGAAAATGTAGGTGAGGTTATACTAAGATCCAAAAGATCTTTTGCTTCGCGAGAACTGAAATCATCGATCGTCCAGTTATACAGAATTTCATCAAGCTTGACTGTACACCAGCAGTTTTCTATCGATGGACAAGCACATTGACATGGATTCAACATGATGAGATGGAATTAACTGTGATGTACGTTCAAATTCTTCGTGATTATTAGATATTGCAAGAGTAAATACGAAATTCCGAGATGAAAATTGTTGATTCTTCTGTTCAGGGTTCGTGAACTGAAAAGAAACAAAATATTACTAAGATGAAGGAAAACATGAGCAACGATAAGATTATATAGGTACTCAGATATCAACTTTCACTCAATTGCTAACATTGTTAGGCCAACCTTTCCTGGATACACTGAAAATTAACAAAATGATAGTAGTATACCTTTTCGTATTGCGAAGTGTTTTCTCTGTTGTAGTGTTCTCTTTTTTTTCGAATAGTACTCGTAACAGATCCCCAAACTTATGTAAATTTAAATTTTCCAAGTTTTAAAAATTTGAAACTCATTCAATAAAAAATCAATTGAATTATATCAAATTATACTTGCGGTGTTTCGTTTCAACTTTCAGTTTCAAAGTGGGAAAATCCGAAAAATTATGATGAAGGTATGAAGGGGCGTTAATTGTGATAACAGTGATAACGATGTTTTTACGGGGGGAGGGGGGTGTTATTATCCATGACCTGGAGGAGGAATGAATGTTGAATGAACGATCATTTCGAATAATGAACGATACTGATCCTACTGATCCTGGACTTGGAGTCAATGGAGTCATGAGTCAGTCATCAGTAAATATTTTTTATTTAATTTAAATTTTCAATTTTCTGAATTTTCTAAAAATTTCTCAGCTCTGATTTTTTTTAATTTCACATTTTTTATTTTTATGTTTTATTACTCAAATTTCTTCCCTATACTTTACTTTTTGAAGTTGGGAAGTTGAGAATTGGGATTAGGAAAAAATTGAAAAAAATATTTTACCTATTTTAGTTAAAAACAGGGTCCGGAACCATTTGAAATTTTTTTTCTGGTGCTTCTGGCTCTGCTCTTTAACCTTTGAGATGAAATGGTTCCTGTTCTGGTTCCAAAGTGGTTCCATAGTCAGTTTTTTGGGGGGGAGGGGTTCTGGTTCTGGTTCCAGGAGTCAAGAAAATTTAATGGTTCTCCTGGTTGTGGTTCCAATTAGTACTGGTTCCCCCGGTTCCAAGTGGTTCTGGTGCTCCCAGTTCCAGTCATTTTTTTTGTTTTTCTTTCAAAATAAGACATCAAACTTCAATTTAGAAGTCAAATTAAGATCTGCTAATAGTTTTGTAATTTTTTAAAATTTTTGTGAAATAATTGAAATTGAATCTAAATTTTAATTTTTAATCTAGATAAAAACTGGTTCTGGTGGTTCTGGTTAGTTTCAAAATTACTTCTCCCTGGTTGTTCCCTTTATTGGGAATGGTTCTATAAATTTTTTCAACTGGTTCTGGTGCTGGTTCTCATTTGAAAATTCGAAAAAAGTGGTTCCCCTGGTCTTTTTTTGGTTGTTCTCCCAAGTGGTTCCGGACCCTGGTCTTAAAAATTAAAATTGAAAAAAATTCAAAGTTGGAAAAATTTTTAATACCTACTAAAAAATGTTTTTCAACTGTTAAATTTTTTAAATTTAAATTTTCTCAAAATTTTTCTGACAATTTTTTTTTCATTTATTTTTTCAGCTTTATATTTTTTTGAATTTCTTCGTTATTCAAAATTTTTTGTAATGATTTTTAAATTTAAAATTTTTCCTTTTTTTCAACTTTGAATTTATTTTTAAAAAATTCAAACTTCTTTTTCAAAATTTTTTTCAATCAAAAATTGAAAGATATTTAAAAAACAAAATAATTATCAAATTGAAAAACATGGAAAAATTTTGAAAAACTTCAAGTTTAATTTTAAAAACATTTATTGTTGGAAAATTTTAAATCAAGATACAATTTTGAGAAACATTTTAAATTAAATAAATTGAAAAAATATTGAACTTGGAAAATTAGAATAAATTTGGATTTAGAATGTCAAAATCTCATTTACGACAAAAATAATTGGAGATAGTCTCTCAAAAAATGTTGAATTATTCACCCTTTACCAATAATAATCCATTTATTATTTCTTTCTCCAAAAAACACACTTCATGAACACTTTTTCGTACAAGACATTAGACTAAATCAGACAAATTCTCGAAATAAAAGACACCACAGAAGTTATTCTGTTTTATCTTTTTCATTGGAACAAGACGTCGTCAAACGTTGAGAAAAAGCCAAACATACTTCGTTAAGCAATCGAGGATTTGAGAGCATAATTTTATACCAATTCGTAGTATTTAATACTTCTGTCGACTTGTCAACGATAAACTTAATCACATTGGATTTTAACTCCTTCACGTGATACATATCCGCTAATATTAATAAATTCGGAGCATTTTCGACAGATAGTACCTTATTATATAATGTTTCTTCGCAGATGTTTTTTAAATCAGATAGATCATATTTTTCAGCAGCTGCCAATAAATTGTCAGCCAACTTCTCAACATTTTGACTCACTCCGGTATAAACGTATCTCAGCATTTCCCTGGTAACTTCTTCAGTCATGTCTGTAATCTCTACACGATTTTGTTGCTTTTCCATTGTATCGTAGCGAAACATGGCATCAAATACTTTACTACGAGCGGCTAGCATGACTTTATGAGCTGGATAGTCTTTACCTTGCACTGAAAGTACTACGTCGGTGAAATCCGGATTTTCAAGAACCGATGCTAAGTTTTCAGAGAGGTGCTGGAGAGGAGCCGTAAAACACTGATGATTTAATAACGTTTCGATTATTTTTTCATCCGTTTCGAAGAAGGTGACTGCACAGGATATCGTTAATCTGTCGTTCACCAATAACTCGTTTTTGAAAAATTCGTCTTCATAGCAAAAATCTTCCCAACCACAACTATGATCATCATTATCCTCTTCCAATGTAACATCGAAATCTTTAGATAGGAATTTCGTGAGCCCTGTTTTTTGATGTCCTTTGTTTACAATCCAGCAATGATACTTCGCAAATGCTCTCTTACCTTTGCTGAGAGGACTTAGATATAAAAACAAAGAAATGTAATTTTTAGAGATTTCTGGTTCATTACTAGGATGAAGTTGTAAAAACCACTGGAATCTATCACTTGTAACCGATGAAAACGTAGGTGAATCGAACTCTGTTTCTTTTTTAACTCGTGAACTAAAATTATCGATTGCCCAAGTGTAATTCGCTTGATGAAGCTGAGTCGTACACCAGCAGTTGACCGTTGATGTAGTTGATGCGGAAGATGAATCGCAGGGACTGGATGACATCTTGAGTGTGGTTATGAGGAACGAATAAATTCAAATTGTGCCAATTTTCAAATCGTCAAGTGCAGGTATTGAATATGTGAAATTACCGTTTCGAAAGTAAGACTGATGAATGTTTTCCTGAAATTATAATGAAAATGATGTTCAACTCCGATCTTATTAAGTAGATGAAAACATTCTAATTTATGTATACTTACTTTCTGAACTTGCTAATCCAACGTAGTCATTGGTAACAACAATAAACATAGTTTTCTTCAATTCAGATAATGGATAGTCTTCATTTAGTCGTAGATGGTAGATCCTAGAATTCCTAGATCACTGAGCACTCAGCTTATTTAACACTCGAGCACAAGCACAAATGAATAGGTACTGTAGAAGATCCATGCAATCCTGCAGATTCAAAATTAATGATCATCGGATTAATTCCGGATTTGATATTTTAATTTGATTTCAATGAATTCTAATCACATTTTGAATTTTTGATTTTGAATAGAATAGAAATATTACTTCTCATTTCAATTCCATCACCATAATTAATAATTAAATTATTATTATTTATTTACTTATTCATTTATTTTTGTTTCATAACATCACCTTATCACTTCTTCTTATCTACTTGCAACACTCGATTTCGATAAATCGATAATGAACTATCGAACTAATTACCATTATCGATAGAGAAAGTGGGGATAAAAAAAAAGTCCAAACGGCAAATGATTTTGAAGAGGGGTGAGGGGGAGGGGTAGTTATTAGTTAAATTTTTTTAGAATTTTTTCAGTTTTAATTTTTTGGAATGTTTTAATAAGGGATCGAAGTATCTATTTTGATTTTGAAAACTGAAAAAATCATAAATCATAAACAACAAACAAGGTTTATTTTTATATAAGTAAAATGAAATAAAAAATCAACAATTTTTGAATTTTCTTTTTCGGAAAATTTTTTAAACTAGAAATACGAAGGATGAAGGTACTTATTGTTATTTTATGTTATGTAAACGAAGATGAAAAGTCAAGGACGAAATTTTTTTGAAAAATAACATTACAGTAGGTAATAAATGACCATTTCACAACATTTCACAAGCCATTTTCGAGAGTCGAGGGAGATTCCTCAATTCTCCTCTTTGAATCTCGACCCGAAATAGGAACCACAACCACATTTATGAGGTGTCTGTGTTTGCCACCGATGGAATTGGATTTAGATTTTGGCAATAGCCGTACCGTCAAAACCCCGGCAGCCAAAATTTTAGCGGCTCAAATTGATATTTTGATTTTTACTAGCTAAGCATTCTTGAATTTCTCCAGAAGGCGCCCAAATCACCCTCGGAAGCTAAAAGTTGAGTTCTCGCTTCCTATCGACTAGTTTAATCAGAAAATCCGCTTCCACCTCAATTTTCAGGCAATCATCAAGTGCAGTGCACGTATTTTTGATCCGCTAGGTATTTATCAAGTTATGAAAAATTCAAAGTAATTAACTGGAGGCTCCAGAATAGCTGGAAATGATCGAATTCGGTTTTGGGAAGTTGATATTGGGTATTGGAGATAGACTTCTTGCTGTTCGTCTATTTTCGATTATTTAGACTTCCTTCCAGCTTCAGAAAAACTGGCCAAAAATTCCCATTTGAGATGTTCACCTGAAAATCGAGCCAAAAATAGATTTTTTCAGCTGTCTTTTGTCGTGGAATAGTTGTTCATCCTCAAAAAACATACTTACCTACGATTTTAAGTTAGATTGTCCAAAGTTTTAGGAAATAATGTTCAAATTTTAAAAAATTATCCAAATTAAAAATATTCTTCCCTTTTTGAAAACTTGCCCACTTTTATAAAACCGCTTCCAGTCCTGGAAGATATTCTCGATTTTTGGAAAATTGTCTAAAAAATTGCCCAGATCTGGAAATATTTACAATGTTTGAAAAATTCTGCTGATATTGAAAATTTTCAATCTTTAGAATTGTTCAAGTTTTGGTAAATTCTTCTTCAGAAATTTGAAAAATACTGTTTTAAAAAGTCGTCCAATCTTTACCTTCTAACCTACCTATTAGAAAATAGTTCAATTTCTAAAGAATTTTTCAAGAATTGAAAAATTCTTAAATTCTAAGAAAACGGTTAAATTTTTGAAAAATCATCCAATTTTTCAAAAAACCGTCCAATTTTTAAAAAATGAAAAAATTTTAATTCTTGGAAAATTGTTCAAACACCCGTCCCTTAAAAACAATAGGTACCTACATTGGCTACATTCAAGTCGTCTGAATTTATTAATGATGCTTTCTGGAAAAATAGCAAGTAGGTAAGAATACTTACTGTAAAAATCGAAAATGCGCTAAAGATTCCAGAATGGCTGAAAAAGGTTAAATTTGAGTACGGGAGATGGATATTTGACAAGATGAAATAGTAGACCAGCTAAAAACCCAAATTCTTAAATTTTCGAAAATTTGTCAAAAATCGAGATATCTACTTAAGTAGCTGAAATTTAGGCCTCGGAGGGTTTATGACACTTTTTTTTAAAAATCATAGCGGTTTTTTTAATCGAAGTAGGCTAATTAGACATTTGCGTTGGTTCTTTTGTAAAAATTAAATTAATTAAATTTTCATTCATCTCTATTATTTTGTGTGTAAGTACAGTAGGTAGGTAATCGTATTTCCTTTCTTTAATAATTTCAATTTATTTGCCTACTTAATTAATGTTTATTACGCTTCTGTACAATTAACTAACCCGATTACTCGATAGATCATCGATTGAATTATAGGTATTCAACGAGAAAAAAAAACCATCAAAATCAAAAATGAAACCTCTATTAATTATTCAAATGAAAATCTACAAAATAATGAAAAAAAATTCAATAGTCGAAAATAATTCGTACATGCAACATTTCCAATGTCGAAGATATACCGATGAGTATACAATACGTGCATATCATAAGAACCAGAAAAATTACTCTGATTTTTCCTCGAGATCTCGACGAGAATGAGAAATAATATTGAGGAGTACCTCATTAAGCAATAAAGGATACGATGGCATAATGCTATTCCAAGTAGCCACACTTACTACTTCAGAAGATTTAGCAACAATAAAATCCATCACCTTTGATTTTAATTTATTCACACGATACGTATCCGCTAATATCAACGTGCTCGGAGCATTTTCTATCGTTAAATTTCTGTACAATGATTCTTCACAGATATCTTTCAAGTCGATTAAATCATATTTTTCAGCTACTGCCAACAAACCATCAGCCAACTTCTCGGCGTTTTTACAATTTCCAGTATAAATATACCTCAACATTTCTTCCGCTACTTCTGCATTCATGTCTTCAATCAGAACGCGATTTTCTTTATTTTCTTTCGTATCATGGTTGAACATCGCTGCAAAAACTTTACTACGTGCCGTCAACATGCCCTTATGGGCTGAAAAATCTTTGCCTTGTACTGAAAGTATAACGTCCGATAAATCCTCATTTTCACGCATCGATTCTAAATCCTCGGCGAGATGTTGAAGTGAAACAGGATTACATCGATGAAAAATTGCTTTAAGGTTTTCTCCGCTCATTTCAAAGAACGTTATTTCACAGGAAATCGTTAATTTACCATCGATTAACATTGTGTTTCTAAATAATTCATTCTTCTCACAAAAATCAACCATACCGTAATTATCATCGAACTCAGGCTCATTCTCTTCATCCGACGAATTTGACGTATTGGTAAATGCATAACAAGTAAATCCTTGGGACCATATCTCTTCTTGTTTTTCATTTAGAATAGAAAAACCATACTTCGCGCATACCTTCGTACATGTACTACTGGAACTGAGATGTAAATACAGACTAAGGAACACTGGGTCATCTTCTGAGGTCTTTTCTTCAGATGGTATAAGAATTAAATACCACTTGCAATCGTCATTTGTTAGCGATGAGAACGTAGGTGAATGAATGTTTTCGTTTTTCTCTTCGTGGGAACTGAAATCATCGATCGTCCAAATATATTTTGCATCATGAAGTCGGAATGTACACAAGCAATTTTCACTCGATGCACTAGTTGAAAGACAAGGGTTCAATAACATGATGGTTTAATCAACAATTGAGTGAGATCAATTCTTCGTCGGTATCAAATGTTTTCTTCTTTTTATTCCAACGGTTCGTGAACTGAAAAGAGTACGAAAAAATATTAGCACGAAGGGTGTGTATTGGACTAGTTAGTACATCAGCTCTCAACCTCTTTTCAATAAGAATTTGTTGCTAAACTACCACTGAAACTGAAAACCTAATGACAAATTTAATAATGTGAAGATAAAAATCCCAACTTACCTCTTTCTCTTTGCGGCGTAAAACAAATTATCAGCAACTAGGTACAATATTCGTCTTCGTTTGAATTGTAACAGTTTACCTTGAGCAATTGAGCATATGAATTTTTGAAGCACAAATACTCCAAAAATAAATTTCGAAAGTACAAAGTATGTTTGAAATAAGTTTTGACCTATTATTTTTAATTCACAAGTGATGAATCAAGAAAGCTTATCAGGTTTTTTCAAGCTTTTGTTTATTTTCTTTTGGAGAATGGTGATAATAAAATTGATAAATAATTTTGGTGATGAACAACTTTTTATTTAAATTTTCTCATGATTCCAACATGATCATTTTTTTTTTAATGAGATGAGAATGTACCTGTTTTTTATAACCTTTCAGACTTTCGGTTTCGGTTCAAGGAAATTCAATGTTCGAGCTCGATGTAAATACAATTTCTGACTTTTCTGTCGAGTGAAAAGTAGAAACACTCCAGTACAAACGAAACTTTTATTTTTTACCTCACATATGTAGATCTGAGTATCTTTTTCATGCACTACAATCATTGAAGTAAAAATATACAAAAAATTATAGATTAGTATAGAAATCGGTAGCATTACGTATATTCATAAATCAGCGAGATTATAAGACCAACTAGAAAAAATTAGGTAGTTGATCCTCGGCAAGAAAGAGCAACACATACTTCATTAATTAATGCAGGATAGGATGGCATAATGCTATTCCAAGACGCAGAGTTCACTATTTTAGAAGATTTTGTAACAATTAAATCAATTATCTTGGATTTCAGTTCATTCGCACGATATGTATCTGCCAATACCAACATACTCGGAGCATTTTCTACCGTTAATTCCTTGTACAATGATTCTTCACAGAACTTTTTCAGGTCAGCCATATCGTATTTTTCAGCTGCTACTAACAAACCGTCGGCCAACTTTTCGACGTTTTCACAATTCCCCGAATAAATGTATCTTAGCAATTCCTGCACAACTTCTTCATTCATATCTGTAATCTCTACACGATTTTCTCTGCTTTCTATTGTATCGTTCCTGAACATGGCAGCAAAAACTTTACTACGTGCTGACAGCATACATTTATGAGCTGGATATTGTTTGTCTGCTACTGAAAGTATAACATCAGTTAAAGTCGCATTTTCACGCATCGACGCCAAATCCTCCGAAAGATGTTGAAGTGAAACAGGACTGCATCGATGAAAAAACGGTTTCATATTTCTTCCATTAATTTCAAAGAAGGATAATTTACAGGAAATTGTTAATTTATCTCCGATCAGAAATTTATTCTTGAAAATTTCGTCTTTCTTGAGAAAACTTGCCCAACCCCAATCAATATCGTTGTCATTTTTCTCACCAAGGGGTAAAGTTTTGTCACGGGTATTATCAAATACATGGCCGGTACATTCCTGGGGTTGTTTTTCTTCTTGGTTTTCATTTACAGCATGAATACTAAATTCAGTACATATCTGCTCACTTTTGCTAAGTAGACTCAGACGTAGAAATATACCCACTTCATTAGATTTTCCCGAATGACCACCAGGCTTACATAATAAATACCATTTGTAGTTGTCTTCCGTTAAAGCTGAAAATATCGGCGAAGTTATGTAACTTTTTTTTCCTTTGATTTTCTCGTAAGAACTGAAATTATCAATCGTCCAGATATAATTCACTTTATGAACCGACACCGGGTGATACTGGCAATTTTCAGATCCGCAGGAATTCGACGACATAATGACCGATTTTCAATTGAATATGGAACCTCAGCTAATCACGTTCAAGTCTTCGTTGAGAGATTTGTTTTATTTTATTCCGGTGGTTCGTAAACTGAAATGCGTGGAAAATGTATTACAATACAGGATATACTTACATAGGTATATATAATATCTCGGGAGGTAGAAATAGTCCTTTTTTTACAGAGCTTTTGCGGTCGTAATGCTAAAGGTGCCACCCAAACAGGAAACATTGAAAACTTACTTGGCCTTGGGTATTAACCAATTTTGTCACCGTAGGATTTGCAAATATTTCACGTTGGAATAGCAAAAAGCACTTATTTAAATCAAAACTTCTTTCTATATCAGTTCTATTTCAAATTTACTTCCAATACTTCCTTTTCCTTAACCTTAAATGTTTATTTTGATTTTTTGACTGAAGAGGAAGACTGACTGATAACAATTATAACCCGATGTTGATGTTGGATGTTGATAATGAATTTAAGTTCTATTCAATTTTTTTTTTAATTTTTAGGAAAAATATATTCATCGTTTGTAAGTATGTTTTATTAACTGAAATAGAAATTTTCAATGATTGTATACCTGCAATTGACCAGAGCGATTGTTGCAAGAATGTGAGCAGTAGTAAAAAATAAACTCTACAACCGAATCAACAAGTGGTTTACTCCCACGATTCAGTTTTTCTCTTGAATCGGTGCAGTAGTAAAAATATCAGATGAGTAAAAATAAGTTAACAACTGTTGAATCACATTCATACATCACGAGCTTGTTAATATGTAGATTTCAACATAATTATGCTTTTTAAACTTATAAAATCAACGAAATAGAAAATTTTTGAGATCACAATTAAAACAACTACACTTGACAATGACAGTATGACTCATTGACTCGTATTAAAATCATAGACAGGGTATATATTTTGAAGTAAAAATGTACAAAAAACGATTATAATGAAAAAACCTGTGCATTGACATCAATCTGAAGACAGCTCTATTAAACATTGAAAAGTCCAATCAACTATACTTAGGTCATTGAACAGCCGAAGAAACTTAGAACGTGGCATTTTGGCGAGTAAGACTTTCGAATAACACTTCATTAAGTAACACGGGATATGATAGCATAATGTTCTTCCAATTTGCAGTACCGAGTACCTCGGAAGATCTGACAATGATAAAATCAATCACCTTTGATTTCAATGTATTGACACGATACGTATCTGCCAACACCAATATACTCGCAGCATTTTCCACCGTCAAATTTTTATTCAATGATTCTTCACAGATTCTTTTCAAGTCAGCTAAATCATATTTTTCAGCTGCAGCCAATAAACCGTCAGATAACTTCTCAGCGTCTTTACAATCCCCCGTATAAATATATCTTAACATTTCTTCCATCACTTCCGCATTCATGTCTTCAATCAGAACACGATTTTCTTTATTTTCTTTCGTATCATGGTTGAACATCGCTGCAAAAACTTTACTGCGTGCTGCCAACATACCCTTATGAGCTGGGTAGTCTTTGCCTTGTACTGAGAGCACAACGTCAGTTAAATTTGTATTTTCACGCATCGACGCCAAATCCTCCGAAAGATGTTGAAGAGAAACAGGAATAAAGCGATGAAAAAATACTTTAAGATTTTCTTCGCTCGTTTCAAAGAACGTTAACTTGCAGGAAATCGTTAATTTATCATTAATCAATAAGCTGTTCTTAAAAAATTCGTTTTTCTTGCAAAAATCAAAGAAACCAAAACCATCATCATGTTTTCTTACTTCGCCCAACGTCGTATTAAAAAATGCATAATAAAGAAATTCGTTCTCGTACGACCATATTTTTTCTTGTTTTTCATTCAGAATATAAAAATTGTATTTCGCGCATACTTTCGTACTTTTGCTACTGGAACTAAGATTTAAATAAACAGCAAGATAAATTTCATCATCTACCATCTTACAAGGTCCCACTTCTAAATACCATTTGCAATTCTTATTCGTTACCGAGGAGAATTCAGGCGAATAAATGGTTTCGTTTTTCTCTTCGCGAGCACTGAAATCATCAATCGTCCAAATATAATTTACTTCATCAAGCTGGAAGAAGCATGAGCAATTTTCACTCGACGTAGTATCTGAATGACAATGGTTTAACGACATAATGATTGAATCAACGATTGAGCTTCTATTCCTGTTCCGGTGAATCGAAAACTGAAATGAGAAGATACGGAATATATAACAACATTATATCAACTCAAAATATAGACTAGGATATTTTTATACTGAGCTTTCAGCTTTACTATCATAATGGTAACCTTCTACTCAAGTTGAAAATTTATCAACCAATTTTGTTACCTGAAACCTGAAGTTTAGGAGTAATTACTTTTTCGAACTGAAGATTTGCGACTACCAATATTTTCCTTCGTTAGAACAGCTAAAGGACACAGAACTCATTTAAATCTTCATGAACCGAAATTTTTAATTAAAAATACGTCGCGATTTTTTTGCTACATTTTCTTTTTAGTGGTGCTGATATATCGATATTTGTTTCGATATATCGATATCTGTGACACATATCGATATATCGATATCGAAACGGATGTCAAACGATATATCGATATTTTTAAAAATTGAAAAACGAGGCGTAAAAAGGCCGAAACTTGAAAAAAATTAAAATAATTGAAAATTTTCAAAATTTTCAACTTATTCGAATTTGAAAAACAGGCCTTTTTTGGCCATTAAACACTCAATTTTTTCAAAGCTTCGCCCTCGCTTCGCTCGGGCATGGACAAAATCCCAATTATGTATGATTTATTTAAGTCATTACTGCGAATAGAGGTTCTTTTTTGCCCCCCTCCCCCAAAAATCCTTCTGTTATTCCAAGTTTTCATACTTACTTTGCAGTTTGCACCCTCCCCAAAAAAAGCTTCCGACCCCACTGCTCAAAGATGAAAAAGTTCCTTTTTTTGGTTAATTATTTTTATATTTTTTTAGATTCTCAAAGATAAAAAAGTGTTAAAGTTCCCTTTTTTTAGCCATTTTTTTTTATTTTTTTTGGTTTAAAATATTGGATCGTTCGTAGATAAATAAAACACCTACTTTTTTCGTATTTTCTCTTTATTCAATTTTTTTTTTGAAAAATATCGATATATCGACGATATATCGATATCGCCGGAGAAAATATCGATATATATCGATATTGAAAAAAAAGAAATATCAACACCACTATTTCTTTTCCTTCAGCCTTCATTTTCATCCTCAGTTTTAATGTTTACAGGTGGGTAATGGTTGATAACAGTGATAGTAGTAGTTGATAACGATTAATTCAATTTTTATTCAACTGGTGCCTGGTGGTGGACCCTGGAGGTTTGGGTTTCTAAGTCTTGCTGTGATTAAAATTTTAAATAAGTATTATTTGAAATGGATCTCTGGGTTAGAGAGATTGAGTGAATATTGAGAGTACTTGAGAAGTGCTGAAAAAATTGAACTTTTCAGATAATGTACCACCGAATCAACGAGTTATTATTACTGTCACGTTCATGAATAAGCTCCCAAAGCGATAAGGATAAACACATAAACTGATCCACTGTCCCACACTGTCCTTTTACTACACCATTAAAAGCAAAAAATTAGAGCAGGCCGCAAATTCAAACGAAGTATAAAATTTTTCGAATTAAATTGAAATACAAAACTTTTATAGCACAGTGTACAAAATGTCTTGAAATAAATTGACGTACAAAAAAATAGTAAGTAAATTATTAGTACACCGCGGAGGTGTTAATATTAATTTAAACATAAACCTATGCTTGAGAATAGAATAATATAATCTCAGACGTAAAAAAAAAATCGTTGACCAACCAAAGGAAATTATGTTGCATTTTTATGAGAAACAGCAACGAATAACACTTCATTCAGTAAAAGAGGATACGATGGCATAACATTGTTCCAAGTTGCTGTACCTAGTGCATCGGGAGATTTTGCAATAATAAAATCAATCACTTTGGATTTTAATTCATTCGCATGATACGTGTCTGCCAGTACCAAAACATTCGGTGCATTTTCTACAGTTAGATTCTTGTACAAAGATTCTTCACAGATCTTTTTCAAGTAAGCGATATCATATTTTTCCGCTGCTGCTAATAAATTTTCGGCCAACTTCTCAACGTTCTCATAATTGTTACTTCCAGAATAAAGATACCTCAACATTTCTTCCATAACTTCTTCATCAATGTCTGGAATTTCGACACGATTTTGTTTGTTTTCTAGGGTATCATGACTGAACATGGAAGCAAAAACTTTGCTACGTGCCGATAGTATAACTTTATGAACTGGATATTCTTTGCTTTTTACGGAGAGTACAACGTCTGCAAGATTTTGATTTTCATACACCGACGCCAAATCCTCAGAGAGATGTTGAAGTTCAGCAGTATTACACCGATGACGATGAAAGAAAGTTTCGATATTTTTTGCGTTCATTTCAAAGAACGATAATTCACAGAAAATCGTCAATTTATTATCGATCACCAACTCATTTCTGAAAAATTCGTCTTTCTCTAGAAAAGTTGACCAACCCCAGTCGGCACCTCTATAGAGGGCATCCTTACTAGTATTGTCAAATAAGTAACTGATAAATTTTTTTGACCAAATTTCTTCGTGTTTTTCATTTAAAATACAGAAACGTACGTTTCCACACACCTTTTTACTTTTGCTATTAAGGCTCAGCACTAAGAATACAGAAATTGCATTCCCCGCTCCACTTATAACACAAGGTCTCAGCATTAATTTCCATACAGAATTATCATTCGTTGGTGCCGAGAACGTAGATGAAAAAATCGGATCTTTCTTTTCTTCGACAGCACTGAAATTATCGATTATCCAAGTGTAAGTTGTTTTATCCAGCGGAACCGTGCACCAGCAGGTTTCAGCGCTTTCAGGTGATGTACTACTAGGATCGCAGGAACTCGACGACATGATGATTGAACTTGAACTAACCATGTACAGAAGTCAACTTCCCAAAAATAGCTTCATATTACTTTATGAAACTCAATTGTCTGTCCCGACCGATGATTTATAAACTGAAACAGTGAAACGAGTAAGAAATGAAAATGAACATTACAATACAGAATAATCAGTATTATGCATTATGTAGACTGTTATTAATAATTTTTGAGCTCGTTGTATTAGGTGCTGTTCTTACCTTTTTGTAGCGTAAAGAAAATAAAATTTAGTATTAAATACTCAAAATACTTCGAATCCATATAGATACCGATACAATCTCTTATCAGTAATCAGCTGGTAATCACAATCAGAAAGATTCACTTTCGATAATCGATATGTTATGTATTATGTACATTCGATAGATATATCGATACTGTGCAAAATCGAAAGTCAATTTTTATTTTAAATTTAAACCCAACAAGACAAAACTTCAAAAGTTTGAACGTTTATAGTTTATAACTATAAGCTTTCAAGTTCACAAGTTCACGTTTTCAAATTGAAATGCAACGAATACAAAAGGACAAATCCTGAGAACGTAATTTATTTCTCCTTTGATACAACCGTAATGTGTTCCAGTTTACATTTTCAATTGTCACGATTTTCGTAAATTTTCATTTTTCAATTGAACTCGTAAGCTTTTACGCAGATATGCCGTTTTTGTGATTTGCAGGCCAATTATTCGTATACCTAACATTCTGAACCATTGGGAGAAGGAATGTGGATCGAGTGGTGAGTAAAAATAAACATATTCAGATTTTCGAATCAACGAGTAAAGTTATCAATTTCTAGTTCTACTGCTTTGAATGTTAGTTCAACATTGTCTCACCACATTTTTCAGATAATAACTAGTCTCATGAAACACCAACCTGTCTTTTTTTGTACGATAGCAGTCAGATGATAATTCACTTCCTCAGCTCAACATGTCATCAAGTCACTGCCACTTGAACTGCGTATCGACTGGAAATTGCTGGTGCACTTGGCAGCTTGACGAAGCGAATTACATTTGGACCATTGACAACTACAGTCAGCACGAAGAAAAAGCATCGACTCGTTTGAAATCACCTTCATTCTCATCTCCTAAAAACGACAAATGCCATTGGCATTTAATCTTCAAACCAAACGGCGATACCGATGAAAAGAACACAATTTCTCTATTTCTATACCTGAACATTCGTAGCACCAGTTTACAAGTATACGCGAAATATGGATTCTCTATTTTGAACACCAAGCAGGAAGAAGTATGGTCTAGGAAGTTCGAGTATCATAAATTTGATAATTCACTGGCACAACCGGTCAAAGACGATGACGATTACGCTGATAATTGGGGCTGGTCAGATTTCCTAAGAAAAGACGATTTTTTTAAAAACGAGTTACTAATCGATAACAAATTAACGATTTCCTTTAAGGTGATATTTTTCGAAATAGAAGATAAAAACACCTATGAGAAATTATTTCATCGATGTAGTACTGCTTCACTTCAACATCTCTCCGATAATTTGGCATCGGTACTGGAAAATTCAAATTTCGCAGACGTGGTGCTTTCGACAGAAGACAAAGATTATCCAGCTCATAAGGTTATATTGGCCGCACGCAGTCCCGTTTTCGCCACGATGTTTAAAAATGGTACTAAAGAAAATCAACAAAATCGTGTCGAGATTACGGATTTGAATGGTGAAGTTGTACACGAAATGTTAAAATATATTTACACTGGGAAATGTGAAAATGTTGATGTATTTGCGGATGGTTTATTAGCAGCTGCTGATAAGTACGACTTAGATCCGTTGAAGATCATTTGCGAAGAATCACTGTTGAAAGGATTATCCATAGAAAACGCACCGAATGTTTTGATATTATCGGACGTGTATCGTGTCAATGCCCTAAAAGCAAAAGTAATCGAGTTTATCGTTGAAAAATCTTCCGAAGTAATGTATACGACGAATTGGAGCGATATTATGCCATCGTATCCTCGATTATTGAATGAAGTTTGTCTAGCTTTTGCCTGTCGATTCGCAGCTACTGTCCCTAGCAAGTAGTGACGTTGCTGATTTTTCATTTTAAATTTTAATCGAAATTATTGTATCTTGTATCCATAATTTTGTTACTTTTTTATACGTTTTTACTTGATTGTGCGAGTGTGAGTTACCATAATTTTAATATCGTGTGAAAAATTAAACGTAAATTGTATAATAAAATTTGGTTTCGTATTTCAGTTTTCTATTTATTGAATATTCATTTAATCAACTGGTAAACTAGGAGTGAAATATGCTACTAATATTCATAGATTTGAAAAAAAATCATTTTTAAATTATTTCTTTAATCGCTGAACAACAATTTTAACCAAGCTGAAAAAATGAAATAAAAAATTTCATTGTCATCAGGAAAAAATAAATGGAACAGAACAAACACGAAAATAGAACTTACGAAATCAAAAAAATGAAAATTTTAATAATATAAAAATCAATGCAGATTTTTTCATCCGACGAGGCGACGACTCTGATCCTAATTTTCATTTAAGGAGATGAAGCTAAACAAATTTCAATGAACAATTCATACTTTTAAATGGTAATTTTTTCAAACCAAAGGAAATCGTACTTCGATAAACGCAATCCAGTAACAATGAATCCAATAATTTATTTCTTCAGTAACAAGCATATCGTAAACCTTCTGCTACGCCTAGCCAAAATCACCTGGAAAGCATAATGACTCTTACTATTTTGATATAACCTCATTATTAAGCACCGATGCAAGTTGAAAAGAAAATTCACACCGGTGAAAATATTCAACTATACGTACTTTCACAGTATATTATCCATCCTAAACTATTCACTAAAAATTATCATCTTTTTGGTGATATTTGGTCTATTGCCATTAATGGTTCGCACGAGTTCCTTTGGACGTCATTTTCGGTCATTTAATGCCACAACTTTGAAATCTATTCCAAATTCCATACTTCTCATTTATTATTTCAAATAGATTTGAACAAGACACGTTCTCCTTTTCAGAACAATCCCATTATTAGTTAACATATGAAAGAATATCATTTTCTCCGGTTACACTTTCAAGTTTCAGTCTTGATAACTACTTAAATTCATCTCAGTACATGGTGAAAATGTAACTGACTTCAGGAAATTTCCGTGATCCAAGTATTGATGTAGATTCAAATCATGACGTACGAATAGATTAACAAGATTAACATGAAAACTTCAAATCTGGTGTACAGTTGTATTTCATTTTGGGTTTCCGGTATAAAATTTGAGTGCTCCTTTTCTTCTCGACGTTTCATAATCTAGCAACAGAAAACATTGAATATCGGCGATGATTTTCGATATATAATCGATCAATGTGGATTACTTGATAGCATCTTGATGTAGATTCAAATCATGACGTACGAGTAGATTAACAAGATTAACATGAAAACTTCAAATCTGGTGTATAGTTGTATTTCATTTTGGGTTTCCGGTATAAAATTTGAGTGCTCCTTTTCTTCTCGACGTTTCATAATCTAGCAATAGAAAACATATTGAACATCGGCGATGATTTTAGATTAATTTTAAAGCTGCTACTTTGCGTAATACAAATAATACGTGAAGATGAAGATAGAATTTCACTGAATTGATAGTGATAAAATTTACTTACCTTTCTCCCGGAATCCAATCATTTCTACAGTCAGTTATCGAGATTTATACAGGTGGTGTGAATGTTAGAATAACGCAGCTACAGATCATGCTGCAAAAAATTGGTTCTTCTTCAGTAAAATTCACATTGACGATCGTTTTTTCATGTATTTCAATTAAAAATTTCAGAATTTATATGGAATTTATTTTGAAATTTAAATTTTTGCACTTTCTTGTTTGTTTACATTTTTTTTTATTAAAAAAAAAATTATATATTTTGGCATTCGAGAAGAACGTTGAACGTATGAATTATGAATTTTGGATTTTCAAATTTAGTAACGTTTTTCTGTTTTTCTCCTCTTTATCTCATTAAAAATTCTCAAAAATAGTAATTATCACAACAAATTTACATAAAATTTTCAAAATTATATACAAATTTCTTAAAAAACTCCAAAAAACAGATAAAAACATAAGTTCAAAATTATAATATTCTCGATACATCAAGTTTTCGTACAATTGTCGTTTTTTGATCAATCGATTCATCGATTCGAATACGAACGACTTGTTGCGTGTCTCGTTCATTTTCACTCAACTGTTTAGTTTTCAGTTGTTTGATCATGTCTTTGATTTGTGATTTCTAAAATTTCAATTTCAAATTTATGATCGTGTTGCGTGCTATTTTCGTTTATCTCGCGTAATAATTTCATTTAATTGTGTTTATTCTAACGCGATAATTGATTTTAATTACCAAGTGCGGGTTTATTGTTCGGTAGCGTGGTGATTGTGTATCGGTTGATCGGTAGTTACGCGATGATCTAATTTCACATTCGGATGTGATCGATTGTATCAACATCAACGTAGTTTTGGCAGTTATTTTCGAAAACTTTTTCACGGTAGGTGTACCAATCGATGTAGATTAATTAGTTTAAAGTTCGTGTCAGTATGAAACTCTAAAATAATCCGAAAGATATGATTTCTCTGGTACTCGATCATACGACGTTTGTGTTTCAAAAATAAACATTTTTGGCTCATATCGAAACATCTCTACATTATTTTCGAATTTTCTACGCTTCGCAGTGAAATAAATCGCATTTCTTTCGGCCAGTCTATATTTCTTGGAAACGATTGGGTGCGGGAGTAAAAAACAATCATGATTCAGCACTCTGTTTTGTAATAAACGACTTATCCTATCCGCAGTCTTAATAACTTAATACAATAGTCTCACTTATCACACTTGGTGAAATTTATCTTCTTGATAGCTCAATCATTACTAAATTCGTGTAACACGAACAGTTCAAATATCGAACGTAGTAAAATCATCATCAAAACAACTGTTTTCGTTTTCATTCGTGACTTTTTTCTTTTGAAGAAGAAAATCCCCAAAAACAAATCGATGGCATTTCGAGTCGACTTTTTCTTCGAAATTCGTCTGATAATGGAACAATGCACCGTAGATTTCATTGTAATTACCCTTTTTGTTTTCTAATTTCTATATTAAGAACATCTCGATCTAATCTATGCTACGTACATCATTTCTCCCCACCTGTCAACCGGCATGCGGGTTCTTCGAATAAATGATTTCTACTACATCTGCATTATCTAGTAACTATGCAACCTCGATTGTAATGTAACGATTCACGTGCATAGCTCAGATACCTGACTAAATCACAATATCCGGAATTCTTAACTAAACGGTTCGACATCTCAGACCATAAGCCATCTATCGAATTTCTACCATGTACCGTTCTATCATCACGGACAAGATTATACCAAAACCCATCTTGTTCGTTGCATTTGTCGATATATCCACTTGTACACATGATGATAAAACTTACACCATGACTCATCCTCGGTTACTTTTTAATTCCGAGATAACAGCTCAGCCTGCGCCAGTGCTTCCTATTTTTCATTAAACTCGATCTCATGCGTTACTATAAATTCGTTATTACGAGCATTTTATGGTTTACGTCCTACATCATGCACTCGTGTACTCATAAACAGGTTGTACAACTTTTACAGTTGAATTGAAATTCACATTGACTATGAGATGTTTGCACAAAGACGATTAACTGTGAACGACTAGATGGATATTGGCTTGGCAAATAGTGTCGTTAAACTTTCAAGTGCCAGAGCCACAGAAATGCATTTATTTTGAGGTATATGGTTCGAGATGCTGTCAATGTAATGCCAATTACGTTCACGTATTCTAAACATGTCGCGAAAATGAACATTAATTAAAATGGTACCGTTGTTGCTGGTTGTTTCTAATTTGAGACAAAAAAACAAAATAATTAACGAGCGTCTCACTAAAAATACCACCTCACAATTGGGTTTTTTTCTTTGAGCTTATCGTTTAAGTAAATAGACGTGACTCAATTTCATAGAATATTTTGACTGATTGATTTTTTACATTGGTATTGATTTGCGACCTCGTATTTGTAATTCGTTGAATTTTTTTTTCAGAGTGCAGCAGAACGTTTGCTCCTGCGATAGCTGAAAAATGGATGACGACAGCGGTGACTCGTCTACCGAATCTCGGATTCCATATTTGAGGGTATGTGTTTCATTGTTTCTTTTCAATTTCTCCGTGTAGACGATTTTAGGATCGATTTAGGTTTTATTTTTTGACGATGATTCTTCGAACTGTTCGAAAATATTTTTAATACGGTACCACTCGAGTATTTTGCACCGCACCGCACCGCAAAAATTTTAAGAATGTATTTGTGTGTGTAGACTGCTAGTGCGTGATTGAGCCCAACAAAAAGAGCTTAAATACCTCCTACGGTCGTGATAAGATTCTATTAAGCATTGTAATTGGTAATCCGAGATAATAATTATCTATCGTAATTGAACCAACTACGTGAAAGATTTACAATAGATAATCTATCGGCTCGCAATATTAATTAATTAATTGATTTTGTTTTACAAAACGTCATTTTGTAGGGGAAAAGGGTGTGTGTATGTGGGGGAGGGGGATGATATGAAATGTTCAATTGAAAATTGCGAAATTTCAAAAATCAATAAAATTTGATGAACTTTTTCAAAGCATTGTAAGTACTTATAGGTTAATCAGGTTACTCGTAAAATTTACGAAAGTAATAAAAAAATCTCAAAAAGTTTTGAAAGTCAATAAAATTTTGAAAATTTTGTAGAATTTGGTATGTTATTAGAAGATGATTAAATACATACTTTTTGATATTTAAACAATTTTTTTGATGAGAACTCAATCAATTCATATCAGGTCACCTGGGATCTGATTCAAGATTTTTTTCCTCCTCCTCCTTCCATAAGGACCTAAAATTGCCCCCCCCCCCCAAAAAAATGAAAATTCTGAGTGTCACGTCGTTTGTTACGTTTTTGGTGGCGCCGAGTTCAAAAATAGAGTTGATTTTTCATTTCCGACCCTCGATCACCCCTCACCCCCTCTCCATTGCATTTGAATTTTTTGGATTAAAATATCATGTGGTACTATATACCGTTTATTACGTTTTTCGGAACATCAAGTTCGAATCTGGACCTTTTTTTCAGTACAATCCCTCAAAATCTTTCCCTCTTACATAATATTGTAATTGCAGTGATTTTTTTTTAGTTAGAAGCCAAAGAAAATTATTTCTGATCTGGAATGGACTTAATCTGGAAATTTTTATAGACAAAATTATGGACGGCGATTTTCTACTTTTACCTTGGTATTTTGGAAAAAACGTAATTGTGATATTTCTTCATTTTTGAAGGGAGGACAAGGAGACTTGACGATAAAAAATTGCTGTCAACGAATTTTTTTCAATAAAAGTATCCATATTATATAGATTAGAAATTATTTTTAAAAAATCCTTTTTTCACCGAAAATTTAAAAATCATGAAACAGTGATTTTCCCTTAAGTACTTATTACTTTTGAAAAACGGAATATCTGTGTATTTGAGTAAAAATATCGTAAAATAATCAATTTTTCGAAATAAATTGTTCAATTTTATGAACATGGTTACATTTTATTTGAAAATTAGAAGGATTGTATGTGCCAAATCAGGACATAATTTTTGACCTGTGATATTTTCGATATCTAGACTCCTAGTCCTGGACACAATTTCCCAACTACCCCCCTCCCCTCCCCCATTCGACGTACATTTTTAAAATCGGTTCAGTAATTATCAACCAGTCACCAAAAACTCTTTGAAAAATTAGGAATTCCCCTCTTCTCAGTCACTTCCTACTCTTCTACAGAAAAAAAATTAGGGGACAAAAAAATGTTTTTAATACATCCCCATACCTTTTTCAAAACTATTTTTTTGTACTTATTACAGGCATCATAACGGGTCACTCTTTTAGGGTGTTTGTCACTTTTTTCGACTTCAGTCACTTCTGGTTACTTTTCACGTCTAAAAGGTCACTTTGGTTAATTTTTTCCCCTCAAAAGTCTCTTTTTTTCGCACTTCCAGACAAGAATTCAAATTTTCGTGTAGAAATTATCATTGTTCAGAATTCTTTAATAAAAAAATAGATTTTTGCTAGTTTGTTTGTTGTTTTGACGAAATAATTTAATAAATGAAATTATTCCCGTCTTTTCAGTTGATTTATCTTTGAAATGTTTGCAGAAAACTACAAAAAACTACCCCCCTCTCCAGAAAATGTAAAAATGAATTTGCCTCCGAAAAAATTGAATTTTTGGTTACTTTTTTGTCATTGTTTGCTCAAAAAAGTTTCCTGAAAGTTACTTTTTTTTCAAAAATGTCGCTATGATGCCTGTTATTATCAACTTGGCTAATTTTTGGACCTTCCCCCAGAAAATTTCTTCAGGATACAGAAAAAAATGGAACAAAAATTGTAGAGTTTTGAAAATTGACCATTTCCTTCAACTTTTTCTCTTCCTTCAGGGCTCTACATAATGTATGTTTGGAACATTTTTTGTGTCTCCGTTTTTGCCTAATCGGGAGAATCATCCCAACAATCAGTTGAAAACCATAAAACTGGTTCAAAAAGTTAAATATCCAAATATCATTTTTTAATGCGCAAAAATTTTAAAAATTACAAAATTTATTAGAATTTCACATAAGTACGCTATGTAGACCATTACCCAAATTCCTTATTCAGACATCGGCGCAAAGTTACTTTTTAGTAACTTAATTACTTTTTGTTACTATTCATATCAAAAAATGAATAAAGTTTTTTTTTTACCTCAAAGTCCTCAAGATTTCATTTTTTTGAGAAAAATTGAAATTCCAAACGTGTCATTCTTTAGGAAACCCCGCTCATTTTATTAAATTTTTTTTTTAAATTGTCTCTCTTGCTAAATTTTTTTTAGAAATACTTTTTGAGAAGTACTTTTTATTGAGCTGTATGAAAGGAATGTTACCTATGACGTTGAAAGAAGTGAAATAAGGAGGTGAGAATACCAATAGAAATTATTGGTTACGTTTTCAACAATGTCTCTATCCGGGTGTAAATTTTAAAAATTACGAATTTGTTCAAAAAAATTCAAAAATCACGTACATATTATAAATAACTCTCTAGCTTCCGAAATGGGTAGAATGTTGGGAAAAAATTATGAAATTTCAGTTTCGATTGTCTTCTTTTGCAAAAATTTTCACCCTTCCTTCGCTCGGACTTGACAATAAATTGCAGTATGTCAGCAAAATTATATAAATAGGGAGTTTTTTTCTTCACAAAAATCTTTCTATTGATTTTCTATTAAGTGAAAAAAATTGGGAAAATTAAAGGAGTCTGTGTAGAATTTATCAAGTCGAAGTTTTCTGTTGGTGTTTTTTTTGGCGAGGGGAAAGGGGTAAGTGATAAAATTGTGAGAAAAGTTTTTAAATTTCAGTCTGAAAATAGTCCGAATTTTCTCGTTCGTGATTTAGCAGACCCACCTATTGTTTCCCATTGACGTAAGTTATATTTTTTGAGAAAAAATTCAGTTCTACATAGAAGTAGAAACCAAACATTCGATGATTTCCAAAAAATGGGGGAAGGAGTGGGTAGATTTTTTTATAGCGATATTGGTAAAAATCGGTAAATTTTTTGGTTACATTTCTGTTATTTTTCAGCTTAAAAAAGATCACTAGAGTTACTATTTTTTGATTCGGGTAAATCTCTGTTCAGGAATACCAAAACCCTGTATGGTACCTTAGAATAAAAATAATGCTCTAAATCAAATAACAATAAATTACTTATTCAAATCAATTTTAAAATATACTAATTTTATTCACTTCGCAATTTTTATCTCTGATAAATTATTCTCTCTTCTTATTTTTATGATGTATATCTTCAAAACTCGAGGTCAAGTCGTTTCCTCGATTAAATCTTATGTTATTTTTAAAAGGAAGCTCAAAGGTGACGTCATGTACGAGTATACAGCTTAATAAAAAATTAGAACACTTTGATTGAAAAAAATCACTATTTTTTCCCTTCTGTTACATCATTACAGCGAAGAAAAGATTCATTTCAATTCAACCCATTAAATTAATAATAAAAATTTGAAGAAACGTATAAAAAATACAAAATAAATTCACATTGAAATAAATCACGGATTTTCTCAGTGTAAAATTATACCACGCATACATCAAAGACCAAGATAAAGACATTACCAGTTCCTTTTCTGATTCATGTTTCCTTTAATCGTATGATACATAGAAGTACTTGGACTTACATAAGTATAAGACCCTAACCATAGAACAACCTAACTCGTAAAACGTATTATCTCAAGGGAATTATATGGAAAGTTAAGTTGACTCGTGATATTTGTACGTATTATGTACCTACGTAAACAAATCACCAACTCTAATAGTTAAACGTATGCAAATATACCACTTTACAATACCTAGAAATTGATAAATTTTCAAGTATTTCGTTTCGTTGGTCGATAAACAGTTTGGGAAAAGTCATTACGAATAGGTGTGCTAGTTTAAAGACAAAAACACTATTTTTGAAACTTTCGGTTTATCAAATCGTTAAAAAATCATCAGCTCGGCGAAGTTTACCAAGTTTTCTCTTAATATGCTCGTATAAGCACGTATACTTGGCTGATTACATATTTTAATATATTTTTCACCGAGTACCCTTTTTTAGTACGCCTACGTTGGCTCATTATAAGCATAACAGACGGATTCAGGTAATGAAAATTTTTCGCGAAAATTTCACGTCATAATGGAGCGAAATATTATGCAAAGTGTTGCCAACGCGATGCAGAAACGTAAAACCAGCCTCATTTTAGACGCACCTAAATGATCTTCGCCTAGATGTTCAAGTCGTATACGTATAGAGAGATCACTATAAACGGAGATTTTCTTATACGAGGTGTATTTTTTTCTCGCCTGAATTGTTTTAACGTGAAATATGACGTACCTACGTATATTGCTACGTAAAAGCTGCGGTGTAGATGTGGGTTTCGTTTTACATGTGCAACAGCTCGTGTTTAATGAAAATTTCTCGGCGTGATGCAGTTTTTTTCCTACTTTAGGGGGTTTGAAAGAGGTTCGAATAAGGATACCGTCTGGGTGCTTAGTTTCGAACCTTGCCATATTACAGATGGGTCTGGATTTGGTTGATGTGGTAATGGAAGGGGGATAAGAAGGATTTATTTTTATGTTACTGGGGGTTTTTCGTCGAGTTCCAGGAAAATTGCAAATGGAGTGCTGGGAATATTGAAACATGAATTTTTAGGAAATGCTCGTCATTGGGAGATAATTACTCGCTGAAAATGGAGAAATTTTTGTTTACTTCTGTGCTAAAGAAATGTTAAATTTTTGAATTGATTTTTTTCGAATATGTAAGTAAATTTTCAAAAAATTGAAATTTGAAATAATTTTTTTTAATTTTTCTTAATTTTGTAAATTTAAAAAAAAACTGACCTGCCGGAGTAGTGTTTTTCAGGGGAAAGAGGGGGGGGGATAAAAGTCGCTATGAATCAAAAGTTAAAACCACTGGGTTTTATATTTTCAGAAAAAACTGTATTTTTGATGCAGTTTTTTTGAAATTAATCAGCCTGTAACTCAGGGTGTCCACTTTCTGGCAAACCTGAAAAAGCCAGTGAATTTTAAACATGTGAAAAGTAAAGGAATTTCGGAATTTTCTTTAAAATTTTTTAAAAATTTAAAAGAAAATATTCAGAATAGTGTTTCTTTGCTTATTTTACTATGAATTTTTCAAAAAAATTCACCCTCGCTCATCAACTTATTTTTTTATTCATCATTTTTTGTTGACTGTGATGTATAAAAAAATAGATATTTAAATGCATGTTTTGTCCATTAAATTATAAATTTTTCAAGAAAAATTTCCCTCGCTACGCTTGGGAGTAATTCATACTCTTTTTTCTATAGAATTAATTTGAATTTTTTTTTTTGGAAACGTACTTTCTAATAAGCTGTGGTAAGAAAGGAATGTCATGATGTCCTTTACCACGATGTTGAAAATTTAGGAGAGGGGAAGGAAGAGATTTCGAAAATATTGGTCACGTTTTGGACAATCTCAATAAGGGGTGATGAATTTTCAACTTGTGAAGGACTTTTTTGCAAACAGAATTATTGTTTTACTCCCTCATCGATTTTTTATTTACCGGGGAAAGTCGAAAAGATTGCAGGGGCTTGCGTGGAATTATTAAATTTGAGACACGTTTTGAGGGGGAGAGGAGCAATAAACTGTGAAGAAATTTTTTCAATTTTCAACTTGGAAAAATCCGGATTTTCATTCCCATGAAATTTGTTTCATTTTTCAAAACTATGATTTTGCTTTAAAAATAGAGTACTTCCTTTTAATTTAAATTTTTTTCAGTTGATAAATTCAAGTTCTCAACTTTTTGTGCCGAAGGGAGGGAGGTTCAAAAAAATTTTAGAATTGAATTTTGAGTCCATTTCAAATCATTCTTCTGCACAATTTCAGGTTGTAAGTACCTAACGCGGAAAAATTACCCTTCTTCCTCCACACTTCATGAATATCATTTATGTAAAAGGTCGGGAAAACTTCGAAAATTTGGTCTGGAGAACCTGGAAAAGTCAGGGAAAATCATTTCTGAAATATTGTGCACACCCTGGTATTTTTTTAAGGGATGAATTAACACACAAAATACTTTGCTATACTTACAACTTTCCTAAATTTTCAAAAAAAATTCTTTAGAAAAAATTGGTTTCCTGCGCGTAGTAATTTTTGAGAGAAGGGGGAGGGGGGTAAAACCGCCTTCGCAGTTCAAATGTTGAAAGCTTCAGTTTTTAAATTTTCGGAAAAACGTGTGTTTTTCATAGGGATTTTTTTGAATTGAATTAGCTTAGAATTATTCAAATATATTTGATAACAATATGATAACTGCAAAAAAATCAATATTTTGCTGTACAGTTTCTTTAATTCAACGAAATTTTTTTCAAAGTTTTCTCTAAAAAACTGATCGATACGAATATTTATTTATTTATTTATTTATTTTTTTTTGGGGGGGGGGCACCAATCTTGTCATAAAAAGTTCAAAAACTTAATAATTGGATTTTTTAAAAATTTTCAGATGCCCATTTTTGATGGTGGAATTTTCTTTGAAACCAATTTTTTATTTTTTATTTAAAAATTTTCAGAGAACTTCATTCAAAATAATTATCGATTTTTCTTATAACCCATTAAAAAAAAAGAAAAAAGATGAAAAAGATGAAAAAATCAGAGTAAAATTAAAATTGTTGAAATGTATTCAATTTTAAATTTGTTTCAATATTTTTTCTATCACATATTTTTGAAAAAATCAACTCGGGGGTGGAAATTTTATATTTATTTGAAATCGAGTGCAAATACGTGTCATTTTACTTTGAATTATAATTCTTTGAAGTGATGGAAAACTGAATGGACAAAACTTTTGAGGGATTGTAATGTATTTATTAAATTTAAATTTTTTTGCTGCGTAATTTTAGGATATTTTGAAGTTTTTTCAAATTGTTGAATAATTTTCCAAATTTTATCATTTTTCAAGGGGTGGGAAAATATTCATATATTTTTTCCGTGTTACCTACTTTCTTTCTTTCTTTCTTTCAATTTTAGAATTGAAATTTTTCTCCTTTTTGGCTGTTTGTCTTCTGCCTAATTTTATTGAATTTCAAATGAATAAATTCTAACTGCATTACAGAACAATCGAATGAAATATAATCGTAACAAGATTAATTCGTCAAGTCGTCGACTGAAAAGTTTTTTATTTTTTATTCAGATCAATTCTATAATCCCTCCACACCCTCCCCCTCCATCTAAAATAAAAACACAAAAAAGAACCCCTTCGCAGAAAAAAGTGGCGAAAGAAAAAACAACGAACAAACTTTGAAATAATTTTTCGCTTTTAATTGTTTTCAAAGAGGAAAAAAAAGTTACCCAAAAAAAGAACGAGGGAACAAACCAGCACGAGGCTCAACACCTAAAAAAATTACGTTTGAATTCATTCACGGTTCATTAAGATGGATTAATTTTTCGCGATTTAGAAAGCCGGTCTGCTCTATAAAGAGAAAAAACTCGTTAATATTTTTTCTCGCCGCCGCCGCTGTTTGAAAAAAAACCGACGCGACGAGACGAATTTTAAAATATGCAAATTGACGAGTTTGTCTGAGTATGGAATCATTGGCCGGTATATTTATAGTTTCCTGTGTTTCCTCGCAACCAGTTAGATATGCTATTTTGATATTCAATTCGATTTTCGATGTACGCTCCCGTTCACGTTCACGTGCTATCTGCAACCGTATCACATCGTTCCCCTTTTTATAATTTGAAAAAAATTTCTACCAGTTGAAATTCTACTTTGTATGCTTTTACGTTTGTTAAACTTGCCGGTTTGTACTTTACAACTTTGAGAAAAATCCCTTTTTTTAAGTTTCTCGTGTATTTCCCCTCTTGTTCGAGCTTTTGAGTGAGATTTTTTATATCGAAGTTTAATAACGGTACGACCGAGAGGGGGTTCTTATGTAAAGGCGAAACCGAGCTTATGTGGTGTTTGTATAGTAATAATAATACGATATGCTTAGATCTAGGTACGGTACCTTTTGTAACAACCGAGTGTTTTTTTCTCTAAATGTTATTTCCAGTCGAAGAAATAAAAAAAAAGTGTTTAAAGTTGATGTTTTCTTCGACAAACGCCAACATTTTCTTTTTGTTTTTCATGTTATCGCTTGTTTTACGCGTTGATTGCTGCGGTGAAAATGGCTAACGCGAGCGTGGTCTTTGAAATGTTTGCTTTTTGTCGACTAGAAAAATTTCAAACATGGTACTTGAAAATGTCGACTCGAGTGTGCGAGTGGGAATAGCGAATGTAAAAATGGTTCGGCATCGAGTACATCGTTGAAAATGGAATAATCGAGATGTGGAACAGGAAACTTGCGGTTCATGGCGTTGAATTATATGCATTTAAATTTAAAATTTTATAATGGAAGTAGTGCAGTCGTATTAGAGCGATTTTTCGTCCATGATTTTAAAAACGCATCTTGTACTTGAGGAGTTGAATTTTGCATAAAAATAATGTGCTAACAGTTTCAGGCGAAAGTAGGAATTGGGAACGGTTTAAAATGAGACAGGGGAAGAGATGGGGGAATTGATGTAGAAAAATATGAAGGATTTGTTGATGAACTGATATAGTGGAAAAAAATTTTAGGCGATGAAATTTTTTTTTAGAGATTATAAGCCTTTTTTGGATATTTCATGAAATTTTGACGTTTAGAATAAGAGAAGCCGAACCCTACAAAAATTGGAAATTTCGAAGGATCTGAAAAAATTTATATCCGTGACAAGGAATTGTGATTGGAAAAATTTTGAATTTGTGAAAATTATTCGTGGAGACACGATTGTAATAAGAAAATTTGGATGGACTTGAAAGTTTTTTTTTTGAGATTTGACTAAAGGGTATAGCCGGATAAGGGGTGGTTTTGGCCCCAGGCCCGATTTTTGATCTAATGCCCCCAGATTGTGTACCTTGATGAAAAAAATTCTGTAAAAAATTTTGGCCCCCCAACCCCCTCCCTTTCGGAGCTATGGCCATTTTATTGCATCATTTTCAATAATTTTTAATTCCGATGGAAGTGAATGAAATTTTCTGTTCTTTAGCACAAAGTTACATCTCGTAGAGGTCTATTCGCGATAATTTTTTCATTAATTTTGGTGCACTCCTTCATGAGGTTTTGGCTATTTGAAATTTTCAACTGTAAAAAAAGACCTAACAGCGAAGTTCGACTAATTTTTGAAAATATCCTAAAAACGTGTTTTTTGACGTAGATTCACGTCACGTATTCAGTTTTGGCGATTGAGGTGGCGCAAGGGCCGAAAATTGCGAAAAACCGTAAAAAATGTTGTTTTTTTGGCAGGTTTTTTGAAATTTTGAGCATTTTATACGGAAAGAAATGAGAAAATTAAAAAATCAATCCCGTATTCGTGTTCAGCAGGTCAAAATACCCCGATAAACACCCTTTTTGCGACCATTTTACTTTAAATCTCGAAATTTAGTTTTATTGTCTTGAAAAATCAGTGAAAAAAGTGAATTTCGACATTTAAAGTAAAATGATCGCGAAAAGGGTGTTTATTGGGGTATTTTGACCTGCTTAACACGAATCCGATGTTAGTTTTTTCATTTGACCATTTCTCTGTGTATAAAATGTTCAAGATTTGAAAAATCAGCCAAAATTACAATATTTCTGAAGGGTTTTTGTAATTTTTGGTCTTTCTTCCAAAGAAACGACCAAAACTCCTTCTTCAAAATGTAACATTGTGCCAAAGAACAGAAAATTTCCTTCACTTCCGTTGAAATTGAAAATTCTTGGAAAATAATATAACCCCCTCTTTCCAACCCCCTCTTCCCAACCTCTCTCCACACTGGGCGTAAAAATCTTGGCAATTACACACGCCCAGTATAATAAAAATTACAAAAAAAAAAAAAAAAAAAATAGATTTTATGCATTTTTAGTCATTAAAAAAGTTGATTTCTTGCAAGAAAAATAATGTATCAAAATGTACAAATCATCCTTATAGCAATTCATAAATATGTACATTTCAGCAGTATTATCTATGCTTAAGAAAACGAATTTTTGAACGAAAATGGATATACGATTTTTCCAACACCTACACCACAAATCCACTAGCCATTGTAACATGCAGTTCACCAAGTTAAATGAGATCTACTCTACCTCCTATTTTTATCAGATTTGGCAGAACATTTGGCGTAGGCTGGTGCACCCTCCTGTCCCACCTTCCCTTATACAGATGTGGATAAGTCACATTTTAAAAATTAGTTCACATTTTAAGGGACAAAAAAATATTGGAAGGAAATAGAATTTTTTAATGGAAATTTTAGTATACAATCCCCTTCATTGGGGATGTTGTTACAAATGTAATACATAGTACCTAACAATACCCACCGATCTCGGAAATCCTATACTTAAACCGGTTTCTTTTTGAAAAAAAGTCGACCGGTTGAGAAATTTGTTTTTTGCAAAAATTTTCACTCGCTTCTCTTTGCTCTGGAAATTTTCCTCTTTTCTTGAAGTAATAAATATATTTATAATAATTTTACAACCCAAATTTTTCTTCCAACCTTCAATAAGAAGTTTTCATCATATATATTTTTTTATTTACAAGGTATCTAACTAGTGATTTTAAAAATGAATTGTAAAAGTAGTGAAAAAGTAGCTAATTCAGTTGATTAAATTTTAAGAAAAAGTAGAGAAAAAAATATAAAAAACAAAGAAGCGAAGTATTTTTGAAAAAATGTTTAAAAAATTGTTTATTTTGATTAAAGGTATGAAATGCGTTCCTTTTTCTATAATTTTGATTTGAAATATTGTTTTCTTCCAATTTGAAATGTTTTCTTTAATAAATTTGATCTCGTTGATTTTTTCTGGGGGGGGGGGGGTGTCAAAAAAATCCAGTGCAACTATTATAAATATGACATGAGGACATGACGTACGAAAAAATATGAAAAAAAGTATGTACGAAAAGTACGAAAAAAGCACGAAATTTTGTTTTTCTCAAGTACGTAGTAGACAGTTAGACACCATGTTCTAATGATTTTAAGGGTCCATAAACCGGTTTCTTTTCCAAAAACCGATACCGATTTGCCTGAAAATTGCTTTATAAAAGGTATACTTGTGGTCTTGGGTAACACATTGTTTTCGAATTGGTGAAAAAGTTTTCAGTAGATGTGCAGAAACCGGTTTCTTTTACAAAAACTCAAGGTAAACTACTGCGAAAATTTTCGCAAATGAATTTAAACCCATAGAAACCGGTTTATTAATAATTAACCACGCAGGTGATCATTTTCCGGCTTGCATTCGAAAAGAAACCGGTTTCTTTAAGGTCAAGAACCTTTGAGAAATTTTTCATTCTTATATGTATCTGTGATGAGGATCTCAAATATACTCCATTTACCAATCTTCAGTAAAATCGGGATCATTTTTTGGTAAAGAAACCGGTTTTTGTAAAAATTTTGGTTCATATGTGAAAATTTTCCCTGTTATTTTCGTAATCCGCTCTTCAAATATACCCAATAAAACCAATTTTCAGGAAAGTTGGTCTTGATTTTCAAAAAAGAAACCGGTTTCGACAGGCTTAAAATAATCAGGAATAATTTTGGGTGTTATTTTGGTAATCAACGTGTCATGTGCTCCCTATAAACCAATTTTGATCTTACGTTAGTCGGTCGTCTTGGTCTAAAAAGAACCCGGTTTCGGTATGGACCTACGCTTATTTGAGGTTTGCGACCGAAAAATGAAGGTGTCTGCGGTCTATTACCAAGAAACATTGGAAATTAGCAAGGATTTTGCCTTAGTAGCAAGAATAGCAAGAATTTTGGTAATTACTCTGTGAAAAGCAAGAATTCTCAATATTTTACTCTCTCTTGAATTTTTTCAATTAAATAATAAAAAGGAGAGGTTCCTTTTTGGGCAAATATAAAGCCAGAAAAATGGCGGAAAACTCCAAAAAATAGCAAGAATTTTCAATTTTTAGATTTAGTGGATACCATGAAAATTAATTTTTTGGTTCAGGTACATGTCGTTTTTATATTTCATCTAAAATTAGCTAAGAATAAGTTTTTGAATTTTTATGCTTATTATCATATTTTAATTTAAAATGTTTGTTTTTCTGTTTACAGGTAAGTTGCTGTAAAATTATTTCTCCCTCAAGACTTTTCATTCTTGATTCGTAAGTAAATTTTATCGATGTCTGACATTTTTCATGGTATAAAATCATTACGAGTACATTCTTCAGTCCATAGGACTACAACATCCCAAAAGAAACACTCGCACCTATTTCGAGAGGGTTCCACTACACAGCACAGATGAAAAAGTTTTTTGATTAGAATAGCTTGTCGGTTGAGTAGAAACTAATGCTTTTTCGTTTCCCATTCTCGCCTCGTGTATTTCAGTTTTTAATTAGAAAAACATCAGATGTCCATTAAATTTTTTTGCCATGGCTGCGAGGTATTGCGCGTAAACCATAATAAAAGTGAGCGAAATTAAAGCCCTCGCTTTTGCACACAGTGTACTTTTTTTCATCGTTGCATCGCCGCCGCAGAACTTTATCCTTCTTTTCTTTTTAATGCTACGGTATTTCTACATTTGATGTTTCTTTTTATATACGCAAGTTCGAGTCGTTAAGCTATCACCATAGCAAATCCTTGAAATTGCGAGCATTATAACGTCGTATAAATGTGTAATTATTACATACACGTCTTGTGTATTCTATATAAACACACATACCGATGTTAGAATTCAACGGTAGCCATAAAAAGTAACACTGTTTTATCAAATACCACATCATCGTTAAGTTTTTAAAAATCCACTAGCTGATTTTTTCTCGCCTTCGGTATTATTTATTCTGATAGCTGAAACTTTCCAAACGAGATGTTCAAGCAGCACGCACTTTAACGAAACCCTCAGCCCGCAAAAGATCGGTAGCCAATCCGGCTGCTTTCATTTCCTTCCGGCGTTCGTACAACTTTTGAATTATTTGCGGTAAAATTCTCGGCGTTCGAAGTTTAGCTACCTACAGTTGAAGAGTCTTTCATCTGTAAAAAGTTGCGCTTTTTTTCTCGCTGTAAAAATTAACGAACCCGTGAAAAAATCCAATTACCAAGAATTCTAGTTTTCAAAAAATCATGCTTTTTAGGTATTTTTTTCCTGTGTATACTTTTATTCGATTAATTACCCGAATAAGGATAATCATACTAGCGTAGGTTTCTTTTCAAGTTTTTCATTTTCCAAAACGCCAGCCATGTTTAGGGAAACTTTATTTTAGACTTTAGACGAACGAACCGAGGGTATAATATTTTGATTAAAAAGTTGAAAATGAAAAACGATAGGGAATAGTGGAATATTTCGTGAAAATGCTTTTCGCGACGATACACATACATCTTTCCATTTCACTCCATTTAACAACCTTTGTCCTTCTGTATTGGCCTCCATCACAATGTAAGACGATATTTTCTTCCTTACATTTCTGCTGGTGATTATTCGTTTCATCGTCGGTATTCCTCGTGTCCGCGTGCTAATGTTCGCTCTTTCGAGAGAATTCAATAAAAATTTCATTCTTCGATACGTCGCCAGTGTTCTTTTTTTCTCCAAGGTTTTAGATAAGGAGGCGAATCGAGTTGACTATTTTTTGAATAATTTTCTTGATTTTGGAAGAATTTGCTCGAAAAAGTGGGAGACTATTTTGGAAAATGATGGATTTATTTTTTCATCAAGTATTTTTTGGTCACAGTTTTTTCGAGAGTGGTTTTTCTAAATTTTTGATTCTAGATCTTTAATTTCAAGAACTTGACAACATATCCCAAAAAGATTTATTTTGAATACTTCAAAAATTGTGTTATAAAATTTTTCAATCCTTTAGCTCGACCCAAGTGGTTACGATTGAAAAATGAATTTAGAAATTTTCAAAAAAAAAAGCTCAATGCTCTCTAATTTTGAATTAGTGAAAAGTGACTGATAAATAGTCAGAATTGCAGCATATAGGGAAAATCAGCGAAATTCTTTGATTTTCAGAGGATTTTCGCTTATTTTTCAGAGAATTTAAGAAATTTTACTGTCTTTCCAGTGAATTTTCACTGATTTTCCAGCAATTTTTTCACTGTTTGCTTTCTGTGAATTTTTTCTACTAATTTATTACTGTGCTGCAATTCTGACTTTTTCATTTATTTTCGATAATTTCCCCTGATTTATAAATAAGAGAGTACACTGAAAATTTTTAGAAATTTTTTCGATCCAAAATGATGCTTTCGATTTATTTTAGAGTATTTCTGAGAAAATCTCCCAAAAAGTTTGAATTTGAAGGTTAAAAAATGTCTTGGTAAACTAAAAAAATCTTTAAATTAAAGGTTGTATTTTTCATAATTTTTTATAAGTATAATTTTAAAACTAACTCATAACTCCTCGAGGTTGAAGTGTTTTGAAATCTCCTTCCCCTTCCGGTCCCTTCCATAAGCTTATCTAATGGAGTATTTTTCACTTGAAAAAAACAGGAGAAATCACTTGGTGACTCTTAATGTCTATAGTGAATTCAATTAATTTTTTTTTACTATTTCCCCTTCTTCCATCATATAGGTAATGAATTTTTAAGAGCCAATAACAAGTCCGCAAGTAATGAAAATGATGAAATAAAAGAAGTTCTGAAAAGGGTCCTACATTTTTCATTACTGATTTTTTTTTAAAATTATGAATCTGGAATTTTTTTATCTTGTTCATTTTTTTTGTATCTGTTGATGATGTTTTTTCAAGACTTCAATTTCTGCAAAAGTGAATTTCTTGAGGGGGGGGGGAGATATCTCGCTAAAAGTGCTGCAAAAATTCTAAAATTACTGCAATCCGATTTTTTTATTGATTATTGGAATGTTCAGAATTTTTGTAGAAGTTCGGAACCGATACGTATCTTTATCAACTTCTAGTAAGAACAGAGTTACCAACCGAGTAGTATTAAAAATTCTCAAAACCTTCAAATTTTAATTTAATAAAAAATCCATTCAAATTGTTGAGTGAGCAAGAGCAGCGATTTTTCAGAAAATTGCATTATATCTGTTCCTGATGAAAACGAAAACTTTTTTATCGCATTTTCTAACCTATGTTGGACTTATTTTGAAAAATTCCCGAAAGCCCTGAAAAAATCTTAAACGAATGTGGAAAAAAAAGTTGCAGAGAAATTTTTAAGGTTGGTAATGCTAATGTCATTCATGTTTTCATGCAACTTGAAAAGTACTCTCTCAATTACAAATCAGTGAAAATTATTGAAAATCACTGAAAAACAGTCAGAATTGCAGCACAGGATAAAATCAGTGCCACTTTTTTACTGAAAACAAATCAGTGAGAAAAATCAATGGAAAATCAGTGAAAATTCACTGATAAGTCAGTGAAATTTATGAAATTTGCTGAAAAATCAGCGAAAATTCGCTGAAAATCAGTGAATTTTGCTGATTTTTCCTGTGCTGCAATTCTGACTATTTATCAGTGACTTTTCACTGATTCAGAATGAGAAAGTATGCAATTCAGAGATACTTTTTTCTATCAAAAAAGACTTCAATTTTGAACATTTTCAGCTCCTCATCCCCGAATAAAAATGTAAAAAATTGAAATTTTTTCTGTTCGGAATAAAGCAGAAGAAAGTTCAATTTTAAAAATTGGAGAAAAAAAAGTCAAGTTCCTGTTTTACTTATTGCTTATCAATTTTTAGTTTTTAAAATGAATTTTTATGATTTTTTTTGATGAAAAAAATCACAAGTTACTTTTATAATTACTGAAATCTAAAAATGTGTTTTTTATCACTTTGAAATTAGAAATTTCTAACTGACTTGTATTTGCGAATTTTTGTCTTTCTTGATTCGTAATTTTTTTTTAATAGTAAAAATGGAAAAAAAATGCTTTTCTGGCTTCCCTGTAAATGAGGAAAATCCGGCCATTCTCATTTGATCAGAGGCTGTCGAGAATTTCTTTTTTTTTATTGCTTTGTACGAAACGTGCGATACCCGTTCACTTTACTCAGAGGAAAAGGTTTTTTTCTACGTAGTAAATTACATACCCAAGTATTAATATTTCATAAAAATATTCCATTTCAAGGAATGATATAAATCGTTTGGAATGAAACCGCATTTGAAAAAAATTCGCATATCTTTTCAAGCAATGGAGTTGGAAATGAATTTACAAAAATATGTAACTCGATACTTACCTAGTCGTAATTGGAAAATATCACATTAATACCTAAAAGAAGGAATCAATATCTGAATAAATACGCCAATAACGAAATTTTTGATCTAAATCGTTTGACATTCTGAATTGAAAAATTAAAATCAAGTAATCTAGCAAGCAAAAAAAAATAAAACTCAATCGTCAAAACGCCTTTAATTAATTTTCACCTTTTTCGAGCTGTCAAAACACAATAATAATTCATCCATTATTGGAAAAAACCGTCAATAAAACCTATAAAAATTTTCGATCGATCCCATATAAAAATTTTTAATTAAGGAAACCTACTCGACATTGGACACTTATCCCCACTCGCCACTCGACTAGCACATCGAAGCTCAATACGATTCGTGGCGCGAAAAACTAATAAATGCCCACTTGTCGCCATTAAGCAATCAAGACGAAACGGAAATACCACTTAAGACTTGGGTAAAGCTCGCAAATATCACACAAAAGAATCTCGATCCGTCAATCAAAAATTAATTTCACATAACGCCTTCTTTTCTTCTGCACAATACCGAAGAAAAAAATTCAATAAGACGAATTAAACCACCATCGTGGTGTCGTCGAAATTAAAATATTTGATTAATAACTCTCTTTGAATAAAATCATTCCAAAGGAAATGTAAAATGGCGCCCTGAAAACGTCATAGATTTTACAATGCGACTCGACGCAGTAATATCAACATACTTGCAAAATATCTTTTTAAAAAATGAGCATTGAATAAGCGCAGGGGGTTGCGAAAGAGGTTTTTACGAATAAAGAGGTAAAACGACTTATCTTCCTTTCGAAATATGAAACTGAAATGAAAATGCGAGTATTTGTAGTATTCCACCATACGCCGATCGGTTTTCCTCTGTTTGGCTTTTTTTTCCCTTGGTCGCGTCGTGTCGCACCAGCCCATTCGTAATACATCGGTAATAGAAAAGCCGGAGGGATCAGGTCATTTTGTTGACAGCTCCGAGACGCTTTTGTAATATACACATCACAAAGTATTCAGCCTCCCGCAGATGGAAAGTTATTACCGTCAGATAGAAAGACATTTTGCGTAGCGAGGTGCTGAGGCAAGCCAGGGGAGTACTTTCTTCAGCTCTGATGCATTACCATTGCCAGTACGTACGTAGTAGTCACTTTTTACAACTCCTAATGGAACAAAATGAGATATATGATCCCTTTACATATGTTCCAATATTTACTCGGTGTGCGGTATTTGGCCATGCCAGTGTCATTTTTCCATATATGTCGTTTCCAAATCGTGACTTTTTTTTTCGGCGAAAATTACGTAACCGTTTAGGAATCATGGTCGTATGCATGTCGAAGAATAATCGTACCGAAATCGTGTCTAATTCTTCGAATATAAATCGTATTGTACCTTCTGCGAAGTGTACGGTTGGTATTTGGCCAATCAAGGGCGATTCAGTCGTGTAAATCACTTGTGAGCTGCGCAATTATGTCATTCTCTTAACCCCTTTTTACTGTGCCTCGCAGTCAAACTAATTATCACCTGAATCCTTCCCTTCTAATTATTGTTTATCTGTTTAAGCGCATGAATAAACATTTGAATGAAATTAAGATAAAAGCTATCGTTAACATTGCCATTGTTTCCTGCTTAATTGAGTTTGCGCTTCAAACTGTAAACTTTTATCAACTACTTGTGAAAATTTTCTCTTAATTATGATTTTTTGACCATTTACAGTTGAAAGATTGAAAATGTTTATGAATTTATTTATTCCTTTGAAGCGTCACACAGATAAACATAGAAAATTCTGTTTGAAATTTAATGGGTAATTTTTATAATATTTTTCGCGCTGATCATGAAAAAAATAGTGGGAAAATTCCAACACGTTGGAATTTTTCACAATTTGAATTTTTTGTAGAATTTTTTTATGCTTTTTGTTGACTTTTGATGCTTCAAGTCAATTTTCTGAGCAAAGGAAGGGTTCTGCTAAAAAAAAAAAATGAATGGAACATAAATTGTAGAGCATAAAATTTCTTTCTGTAATGTAAAATTAGTTTTTTTTTCTAGAACGCCAAGTTTTTGAGATATTTTAGTCGAAAGTCCAAAGTTCAACGTTTATCTCTTATTGTGAATGCCTATAAAACTAAACTTTTTAGAAAATTTATGTTCTATACATTGATTTTGTATGACCTTTTCTGTGCTCACTGCTCATAATATGGACTTGGGATGTAAAAAAGAATCAAATTGGAAGAAACCCGGACGAAATGGAGAAAAACTGAAATAAATCATTTTTTTTGAACTCAGCACTAAAAAATAGGTCAGAATCACTAATTAGAATCAATCGTGTAGGAAAAAATTGTTGAATTGCCGGCCTGTGATATTTCAATTGTTACAAATGAAAAATGTTAAAGATGTGGTTCATTACAAAAAAATCGATTTTCTTGGAAAATCAAGCCTCTAAAAAAACAATGAATAGAACATGAATGTGGAGCGTAAAATTTTCTTGTTGTAGAGTTCAATTAATTTTTGCCTATGAGGCTTAATTTTTGAGATTTTTCAATAAAATATAAAAGTTGAACTTTGAACTTTTAAATTATGATATCTCGAAAGTTAAGCTTCCAAGGAAAAAACTAATTGGACTCTACAGAAAGGAAATTTTACGTTCTACAATTTATGTTCCAAATATTCTATTTTTTTTGTAGGACTCTTTCTTTATGCAGAACGATATCAAAAAATGTGAAACAAATTATCAAGAAAAATTCAAATTGTGAAAAAACTCACTTTACTCTCTCATTCTGAATCAGTGAAAAGTCACTGATAAATAATCAGAATTGCAGTACAGGAAAAATCAGCAAAATTTACTGATTTTTCAGCAAATTTCATAAATTTCACTGACTTTTCAGTGCATTTTCATTGACTTTCCAATGATTTTTCTCACTAATCTGTTTTCAGTAAAAAAAAAATTCAATGATTTTCTCCTGTGCTGCGATTCTGACTGTTTTTTTTTAGTGATTTTCGATAATTTTCACTGATTTATAATTGAGAGAGTAGATTAAAAACAATGATCAAATCGAAAACTGAGCTTCTTGAAAGTTTTAAAATGTCGACCTTTATTGTTATGATTGATTTTCATATTTCTCGAAATTATTCTTACAGCATATGGTTGGCATGAAAATCTAACCCCAAAAATTGAAGGTGATTCGACATCGAAATTGCCCCCTCCCCGACAACGAAAATGTAATAACTTATTGTAAGATCGATTTTTAAAACTTATTCAGAGGTTCCCAAAGTTTAAAAATTTAAACACTCCTTCACTTTTTTTTAGATAAATGACTTTTAAACAAATTGAAGTACCTATTGTGCCTGATTAGGGTTTAATAGTATATTACTGTACAGGGTGCGAAAGTGAACGATTTCTTGTCGAGTGCGAGAGTTGGCGGAACGAGCCGAAGGCGAGTGACGCCATCGCACGAGACAAGAAATGTTCACGTTTGCATCCTGTTCTGTAAGATATTTTTCTTTATACACACTACGAAACTGTAGAATTTAGAAAATAATAAATAATTAAGCAATAAAAAATGATATGAAGCCGTAATTATTTATTTGGAATAGAATTAAAAACTAAATAAGCTTGATATGTAGGTACTAAATGTATGTTGGTATTGGTAACACTGTTTGGTGTCGAAGCATGCATTTTTATTTCATGTAATTTTTTGCCGGAGTTCGTGTGTTTTTATTTGAATTACTTTGTTTCATTATTTCGCGATTAAAATTAGAAGTATAAAGTTGAAGTTTTGTAATACTTTCAATTTATTTGAATTCTTACGGCTATGGATAGAGGAGAAGATGAAGGCGTCTCATGTACTCCACCGGAACTACGGAACGTTGCAAATGCGGTAGTAAATAATTTATTGCCGGCGCGATCTGGAAAACGTTATTTGCAAGCATATACAGCCTTTAAGGAATGGCAGACAAAAAACGGTGTTCAAGGTTTATTTTCAGAAAACGTAATGTTGGCTTATTTCAGAGAGCAATCGCAAACTAAATGTGGAACAACTCTGTGGAGCATATATTCTATGCTTCGAAGTTTGGTTTATAAAAGAAACAGGGTAGATATATCGAAGTATTCTAATCTGTTAGAATTCTTGAAACTAAAATCTAAAGGTCATGTTGCAAAGCAAGCGACTGTGTTCGAAGAAAACGAAATCCGTCAATTTATAGTTGAAGCGCCGGATGAAATTTACTTAGCTACGAAGGTAATGCTTTTAAATTTTAATATATTGAATAATTGTGTGGGTTCAAAAATACTTATATATTGAAGTGTGGTATTATTTTGTGATAGGTAATTTTTATATTTGGGTTGCTTGGTGCCTGTCGTGCAGATGAAATGGTCAATATGTTAACACGTCATGTCAAACGTTTTGAAACACCGGAAAGAATGTACTTGGTAACCATCCCAGAAGAGAATAAAACGAATGTAAATCGGTCATTCACGATAACAAATGACGTTTACTTTGAGCTCGTCGAAAGATACATCAGTCTTAGGCCTGTAGAAATGCAATCTGGTCGGTTTTTCATCAGTTATCAGAAAGGCAAATGTGTTCGGCAATACATCGGCAAAAATAAAATAAGTAAAGCTGCAAAAGAAATCGCGATGTTTTTGAAGTTGAATCCGAAAGATTATAAAGGTATTTTTTTATTAATTTATTGCAAAGTTAATAATCATTCTTGAAAAAATGTAAAAGAGAATTATTGTTTTTATTTTGTTTTGTTTTTTAATAGGACATAGTTTCAGAAGGACTTCTACCACAGCCCTAGCCAATGCTGGAGGCGATATGCTTCAAATAAAACGTCATGGAGGCTGGAAGTCTGCTACAAGTGCTGAAAGATATGTTGAAAAAAGTACATATCAAAAACGGAAGACCGAAAATATGATAGCGTCAAGAATTGATATTCCAACCACGTCGAAGATAAATTGTTCAGTGTCTTCTACCACCGCTAGTTGTACTGAGACGAATATCAGTTCTAATAATACTGAACCAAATCAATCAATTCCTTCTAGCACTAGAAAATTTACGTATAAAACTCCAATATTTTGTTCCGTAGCAAAACCTACCATTACAGATAACATATCGGAGTCGTGTGCTGAAGTAATGCCAATAATCATTGATAACGAATCTGCGGAACCCGAAGTAAGGTTGTCTCAATATATTATTGAAGATTTTGATTGCACTTTTACTCAAGAACAACCTCAACCTCCGTCTCAAGTATCGAATCAAAATAAGGGTATGGTATGTGATTCTAATTCTACCCCATTTGCTTTTCAAAATTGTGCCGTAACAATTAATGTAAACAATTATTATAAATAATACATAGTTTGTTATCGGATTCATTATAATTATCCAAAGTTTTGTAAAATATAAGTTGAAAATTTTTTGTTCAAAAAGTGTATCTTTATAGATTTTTCGTTCTTCCAAAATTGTACTATTTTTTTTGTTTTGAGTGATGGTTTAGTTATTTTATTTATTCCATAATTATTATCGACAATATCGTTATTTTTTGTTGTAATAAAATTAAAAATAATAATGGAATCGCTAATAATTGATATTTTCTTGAAGTTCACAGTTTCTAAGCAACGTCATTCTGAAATCGTTACTTTTCGTCACACTGTGATGAAAAAGTTCTTTTCCATCACAGTGTGACGGAAAAGGACGCTATATTGTAATCGTGTATTTTCGTATGTTACTGAATGGGAGAAATACTACGGTTTCGTAGTGTGTATAAAGAAAAATACTTTGGATATTACATTGGAAATTGAATGTTGAAGTTGGACGATCTCTTCCAGTTTAGGGTTCTCAAAACAGGAATTATGATTTTTTTCAAAACCGGTTGTATAATTTTAAAGTGGCTTTGAAAAGCGTTTGATTCGTTGAATCTGGGAAGTGGTTCCGATAAAATAAATGCCTATTTCATAATTTTTTCAAAAAAAAAATTCATCTTCATAAATCGAATAAATTGCAAGAAATTGTGAATTAAAGGGAGGCGAGGTAAGCAAACATAGTTGAATCAAAAGTGGCAAAAGTAGGTACATATATATAGTTTGGGGAATTTTTCGTTTTTTTTTTAAATTTCGAGACCTATAAAACCCATTTTTTCATAATATTAGTACCTATAGGTACAATTAGGTATTTTTCAAAATGTTGTACGTTACAATTTTCTTCAGAATTTTTGAAGTAAACGACTTTTTTGAGATTTGTATTTGCTAAAAAAATTTTTTCGGAATTTGATAGGTAACTTATTATTTTTGCAATTTATTCGCAAATTCTTTTAAACTTCCGTTACAATTTTTTTACGTTTAAAATTTTGTTACATTGTTTATGTAAGAAAATTCCATTCTTTAATTGTGAAAAAATTTGTTTATTGGTTATCAACTTATATTCATTTTGAAACAGGCAGACTATTAGATAATTATTTCAAGAAATTTGAAATCCCTAATTCGAATAAAGAGCGGGATTATGCGAAGGAAAGGTCGATGAGAGAGGGTGGGTCAGTTCCCGTACCAGGTGTCCAGCTTTATCAAAAAATTTTCCTCGTCTTTTGAAATTTTTCAAATACCAACCAGAGGGTTTTACAACCATTCTTCCTTTTCTAGGGTCAAAAAATAGTCGTTTCCATAAATTATATCTACATTTATCCAGTTTCTTTGGAATTTAATTAAATGTAAAGAAGATTACCTAGTACATAACTGTAAATCACATCTTGATCCTTAAAAATTCCTTCCACAGCTATCCTTTGATCTTTTCAATACTCGAAGCAAGATGTGAATTTTTTATTTCGAAAGTTAATTTTGGCCCAACAATTATAATTTTTTCAGCTAATTCACAAAACATGGAGAATTCTAAATTCAATAATTTGACTTTAGTGTAGTGGAAAAAATTTGAAATTTCTTATTCAAATGACTTTTTTTCTAACTTAGAATCACTAATTTTCCCCTAAAATTTCAAACTTGAGTTTATTTTTCCTATTAAATGGGGGGGGGGGGGGGGTGTGTAAGCTGCCTTCTCTACCTTCATTTGATCTGGTCATGATATGAAAAAAAGTGTCTGCGATATTTTAATTTCTATACTTGAAATTTTGATAGGATATAGGAGCATATAAATTCATTTTTCGATCACGATTCATTCAACAAAGTATTACACTTTGTTGCGATCGTTCTATGAAATACCTTCCTGGGTATCTACATCTACCGAGCCTCGTATTACGACGAGAGAGTGTCCAACTTGGCGAACAATTAGTATTGTTAAAAGAATCTTTTCAACTATGCAAAAAATTACCGATTAGTAAAGATCAACGCAGCGTACTAGACGGAGTGGTTTAGTTTTTTTCACACACACAATATAATTGTAATTAATTTTTGCCACATGGGTGTATAATGTGTTAATATATATAGAGAAATTCGTATATCGAAGAGGCTTTCACCTCGTTGTACGTGGCACAATAACGTGTAACGAGATTTGATTTTGGAGGAATAATCGCGTCACAATGGTGTTGGTCTTGGTATTATTTGATTATGTCGCTGTCGCCTCGAGAAAGATGAAGTGCTAGTGTGGCGTCTAATAAAAGCACCCAGAGCTCAATAATTAGATGTTATGAGAGGATGGTGTAGAGATTTAGATTATTAATCAGATGATTTGGCATTCGGAGAGTGTTTGAGATGAATTTTATGCAGTGCGTGGGAGTTGTTGTGGGTTGAATTTCTGCTGGGCAACGTGATCTAATAAAATTGTTAAAAAATGATGTGGTGGTAAAAATCAAAAGTTGGTACATTAAAATTGATTGAATGTATTAAAAAAATATACTTATACTCTTTTTTTAAAGCTAGAGGTGAACAGATCTTAAAATTTTTTGTATTATCTTCAAACCATGGTTGATGAAGTTTGGTTTCAAAGACAAAACTAAAAAAAAAACTATTTCAAGTTTTTCAAAAAGATTTTCACGAATATTCGTCCAACTTTTCTTGCTTCATATGGAGTTTTTCTTAGGCCCATTATTCAATTATCAGGATTTTCTGTTTTAATTTACTTACAAATTGTTTAATATTTGGATTTTTGTCGATTTTCGATTTTCTTTGTATTTTGAAATTTTTTTGTAGACTTTTCAGTACTTTCTGAGATTTTTACAGGTAAATTTGAGGTTCGTTTTATCAGCGTTTGAGTCATTTAGAAAAAACAAGAAAATAATTTCGTGAAAATTTATCAGTTTTTTCTATGTTAGTGTAAATGTACGATATTTCAAATCAAGACGTTCGCAGCACGAAAAATAAGTTAGTTGATTTTTTTTCCATTCGAAACGACGATAAGACATTTCGTTGATTTTTTCCATTCGAAACTACCGACGATAAAACATGAGGCGTTACTATGTTTTTTATTCAAAAAAATGAAAAACAAAATTTTAAAGTTGAACAAATTTTTAAAAGTCTCATTTCAAACGATAATTTTTTGCGTTTTTTTGTCTGATTTTTTTCAAAATTCAGACGTTGATGCTTATTTAAATGCATTTTGAAAAATTTTCAAAGATGGATTCATTTTTGGAAGAAAATTGCTTTCGGTGGATTTAACTTAAAATTTCTTGGTAAAAATATGACTCTTATCAGGTTTTTATAGGTTTCGAGAATTTCTTCTGAATGGATTTTTTATTGTTTTTCATGGAATAATTCTCAAGTTTCCCTTGAAGGATAAATTAGATTTTGTTTCAGTTACAAATCATCCTGAATCTGTCCAAAAGCTTTCAACACTTGATCGTATTGAACGAATAGGCAGAGAGACCTACCTCCCTCCATCATCATTAAATTGCATATTAAATCCAATTTGTGGTTAAAAAATTTATAAAAATTAAATTTCAAGTCGAAAAATTGAAAAGGACGTCAACTAGCAAAAAAAAAGCAATTAGCAAGAATTTCAGATATGTATTTTACTCTATAAATCAAGAATTTTCAACGTTTTGCCCTTCCTTGAACATTTTTAATCAACGAATAAAAAAATTTGGTGCTTTTTAGACAAATTCAAAGCAAGGAAAATGTTATGAAAATAGAAAGAAAAATTCAGAAAATGGCAAGGAATTTTCGTTTTTGAGATCCAGTAGACATTAATTTCGGCTTGTCCCTTAATGTCACTTTTTCAATTGACACGTTATACCTAATCGATGTAATTATTTTTTGAAACATTTTATTCTTCCTGGCTGCCATCCCCACAGATGAAAATAAGTAGGTAGGTATAGGTACCTATAACAATTTGTTCAAGAAAACAAATCAGTCCATTTATCCAAGAAAATATCCAACATTTTCCAACAATTTTTACGAACTTTATTTTAAAATACTTACTTAGGTAGCTAGGTACTCATTGGTAATTTGAAAAAAATAATTAAAAATTATTTTTTTTAAAAATGATATATTTTTTTTTAAATTATACATTTTTAACGTTTTTGAAACATTTTTTACTGAAAAAACATAATAATAAATTTTATCCAAAAATGATAGTAACTGAGCATCATTCACAAATTTGGAAAAATTCATTCTAAAAAATAATAATATTTACTTATCGCGTTAATTGGTAAAATTTATTACACAAAAATAAAATTTATTGTATAGATTAATAAATTTTACTGTAATTAGAGCATTTTTGTTGAATGGAGACTCATTATTATATTTTTTAATAAAATTTATCATTTTTGATTATAGTTTTTGTAGAAATTGTCAACTATTACACCCAGGTTTACAATATTTTTAAAAATTTTCAATCATTTTCACAACCTTGGAACGTACTTTTTAAAGGGCTGAATGTACTTGAAAAATAACATAAATAATTGTATTTCTGATCGACAAAATCAAATTATGGATTTTAATTGAAAATGTAGAAAATTCTGCATTTGTGTTTGTGAAGCCAAAAAATTGAAGAAAATTTCATTTCAGTAAAAAAAATGCAAATGATATTTTTTCAATTATAGGTTTCTTAATGAAGCAAAGATGATGAATGGAAAATGAATTATTTTTTTTTTTTTTTTTTTTTTTTTTTTTATATAACGCCATATACAGCAACTAAGGCTAGAGGCGTGTGGGAAAGGGGGGTTACGTCAGAGTAGGGATTTTAGATTTGTATTGGAGAGGAATGTTAAAATTTTTTGAATATGTTGGGAGGTATCTTTCAAAATTTCTGTGGGGGTATTAGAATTTGTTAGTGTGAGCCTTTCTTTTTGAAATTTGGGGCATTGAGTGAGAATGTGAAGAGTGGTGATTTGAGTGTTGCATAAATTACAAAAGGGAGGTGGGTCTTTTTTAAGAAGGTATGCGTGAGTTAGGAGAGTGTGCCCTGTACGTAGTCTAGTGAAGATGATGTCAGCTCTTCGAGAAATGTTATTGAAGGAATTTCTGGGGAGTGTGTCATCTTTGATGGTTTTGAGTTTGTTAGTAGAGGGAATTTGGTTCCAAAATTGTTGAAAAGAGGAAAGAGTATTTGATTTGATAGTGTTCTTTAGATCAGTTAAGGGTATTGGAATATTTTGAATGGGGGATAGTTGAAGAGCATGTTTAGCATGAGTGTCAGCCATATCATTGCCAGAAATATTTCGATGTGAGGGTATCCAACATAAGACAATTTTTTTGGGTGTGGTGGTAAGGATTTGTAGGATTTCTTGAGCAATAGGATGTTGTTTTTTGGAGGGGTATTGTTGAATTGAGAGTAGAGCAGAGAGAGAGTCTGAGAATATCACTGAATCACCTAGTGAAAAATCAATAATGTAAGTGAGGGCAACTTTAATAGCGTAAAGTTCTGCTGATAGAATGGAAAATTGTGGTGGGAGAGGAGTTAAGATTTGATTGTTTTTATGAATCACAGCACAGGCAGTAGAGTTAAAGTTTTTAGATCCATCTGTATATAGAGTTTGTAGGTTAGAGAATTTTGTATGAAGTTCTGCAAAGTGAGTACCAAATATGAGAGAATTTGTTTCTGATTTTGAGAATTCTGTTAATGAGAGATCTATGTTCAAGTTATAGTTTAGCCAAGGTGGGGTAAGATTTATTGGGTAATGTAAGATGAGTGTATCTTTTTCTATTATAGATTGAATTAAAGTGGATATGTTTGGGGTCAGTAAGTTTAAAGGGAGTTTTGGTTGAGATTTGAAATGAAAGTTAGGTGTGGAAAATATATTTAAAGCGGATAAAGCGATAATTTCTTGTCTTCTTATGTGTAAAGGGGGTTTAGAAGCTTCACAAAGTAGACTTACAGTGGGGGTGGTTCGAAAAGCGCCTAGAGCTAGTCTGATACTGGAATTATGAATTATGTTGAGATTATTTAATGTAGATGAATTTGCAGAAGTGTAAATGGAAGATCCATAGTCAAGGGTAGAACGAAAGTGTTCTATATAATTTGAGTAGAGTAAGTCTATCTGAGCCATATTGAGTATGAGAGAGTTTTTTTAAGAGGTTAATTTTTGAAAAACAGTTTTGTTTTAATTTAAGGATATGCTGTCTCCAGGAGAGTTTGTTGTCTAAAATCATGCCAAGGTATTTAACAGAGTCAGATAATGGAATGGGGATTGAATTGATGTTAACATTGAGAGATTTGGGACATTTATATTTTCTACAAAAGTGAATTGCGACAGATTTAGTGGAGGACATTTTTAATCCGTTTATTAATGACCAATTGTGGATGTTGTTTGCTGCTTTTTGAAGCAGTCTTTCTCCTACGCTAGGATCTGCACATTCAATTAAAATACCTAGGTCATCTGCAAAAATGACTTCTGAAATAAAGGTGGGAATTATGGAGGAGAGATCATTAATTCCTATGTTGAATAAGGTAGGATTAAGTACAGCACCTTGAGGAACTCCATTTGTGAGTGGATAGTATTGGGATAAGGTATTTGAAATTCTGACAGCAAATTCTCTATTACTTAGAAAGTTGTGGATGAAGTAGAGCATGTTGCCTCTGATGTTCCAAGAGTGTAGAGTTGAGATTATTTTATGTTTCCAGATTGTGTCGAATGCTTTATTTACGTCAAAGAAAATGGCGAGGAGATGATGTTTGTTTTCAAAAGCTGTTTGAATGCGAGAGTTGATATATGTGAGTTGATGGATTGTGGAACGTGATGGACGGAAGCCACATTGAGTAGGGGAGAGTAGGTTATTGTTTTCAAGTATCCATTGAAGTCTACAATTGACAATTTTAAAAGAATAAAAAATTCAAAAATTTCTGACTGATGGAATTTTTTCTGATTTTTTTTTCAAACTCAACGTACAATTCTATATTTTTTTTAAAACAAAAATTTCTTTCAAAAAATTATCACTTTTGAAAAATGTTATCACTTTATCACACATTGATAAATATTTATCCTTCCATTCAATACTTCGTTCATAATTCGCATTCTCACTGACACAGCTGCATCCGTAAATATTTCAATGCTTCAATTAACGTTGCCTAGGATGTAATTTTGTTAAAATTTATTGCCTATCTTATGAAACAGGCAATAATTACGCCTTAATTTGCCTAATGCATGAAATCGGCAACGGGGCTGCCTAATTCATGAATTAGGCAATTACATCGATAGGCGTAACACATACATATTCAAAAATAAACACGTGTTCAAAAAATAATGAAATTACTTTTTCAATTGGGACAATAATTTATTCTTTTTCTACGTGTTGAATGGAGTCGAAATGAATATAATTTTTTCTGTAGTCAATATTAAACATTTATACATTACTGAAAATTTTCTAAAATTTTCATTCGAATTTTACGTAGGAGGAATTGCGTTTCTTTTGCTTTAAATAAAAAAAATTGGATAAAATTTCTGTACTCGTTCGCTCAATTTATCTAATAAAATGTTATAACCTCGTTATCAATTTCTGTCTAATGTCGAGAAAAGCCAGACAACCAGACACTTGCATGTAATAATTCGAGCAGACATTTCGTCTTCTAAATATTTATCGCCACAATAGAATTTTGTAAATAAGACGAAGAAAAAAAGAGACACAGATAAAGCTGATAAAATACTTTACCGTTGTTAATCCTCCATCCGCAGTATTAACGTTTATTGAAAATATCAATGAAATGGGAATTTAGCTTATTGGCTAGCAATTTTCCCAAAGTAGGCCTTCTTCACCCAGCATTATTCGTTGGTATAATAAAAGAATCGCCGATTGGACATTATTGCTATTAGCTAATTGAGCGTTATACGTATTATTATAAAAGACCCCCATCTCGTATTGTTGAAATGATAACGATTTGATTTTCCTTATCGTGAGCGATGATCCGTAAATGCATTAATGTCAAAGCGGTTGCCTAACTCGTAAAAAGTATTTTCAAAGGTTTCTCAATAAGCTCGACCCTCTTGTAATCTGCTTTTCATCCTTTTACCCCTTGGAAAATTACTCTCGGTAGGAGCCAGATCATCAAACCATCAATTCGAATTCGAACATGGAAATTCTCGATTTGTCAGCAACCTTTACACCCCAATGCTAAGATGTCTCGTTAAAAAACCATGCATATGAATAAAGCTCGTGGCCTTGAAAGTACAACTCACCTCGTGTATTGGAACGTCTGAACTTGACTACATCAATTCGAAAGCATTTTAAAATACGTGGAACGTCGATGGTGCTACGAATGTCGAGTACCGACGCCGACGCCGCGCCGGTAAATCCCTTCTCGCGCCAGATGTTTGTGTACATAAAAGCGATTACATCGGTTGAATGTTAAAAGAGTTGCCGGTGGCGGTTTCAGCAGGGGTATTCGTACAGCTGATGCTAAAAAGGGAATGCTTTTTTCTACAGTTCATTTTATATTCTGTTTTTTTTTTTGAAAATGGGTTTATGTCGATTGAAAATATTAAGCAGGGTGGCGAGTTGGTCAAACTTTTTTTTTTCAAAAATAAAATTTGCTGAATACCTGTTGTAAAGATGTCCAGTGAAGCGTGATCCTATAACGGAAGTGATTAAGAATTCGAAACTAATTTAAAAGAAATATTTTCCGATAAGTTTGGTTGCTAGGGAGGCAAGCTTTGGAATGAGATGCGTTTATGAGAAAAGTTTGTATTGTAAAACTATCGCGAGACGATTGTTTTTTGTTTGTTTACAACGACAAAAACCTCCAGAGACGAATTTGTCGAAATTTTCAATTCGACGGCGCCTATGAGCTGATTAATGAGTACGAGCGAGTTTCGCATTAGTTTTATTCCATCGAGCTTTTGGTATTCCTATGCGGTGTGTAGATGGTAGATGAATTTTGATTTTAGGAAAATTCTTCAGGGTGTATTTTCGTACGTTTTGAAATAATTGAGGGAAAAATTTGTATTTAAAAATCAATAAAAAAAAAGTAAACCTTAGATTATAAAATCTATAAAGTAATTTTAAAATAGAACAATCAAGTATTTTGTATATCAAACATGGAGAAAACTAAAAAAAAATCTTATACATTGCGTTTATACAAGAACGTTTTGTTTTTACAAATTTCTCAAAAACGACGGCATTTTCGTAATTTTTTCTTGGAATAGCTTTTAAAGAAAATTTAATTTACTTTAAATTAAGTTCTAATGAAAAATTATGTATCTGCCATCGTTTTTGATAAATCTGTAAAACACTAGAACACTTTCATACTAACGCAATGTAAAAATTATTTCCTACACCGTTTTCAAGTTGCTCTCCGCGCAGCACGTCACGGTTTACTTGTCGTTTACGGGCAGAGAATTTGAAAATATTTTTGACATAAGTTTTTAAGATATGTTTTTAGTCGTGTAGTGCTACTAAAAGAGTCTTCCCTCTTTCTTCTATTAAATGGACCATACGAGTGATATTCACACTCATGATTAATGAAAACATCATCGTATACAGTATAATCTACCTCACAGTGAATTGTCAATTTATTATTTGACAACAACGTGTCTCGAAAATACCGGTTTTTAATTGCAAAATTAGTCCAACCCCAACTATGAATGTCGTCATTGTTGAATTTTTCTAATCTTGGACTTTCTCTAACTATTTCATGTTGGTTATTCAAAATCGAAATTTTGAATCGCGCCCATACATTGCGAATTTCATTATTGAGATCGGTGTGTAAATGAATGGAAATTGCTTCGCCGTCACTAGTCCACGTATTAGGTTTGAGTTCTAGGTACCATTTAAGTGGTTCGTGTGTTACAGCTGAAAATCTAGGTGATTGGATGGTGATCATGGTTCTTTCTGCAATATTGAAATCATCAATGATCCATTCGTAATTTATTGTATTATTACAAGGTTTGATATTTGGAGGATTATTTTTAAATTGGAGCTGAAAAGTCTCCAGGGAAGCCGCATCGTAGAAGTTGGCCCAAACCTATAAAAATATAAGATTACAATTAAGCTATAAACGGCTGAAATTAATGGAAATTTTTTTTAATTCAAAGTCAAATTAATCAAATTCCTTTCGTGAATTTCAATATAATTTAATGTAATTTCTTACGTTGGTGTTGCAAAAAAACACCTAATTCTAGGTGTAATCAGGGGGGAGGGGGGCTGAAGCGCGGACTGAATTGTCTAAAGCAGTCGAATAAAAATATTAAGGTCCTATTTTTCAAAAATTACATCGTCAATAACATGGAACTTATTACATATGTGAATCGTGTGATTGGAAGTTGAATAGCTTTTTTCTGGATTTCAAATCATGAAATGAATTTTTGGAAACTGTTTTGAAAAAATGTTTTTTTTTTTCGTACCTTTTCTCCCATTTTTCATAATTTTTAAGCACGTTTTCACTCGATCTGTGCTAGAAAAACGTTTTTTACTTCATTTTGCTCAAATTTTCTCAATCAGCTATATTCAAAATAAACAAGAAATATAATTTTGTATGCTTCACAAAAATAATTGCGAAATAAGTGTCGATCGAGGCATGTTGACCCGTTAAATATGATTTTGGCTTTAGTTTTTCCATTCAATTTATCCATTTTTCCCCCACCTAAATCACGATAACTACTAACAAGAAAAACAAGAAAATCCGGAAAACGGCAAGACTTTTCAGTTTTCAGAACAAGTAGACACCAGTTTAATGCTGAAATTTTTTTAAAAATGAAGCAGAAAAACGATTTTTGAAAATAAAAATTTGACCCACTGAACACATATTTTAGGTGGATTTCCATTTGTATTTTTTTTTCTGTATCAGTTTCAATTTTAAATCGATCATCACAGGTAGAAAAATCACATGAAACGAAATTAATAGCAAGTAAAATTCTACTACAATCTTTTTCCGAAGAAATAAACTTGGTCACTTCCGGTAAAACGTTTCTGTTTTGGTTCAAAGCTTCGAATTCAGTCAATTAGCTTTTCGTATGAGCTAATAATTAACCACGTTTATGCCAATATTGTTCAATTTTTGCAAAATTGTACATACCAAATGCGTATCAGGTAGGTTAGGTACCAAAAAATGTATCTCACCGCTTGATCGAAAAATTTTTTAAAGGTTGAGAAGTTAGTATACTCTCTTATATTTATATATCAGTGAAAATTATCGAAAATCACAGAAAAACAGTCAGAATTGCAGCATAGTAATGAATCAGGGGGAAAAATTTCGGTTGTAGGTGAGTTGATTCCCAAAGAAATATTTGTGGAAAAATATAGGGGAATTGATTCCCATTTTTTTTTTTTTTTTTGGAGATGTACGAATTGATTCCCTCTTTTTCAAAAGTGAATGTGCGAATTGATTCCCATTTCTTTGGCAGGGTATGTGTGAATTGATTCCCACTTTATTTTCCAAAAAAGGAATTTTTCAGAAGAGCGAATTAATATGCACAAAACGTTTCTACGACTTAAAATTAGGTTCAGCAAATGTTGGTTCATTTCAAAATGTGGGTTTGGGGCCTACAGAGCAGGTTTCACTCCAGTTCTCAAGAATTGAAATGAAAAATTTTCCCATCTGGATGCGCTTATGCTTGGGAATTTTTTAATCGCAGTTCCGGAAATAAAATTTTACGAAAAAAACAATGGTGTTATTTATTTTGGATTTAAAAAATTATTTCAACACCTTTTTTGTGTTTTTTAAATATAAAGCTCGAAAAATTCGAAGATCTGTGATTTAGAAACATATGGGACAATTTTTCATTTCAATTCTTGAGAACTGGAGTGAAATCTGCTCTGTAGGCCCCAAATCCACATTTTGAAACAAACTAACATTTGCTGAACCTAATTTTAAGTCGTAGAAACGTTTTATGCATATTAATTCGCTCTCCTGGAAAATTCCTTTGTTCCCGCCGTGCAATTTTTTTGCAATTTGCGACAAAATGCAATATGTCACAAATTGCATTCTGTCGCACTTTTGTCGCAAAATATTTCGTTACAATTTGCGACAGAATGCGACAGAATGCGACAAAATGCAACATAATCCAACCATTTGAGACAGACCACAAGTCTAACTATATTCGCGGAAAGAACAATCATAAATACGAGTTTTATATTGAATAGATAACATCAACAGTCGTTCGAAAAAAATATGTTGATATTGCTAACCAACCGTTTGTCATTTGTTTCTGACTTCTAATTGCTTTGAATTCCTACTTAATTACCTAGCTAGATGAATTTTTTTTCATTTTTCATGGAATTTGGCAACCAGTGATTTTTTTTCGATGCCCAAGTATTGGGTTGCATTTTGTCGCATTCGTTTGCATTCTGTCGCATTTTGTCGCATTTTTGGCATCTGTCGCATTCTGTCGCATTCTGTCACAAAATGTATCAAGAAATTTTGCGACAGAGTGCGACCGAATGCAACCGAATGCGACAAAATGCGACTGGTATGTCACAAATTGCAAAAGTGTCGCAAAACTAGCTGAAAATGTCTCATTTTTCGACATTTATTTTGCGACAGAATGCAATCGTTGCAAAACATTTGCACGACGGGTTGTAAGAGGTTGGGAATCAATTCGTATATACCCCTGAAAAAAAGGGGGAATCAATTCGTATATAATATGTACTCCTGAGAAAAAGGGGAATCAATTCGTACATACCACTGAAAAAAAGTGGGAATCAATTCGGACATTTCAAAAAAAAAAATGGGAATTAATTAGAACCTTTTTCAAATCTGGTGATTCAACTCACTATCTCCCAAAATTTCACTGAAAGCAAACAGTAAAAAAATTGCTGGGAAATCAGTGAAAATTCACTGAAATGTCAGTAAAATATCTGAAATTAGCTGAAAAATCAGATAATTTGCTGAAAATCAAAGAATTTCGCTAATTTTTCCTGTGCTGCAATTCTGACTTTTTTTCAGTGACTTTTCACTTATTTAAAATGAGAGAGTACTAATATTGGGTATGTATGTAGTATGTATGTACCCATTACTTACTTCATAACAGATGGAAAATAAGATGAAAATAATCATACGAATAATATCAATAGAACTCATTTTAAACGCGAGAATTTTACGACTCGTTATTACCGAATTAAAATTAAAATGCCAAAAAAATATGTTTCACTAATTAGTTATATATATTCAAGTTTGCAGCGATAATATTTCTTAGTCATTTCTGTTCCAAGAAAATATGTGCATTATCTACGTTGTATCATGATAATGTATCACATTTGGGTAATATATTCATTTTTTCATTTTCTGACCCATAATACATATTAAAAACGGATGAGTATTACTGGTTAAAAGGGGACTCAAAAATTTTCTGAGAGAGTTTTAAAATGGTTTTAAATCAAATTTTATTACATATCGAAAAATTGGTGACATCGAATATAACTTCAAATTTTTCGGTTCACCCGAATGAATAATGACCCTGAGGGAAGAAAAACGGTTAATGTCCAAATTCCAACACGACTTTTCGAGAAAAACGCGATTAAATTTTTCATTACTAAAACGCTGATTTCCTTTCTACTTATTCTTGATTTCGTAACGATTTTAATATTGGAGACGTTTTGTGCACTCATGCAATGCTGCCAACTTTTGATGGCATTTTTGAGATTATTCTATCATATGGCGTTTATATGTACCTACCTATTGAAGTAGAAATGGCCGATTTTTTATTCAGGGTTTTTAATTCGAAATATTGTTTTATTGCACATTGAATTTGAGGGCTTCTAAAACGTTTGCCCTCGCTTACCTCCGGCCAAATTTATCTCCCTTATTCATATTCGCATTGAAACTACAAAATTTTGTTTATGAAATTATAATTTTTCTTAAAATTTAATGATAGTTTTGGAATAAGCAATGGAGTAAATGAAAAAGTAAAAGGTTTAATTCCTTTGAAAATTAGTTTGGTCGATAAATTTGTACCATCAATCCCCCTCCTTCTTTCTCTTAAAAAAAGTCAGTCATTTTTGTGCCTGAATAAATTGATTTAATTCATTTTCAAAATTTTCAATTATGTTTCCTGCAGCTACCTTCTACATAAAATTTAATGGGGTTGAAATCCAGGATAGGTATGTAGTAAATAAATAAAGTTTAGCTTTTTTGGAAATTTTGAACCCTCGCCCCGTTTTGTAATGAAGGGTCACAGGGGCAGGGAATTTTTTTCCTCAAAAGAAGTGCTATCTATCAATAAGTAATAATTATAAGTATACCACAAACGTTTTAAAAAATTTTAAAAAGTGGAAGTTTGTCGAAAAAAGATTATATGTGACCCGTGCCGAAAGAATCTCCCTTAGGTGTCATTTTATGGTTTTTGACTTTTTGCCGGATTTGGGGTCTAAAAAAAGGGTTAAAATTCATTTGAAGTGGGTTAAAAGCCTTGAAACAGAATTTTAGTTCGACAAAATCGACACTTCTGTGAAAAAACGTGATGAAAAACACACATTAGATACAAGTAAATAATCTGTTTCACTTCATCAAAAATTAAAACCTGTATCGTTTAATCATTGCGACACTAACACTATTTAGTGGTGGAAGTGGCAGGTAACCTTCAGTCACCCCCATCCTTGGTCAAACTGTATTAATATGGTTGAGAGAGATGAAAAAAGGAGATAAAACTTTGAACGCGTTTTTCTCAAAAACACGTTTTCGCACCTAAGGGCGATTCTTCCGGCACTAGTCACATATGAATATGATGCCCTGAGCTTTAGGAAATATGTATTTATTCCCATGATAAATGCAATTCAATAGCAACAAAAGAAAAGATCGTCACTAAAACCAAAAGTGAGGTCTACGACATTAAAATCCATAGAAAATCGTAATCGAAGGATCCGAATTCTAAGAACCTCATTGTAGGCTCCTCATTCTCCGTCCACATTTCTAGTCGATATAAGGCAGTCGATAATATGGGTGTGGATTTCGCATAAGTCGAATCTCATGAGTATAAATATGAAATCAAGGGATGTAGCGAATGGGGGAGGGGGGGATTGACTCACCGAAAAAGAGAGAAAATTTATGGGAATAATGTTCCCTTTCAGTAATTAGTAATTACAATCCCTTTTTCAAAAACTTTGACTTCGCTGCGTTCGGTCTTATTGTATTACATCTAAATCATACAAAAATGTTTTTTCTGTATTTTTCCACAAAAATTTTTAAACTATAATTTTATTATATTATTTTCTTCTCAAAACTTATTTTATTTTAGATGTATGAAAATCAAATTTTTTCAATCTTTGGCCTCGTTGCGCTCGGCCTCATCATATTTCTCCTTCAAATTCAAGTTTTAAAAAAATGGTGGTGTAGAAAATACTTGAGAAAAAAATTAAGAGTTGAAAATAATTCTGAAATAATTGGAGCTGAAATTTAAAAAAAAATTGTGGGAAAAAATTGGTGAGTCAAAAATTCAGATTCGAAAGAAATTTTTGAAAAAAGTGGGAATATCCCGAAAAAAATGGGAATAAATTCGCCTCTCTCTTCACTTGAATATTTTTTAGAAATCAACTCGCCTACAGCCAAGAATAGTTCATTATTCAATTTTGACATGTTGCATGTCTTGGGGTCGCGGTCGGATTGAATTTCGAGATTTGCAATTCATTAAACAAGACCGTACGTAATGCGAGTAAACACATTGACATTTTGTTAAACTTGAAGAAAAAATTTGGAGAAATTTTTGAAAATAAGAATAGGACTTTCAATACCTAATTTTTTAATTAAACTTAAACATATTGACATTTTGTTAAACTTTGAAAAAAAAATGTAATACTGTAGGTAATTTGATTTTAAAAGATATGAATGAAATGTAACTTGAACTTTAAAAAAAACTAAGAAAAATTAATTATTTTAAAAAGTATTAGTAATTAATTAGATATTTCTGATTTTTATTGCAGCAAAGTACCAAATGTGGATCAGGGCCCGGTTTTGGACCAAGCCACATAACAAAGAGTTGGGTAAAAAAAAAATTAGGCGTGTGTATGAACCACCACATTACCCATTACATATCTTTAATTGGTGGTTTTTTTTCATAACAAATCAGAAAAAAAATGATTTTAAAGGCATTTTTTGACGCGAAAAATTGATGTTCTAGAAAAAAGTACTTATTTTTAAAAAAATGAAATCCGTAATATTAATGTGGAGGGAATTGACTTTCCATAAGATTTTTTTTTAAATTATAGTACCTGATTCACAAACTGAACCCCTTGAAAAATTCGAAATAATGGAGGGTTGGCGAAAAAATTCCCACAAGCAAAGGACTCATATTTTAGTAGTAAAAACTCTACTCTTTCAGATGCCGCATTCAGTTTTACCTGAAAATCAAAATTTCAGGATCTTTTGAGCGATCGAAAAAGCCTGATCCACAAAATAATGGTACTTCGCTGTAAAATGTCATTCATTAGATATAGTTACCAAAAGAAAATTCTCCATGAAAAAATGCACATTTGTTCAAAAAATAATATTTGTTATATCTAGTAGATATTTTTTGTGTTGTAATCTTGAACATCGAAGAAATGTTGCCAATATGTACTTGGGTAGGTACTTACTAGGTATGTAATAGGTATGTACTTACCGGACAACGAGTGAAAAATAGGACGAGGAACTCCTCAGCAACAATGCTAGTTTAAACTCGGAAATTTGAAGAAATTGATGTTTCCAAAAAATTAAAATTGAAGTGTTAAAAAATCTTTCTTGATTAGTTTTTTCATCATAACCGATAATGAATCAAATTTCCGATAATAATTACTTTGTTTTTCATTTCTGGTTAATCTTGGTTTGAGGTTAATCAGGCTAATTATAAACACTGACAGATTGTAAACACCCGTTGTAGAATAAATGGTAATCGAATAAGTATAAAAATACGTCGCAGTTTAGTATATTTAACAAAAAATTGAACTGTTTCAATCAGATCATGATAAACTATCATTTTCTTTTTGATATTATTTGACTTAATTATACTTATTTCATTATTGATGAATGATGATAACTATAAAATGGGTGCGATTTTAAGCAACGACAAAAAAGGGTGTCATCACGAGGAGCATAGGAACATTTAACGACGAGAAAACGACGAGAAAATATTTACCACGACTGCATAATGAATTCACATTTGTTGAACGACGAAATAATTTATTGCACGACGAATTAAAAAAATCTCAACATTATTACTTTAAACGACTATAAAATACAATTCACGACGCGCGACGTCACTTTTTAGCTCCAAAAATGCTACTTGAGCGACAAAAAAAAGTTAGACATGACAAATTCACTTTTACTGCACAAGTACCTAACACTTTCTTGGCTTTTAAAGGTCGACCCCTTATCCGTTTTTGTCCCACTGGATCACTTTTTGCTGCCGCTGGTAGGTACGTTAATCAATTTTAATCTAATTTTCATGCCCAACGAATACTTACAAATCAATTTTTTGTGATAATATGGGGCGTTAGGGTGACTTGAAAAAAAACACATCTTGGAATTTGACTAAATTTGGTGTGGTGGTTCACTTTGAGTGGGAGACCTCCCAAAAAAATTATGAGCTCTCCAGGGACAAGTGAGGAGGAGCAGGGGGTGATCTAAGTACACCTCCTTTTGAAAAAAATTGAAAATTCTATACACCATTGCAGCCAACAGCAAATCATAAAATTCAAAAATACGGAATTTATATCGACTTTGAATTGATAATTTTTTCGCCTAAAAATACCTATTATATATGTATATATTTTTTTTCAATCCCTAAAAGTATATTTCGGAAATGTTTGGGGAAAATTTTGCAGATTAGTGCAGCCAGTTATAAATTGTGACATGCTACACTACAGAATTTACGTTGATCTCAAATTAACTTTTTTATCGTTTGAAAAATTCGCAATAATTGATATCAAACTGAATACTTGCTTGAACGCCGACAATAATTGAACCAATGATGTTTCGTCGTGTAAAATATTATTTTGGCGTGTTGACCGCTTATTTCATAATACATATCCCCCCGTCGTTCCTGAACACTTTTCTGTCGTGAAACTGTGTGATTGCTCGTCGTTCCTACACCTAATTTGGCCGTGCAAATGCTCGTCGTGATGACGCCCTATTCTAGCGTGCAAAAAAATATTTCCCCTATAAAATCTACTTACCTAAGTGATTGCGGAATATGGTTATTTAATACAGAGATCAATCGAGATGTATAAGTGACACAAAGCAAGGCTTGTACTTCTATGTTATGTAGACAATAATTCGTATTGCAGATTGGATACGTACTCTCTGGAAGCTCGAATGAGAGACAATATGTGATTTATTTTTTCAGTTGCAAATGAAAAGGACTTAAAAATTTAACAAATGAATGTAAAATTTTCCCCCTGAATGAAGACCTTGAAAAGCCTGTGAGTGTGTATTCTCTCATTTTGAATCAGTGAAAGACACTGATAGTTAAAATTGCAGCCAAGGAAAATTTTGCAAAAATCTTTGATTTTCAGCGATTTTTACTGACTTTTTACTTCCAGTGAATTTTATTTTCCAGTATTTTTTTCGTTGTTTGCTTTTAGTGAAATTTTGTATCACTATGGTTCATTACTATCTCAATTATAAATCAGTGAAAATTATCGAAAATCACTGAGAAACAGTCAGAATTGCACCAAGGAGAAAATCGGTGAAATTTTTTTACTGAAAGCAAATCAATGAGAAAAATTACTGGAAACTTGGTGAAAATTCACTAAAAAGTCAGCGAAATTCATGAAATCTACTGAAAAATCAGTAAATTTCGCTGATTTTTCCTGTGCTGCAATTCTGACTATTTATCAGTGACTTTTCACTGACTCAGAATGAGAGAGTACTGTACTGCAATTATAGTGATTTTCATTTCAATAATTTTCACTGATTTATAAATGAGAGAGTATGTGTGTACGCCATCCCACAGGGAAGTGAAGGGTATGGTGACGAAAAAAAAACACAACATGCAAACTAGTCGAAGCATAAATAGAAAATTTTGTGACACAATAAAAAAAATTAATTTAGTGTAGGCGAATAAGAAAAAAAAACATTGTTAGCTAGCAAAGCTTTTATTGCGAAATATGATCGAGGGTGGTCCCCTAACTAACCTCCAGAAAGTCCGCACCTTCTAGACCCCGTGTTTTTTTTATGGAGGCTCCACCCCCTCAAAAATGGTTTTTCCCGAATAGCTCCTCAGGATTTGATTTTACAACAAAAGTAGTTCAGTACCATACTTTATTATTCTACACTCAATTTCCTACAACTTTAGTCTGACAGTTTTTTTCCTACGATCGAGGAGAGTGAAGAGAAAAGTGTTGAGGAGAGTTTGGATGAAGATGAAGAATGTGAGAATTAATCAGATTTCAAATAATTTTGTAATAAATTTGAATTGTACCTTATCTTTTAAAATTATTTTAAAAATGACGTCATCACAAGGGGAGGAGGGGAAGGGGGTACGAATGATGCAATTCTACTTCGTCAAACTATCTCCTTGAAGAATGCGCAAAAATTTGTGACAAAGGATGTGTACAAAATAATATCCAATAGTTTGAATTACTTGAAAAATGATGTTATTAAGGAGGGGAGGGGAGGGGGGGTTGAGACCTGCAAAGTCACAAGGAGCATTGAGACCACAAATGAAAAACATGAAATAGATTTAATTCATTTATTTCACTTTTTGATGATTTTAGGTGTAATTACTGCGTATTTGAGCATATTTTCCAACACCACCTTCCTTCAGAACTCTCCAGCTCCTCATCAACTGATCGTAGGAAAAAAATTGCCAGACAAAAGTTGTAGGAAATTGAGTGTAGAATAATAAAGTACTGAACTACTTTTGCTGTTAAATCAGTGCATTCAGCTTGAGTTTGAAATTATGTATTACACAATTTCAAATTATGAACTTGTGCAAATTCGTTCATTTTCATTTTAGTTCTGAAAATTCAAAGTTTACTGGTTGCGATTTGAAATTCGAACATGAAAAATTATCAAATTACTTTTATCATTATCACGTATCGATTTTGAATGTTGTATTTTCATATTTTATTTTCATAAGTACATAATATTGCACAATAATCGAGAAATAAATATAAATTTTAGCAGGCTGTAAGCTTGTTTGCAACTTTTTTTTATTTCATTGCATAATGATGAAGAGGAGGATGACAATTAGATTTTTTGGCAGAGAGCAGAGAGACATCTCTTCGAATGAAAGGAAATTATACTGATGTAATTCTATGGTGGTATAATTTTGAAAAATGTAGGTATTCGAAGTTATAAAGATCTTTATTTCGACATATGTAGGTAATTTAATTAGATAAAAATAAATGAATAATATCTACTTTGAAATTAATTTCTACCTCATGTTCAGATCAAAAATTTAAACAATATCTCGTACTATTTTCAATCATTCCCAAAGGAATAAAATTGTACATTTTTGTAAACCAAACGTACGAACCTGCAGTAGCCAGTAAATTTTGATGAAGTGAGAAAATTAAAAATTCAATTCAAACGAACTGAATCTATCAGAAACGAAAAAATCTGATTGGCTATTCTTTGTTTACACACTATTTCAATTTGAGAAAACGTGTTTTCGAGCTCAAGCTGAACGCAACCCTGAGGAGTTATTAGCGAAAACCCATTTGGGGGGGGTGGCGCCTCCCTAAAAAAAACACAGGTCTAGAAGGTGCGGACTTTTTGGAGGTTAGTTAGGGGACCAGCCTAGATCATTTTTCGCAATAAAAGCTTTGCTAGCTAAAAATGTTTTTTTTTTTCTCAATAAAAAATCGCTCAGATTCGCTTACACTATTTTACGGTGTCTGTTTCAAGCGAGGATTTTTAAACGGAGTGTAGGAAAAAAATTGTTATTATAGTGGTGTATGTGAATAATATTTTAATCGCCGGTAACTGCGATAATAAAATTTTGCGGGTAAGATACCGTTATATAATCGAATGCTCGAAATGCAAATTTTGTAAAGGCGATAAAAAAATTATAATTGAAGCGTCCATTCAAAAAACAACCATAGTCGAAAATCTGTATATGAGAAAAGGGACACAGGTGTACTGAAAAAAAGGTTACACCTGGGTTCCTTTTCTCATATACGGATTTTCGACTATGGTTGTTTTTTAAATGGACGCTTCAATTGTAATAAGTGAATGTTATTTTTAAAAAGTTATCAGTCTGTCATCACGAATGCAGGTTTCATTTACCTATTTTTGTTCATCCTCAAATAATTTAAGAGCATGCTAAAAATAAGTCGTATATATGTATAATTTTATTGGATCGCCGCGGTGTTTAAAAATTGGAAACAAAATAATTATGAGTACTTATTCGATATTTGAAAATAATGAAAAAAATCAATTCGGGATCGACACGTGCCTTCGTAGGTAGCGCTAGTGTGCGCTTGTTTGAAAACTGAGTAGAATAAATCACATAGCGTTTATACAGGAACGTTTTGTTTTTACAAATTTCTCGAAAATGACGGCATTTTTGTAATTTTATTTTGGAATAGCTGTTAAAGATGATTCAATTTATGTACTTTAAAGGGGGTATGAAATCAGGTTTTTTACATGTGTTTTCATGTTCCTTTTTCTCGATAACCAGAAGAGGTGGAAGGCTGAAATTTGGAGGGTAATTAGAGTCAACCTTGAGCTACACTTTAACGGGGGAATTTCAAAATTTAGTTCATACTTCCGAAATTAAGCTTCCACGTAGAAAGCTCTCTTAAAACACCATGTTTTTTGGCATACAAATAATTCCTCAGCCTGTTCCATGCATGATAAATGAAAAAGCCCCCGTCTATTTTTAGAGTATAACTTGCTGAAGAAAACAAAAAAAAAAGTAAGTTGATCCATACAGTAGTTCCTGAGAAAAAGGTACATGCACATTGAAAAAGTACATTTTGAGAAAAACAGATTTAAAGTTCGAACTTTCTTTTTCATACATGAACTTCAGTTTAATTGTACTACTGAGATCCAGGTGTAAATGATCATTTATTTTTTTTATTTTTTTTGAAGAACAAGGCTGATCAAATAATTCTGATTTAGAATTTTGAGTTTGTGGCTGTTCGTTTGAATCAGCATCTGATTGGATAACTTTCAGTTTACCAAAATTTTTCCTAAATTCTAGGAATATCTTGATCGTAAAAAAGTAATTTTTCAACTTGAAGAAAAGGGATTTTTAAAAAGTATTATGTATCATTTTGAAAAGAATAAAATAGAGAATTCAAATCCCTAGAAAACTCAATTTTGGATTTCTTCACCAAAACTGATTTCATACCCCCTTTAAATTAAGTTCTGATAAAAAATTAGGTATCTGCCACCGTTTTCGAGAAATCTGTAAAATACTAGAACACTCCCGTATAAACGCCATATAAAAATTGTTTTCTACACAGTTTTCAAGTTGGCCCTTTATCACTCTGCCCATCATGTCACGGGTTGCTCATAGTTACTGACAAAAAAACGGCAACCATTTTTCACATTTGTTTTTAACATAGTCCATTATTCGTGTTTTGCTTTTAAAAGCGTCTCTCTTCTTTCTTCTATTGAATGGGCCATACGAGTCATATTCACACTCATGATTAATGAAAACATCATCAAATACAGTAAAATCTATCTCACAGTGAATTGTCAATTTATTATTTGACAACAAAATGTCTCGAAAATACCGGTTTTTAATAGCAAAATTAGTCCAACCCCAACTATGAATGTCGTCATTGTTGAATTCTTCTATGCTTGGACTTTCTCTAACTATTTCGTGTTGGTTGTTCAAAACCGAAATGTTGAAACGCGCCCATACATTGCGAATCTCATTATTGAGGTCTGTGTGTAAATGAATGGAAATTGCTTCACCGTCGCTAGTCCACGTATTAGGTTTGAGTTCTAGATACCATTTAAGTGGTTCGTGTGTCGCAGCTGAAAATCTAGGCGATTGGATGGAGGGCATGGTTCTTTCTACAATATTGAAATCATCAATGATCCATTCGTAATTTATTGTATTATTGCAAAGTTGGATATTTGGAGGATTATTTTCAAATTGGCGCTGACAATTCTCCAAGGTAGGCGCATGGTAGTAGTAGGTATAAGTAACATTAGCTCGAACCTGTAAAAATACGAATACAATGAAACCATAAATCGCTGATATTGTAATGGGAAAGTTTTTCAATTCGAAGTCAAATTGATCAAATTGCTATCCGTGAGTTCAATACAATTTATGTAGTTTCCAAAGTCGGTGTTGTAAAAAAAACTGAAGCGCAGTCTGAACTGTCTAATGCAGTTAAATAAAAATGAAGCGTACGTTTCCAAACTGCCCCAAGTTCAAAATCTGTGTATGAGAAAAGGGATCCTGGTGAAACCTTTTTTTCAGTACACCTTTGTCCCTTTTCTCATATTATACAGATTTTGGACTTAGGGCTGTTTGGAAACGTACCTACCCTTCAAATAACTATTAAGGGTATGCTCTATTTAGGATCGGGGTATCTTAACATTATTGAATAAAATGTTCTGGAAAATTTAATATGTACTTCGGAACTAAAATATTTTCAAAATTTTTCTTCAATTTAAAAAAAAAAAATTTAAAATACTTTGGATAAAAAATGTTGTTTGTCTAATTTTTTCCGAACATTTATTTTTTTTCAAAAATGGAAGAGAAATTTTTAAAATATCTCAAAAGTGCTCAAAAGATAATGTTGCTCCGAAGCACATACATACATATGTGACCCGCTCCGAGAGAACAGGGCTTAACGAAGAAAATAAGTTTTAGCCTGGGAGGGATATGTTTTTTATTCCAACTAATTTCTATAAGAAATTTTTTGCGGGATTCTGTAGTGAAAGAGGTTCTCATCAACATACTATAGAATCTACCTCCAAATCACGCTTGTGTTGCGCGTGCGGGCTTGAAATATGTACCGTCGCGGCGTTTTTTGCTATTATCTCACGAAATGTTGTGTTTTTCGACAAAGTAGTTATTACAAAAAATATTCCTCATCAAATTTGCAATCGAAATGGTCATTATGATTTTTTTCATAAAACTCGTTTTTACCCCATAAAACTATGATTTTTGTGAGGTAATATTTCACGCGCCGTGCCGTCACAATCGATGATTTAGGCTACTGCAACTGTATCGTATAGTCGGGGAGCCAAATCTACCGAGAATGGGCCGAAATAATTGAAAAAGCTTGGACCTCTCCCAACAGTTGGTGTATGAACCCCTATTTCGAAAACTACCAGTCTGCTGATCCGTAGCTGCTGCTTTTAAGTACAGAAAAAACTCGAAAGTTCACAAAAACCTCATCATTTTTCAATTTTTCTTTGGTCAAATCTGTATAATTAAATTAATTATGTATATCTGCCTCCTAAAGTGCCACTAACAAAAAATTAGATTTCTAGATTACCTAAATTTTTCATTAAATTTTGACCCCCTCCCCACATTTTTTCTAGAATTCTCATCCCTCTTTTTTCAGCTTAGTGATGGTGAAATAAAAAAACAGAACTTTTTACGAATTCCGGAGCATTTTTTGAAACTTTTCAACATTAGAATTTGGCAACACTGTGTGTTACAACCGTAATGAAATTATTATTTATTTATAGTTTTGACGAAGGAATTTAATAAAATTATTCACGTCGTTTCAGTTCATCTTTAAAATCATCTAAAAAATTGAATTTTTGGTTAAATTTTGCTCATGTTTTGATTACTGTTTGGTTACTTCTTGTTCGAAAAAAGTTACTAAAAGTTACTTAATTTTGATAGAATTTCGCTATGATACCTGGAATGAAATTATTCACGCTGTTTCAGTTGATTTATCTTTGAAATGTTTGCAAAAAACTACAAAAAAAATTCCTCAAAAAAAACTGTAAACCCCCCCCCCCCCCCGAAAAAATCGAATTTTTGGTTACTTTTGGTTACTTTTTGGTCATTTTTAGGTCACTTTTTGCTCTAAAAAAGTCACTAAAAGTCACTTTTTTTTGAAATTTCACCATGATGCCTGAGGGTGTCTAACGAGTCTGATGAGTTAAGCTTTTTCACGAATTTACTCTAATTTATTCAAAAGGTCAAGCTTTTTTTCAAAAATAAAGAAAAACTTCCATTTAATACCCTTAATAAATCATTTTTTTAAAAAGTGAAAAAATACTAATTTTTCAGCTAATACATATTCGTGTTGGGGCTCTTATTTTTTTTTTTTGAAAACCAATCTTTCTAACCGTAGTTCTCGCTACGCTCGGGTATATAGAAGGTCTAAAATTGATATAAGAGATAGGGGCTAAAGATTTCGCCTCCCTTATAAAAACAATGAAAAAATGTTAGCTTTTGAAAGCCTTTTTCTTCAAAAATTTTTGCCCTCGCTTCGCTCGGGCTCAGTGAATTCACACAATTCTATTTTAAAAATGATGGTATAAACCTTCTTCTTTTCCAGCCGAGAGAATTAATATTTTCAAGTGAAAATATTGTCCTTCTCATTTATAAAAGGACTCGGTAACGATCTAGATTGGAATTTTCAAAAATGTTTCGATATTTTTGGAAGGAGTTTTGGTGATGAGTCCAAAGATATCGTTTTTTTTTTTGAAGTCAAAACATAACACGAAAAAAACCCATGAATTTTAATAAAAAAATTCAGATTCTGGGTGCTCTTTTTCCAAAAAATTTCACCCTCGCTTCCCTCGGGCTCAGTGATTTTACACAATTATTCTTAAAAATTAAGATATAGTCTGGGAGGGATATGTTTTTTATTCCAACTAATTCCTACATGAAATTTTTTTGCTGGATTCTGTAGTGAAAGAGGTCCTCCTCAACGTACTATAAAGTCTACCTCGAAATCACGCTTGCGTTGCGCGTGCGGGCGTGAAATATGTACCGCCGCGGCGTTTTATGCTATTATCTCACGAAATGTTGTGTTTTTCGACAAAGTAGTTATTACAAAAAATATTCCTCATCAAATTTGCAATCGAAATGGTCATTATGAATTTTTTCATAAACCTCGTTTTTATCCCATAAAACTATGATTTTTGTGAGGTAATATTTCACGCGCCGCACAGTGGTCCAGGAGACCCCTCAAAACGCGCGAAATTCAGTATCATAAAAAAAGAGCAATAAAAGTGGGTAAAAATTAGTGTACATATAGTTTTTTTGGTCGTAGATTACGAATCTGGCAGAAAAAAATTGATTCGGGGCAATGGGAAGGGGGTAGGGGAGGTGCTGAAATCGAAATTCACCTAAAATATCGTGTAATATATCGAAATCTAGGTTTTCGAGGTCGTAGATTAAGAATATGACAATAAAAATTTTTTTAGAGGTCATGGGGAGGGGGTGGGGGTGCTCAAATCAAAATTCACCATAATATCGCGTAGCATATCGGATTCTTGGGGTTCGAGGTCGTAGATTACGAATCCGACAAAATTTTTTTGTGAAAGTAAGAGGGAAGGGGTGGGGGTGGTGAAATTGGAGTTAAACCAAAATATCGTGTAGTAGATCGAAATCTAAGCGTATTTTTGCGATTTTAGTAATATAAATTAGACCAAAAGTATAAGTGCCACGCCTCAGCACGAAAAATGTTATAGGTGAAGTGGTAGTTTCAAGTGCCCTGAACACGATTTTCCAAATAGTTTTTGCGTCCGTCTGCGTCCGTGTGCATTATAAGCAAAAATGTGCCTTTTTCAACGATTTTTTCCCATTTTTAGTAATTTTTTTACAGTATTGTCATTATTTACAAACCCTTTACATTCCCGGCATGTAAATAATGACATTAATAAATAAAAAAAACTATTAAAAACGGAAAAAATCGTTGAAAAAGGCACATTTTTGCTTATAATGCACACGGACGCAGACGGACGCAAAAACTATTTGGAAAATCGTGTTCAGGGCACTTGAAACTACCACTTCATCTATAACATTTTTCGTGCTGAGGCGTGGCACTTATACTTTTGGTCTAATTTATATTACTAAAATCGCAAAAATACCTTAGATTTCGATCTACTACACGATATTTTGGTTTAACTCCAATTTCACCACCCCCACCCCTTCCCTCTTACTTTCACAAAAATTTTTTGTCGGATTCGTAATCTACGACCTCGAAACCCAAGATTCCGATATGCTACGCGATATTATGGTGAATTTTGATTTGAGCACACCCCACCCCCTCCCCATGACCTCTAAAAAATTTTTTATTGTCATATTCTTAATCTACGACCTTGAAAACCTAGATTTCGATATATTACACGATATTTTAGGTGAATTTCGATTTCAGCACCTCCCCTACCCCCTTCCTATTGCCCCGAATCAATTTTTTTCTGCCAGATTCGTAATCTACGACCAAAAAAACTATATAATACACTAATTTTTACCCACTTTTATTGCTCTTCTTTTATGATACTGAATTTCGCGCGTTTTGAGGGGTCTCCTGGACCACTGTGCGCCGCCACAATCGATGATTTAGGCTGCTGCAACTGTATTGTATAGTCGGGGAGCCAAATCTACCGAAAATGGGCCGGAATAATTGAAAAAGCTGGGACCTCTCCCAACAGTTGGTGTATGAACCCTTAAATTTCGAAAACTACCAGTCTGCCGATCCGCAGCTGCTGCTTTTAAGCACAGCAAAAACTCGAAAGTTCACAATTTTTATGTACTTTTAGATGAAAACATTTATGGTTGAAATAGGTGTCAAATTACAGGATATTTTGCTCTGAATCCGAATATGTAGGTCTGCCGACTCCTAAGTGCTGCCGAAGGGTTGGCCGACTGGGTTAAAAGGGAGAAAACTGGAAAAATTCACAGATTTTTGGTAAAATTCTAATAAAAGTCGCATATTTGGCTTGAAAGGGGGTTATAAATGGTTCTAAGCATTACTCAAGAATAGAGATGTCTTTTCAACTTCAAAATTTCACAAAATTTTTGTATTTTAGGGGGCGAGGCGTAGGGGAGTATCAACAAACTGATGCATATGAACATGTGATATGGATGCATCATCAAAATATGTTTTCTGGGTTGTAGAACTCGATTCTGACAAATGAATCAGGGAGAGAATCACAAATCCTCAATTAAAAAATCAAAATTTCGCGAATTACATATTTTTACGGTATGCCATGAGTGGACACCCACACACGATTCATCGCAACGATAGGTACATAAAAAAAAACAACTGCTGAGAACGCTTGCAAAACAAAAAAAAACCTGATTTTTAGCCCAATTCACACTTAAGCAAATGTGGTTCTACCTATGATTCATGAAAACAGCTACCTATCACTCCCTCACCTCCAACAAAAAAATATTGTCATAATCGAGTTCTACAGGCCAGAAAACGTATATTTTGATGATGCACCCATATCACATGTTCATATGCATGAGTTTGTTGATATTCCCCTACGCCTCACCCCCCTAAAATACAAAAATTTTGTGAAATTTTGAAGTTGAAAAGTCATCTCTATTCTTGAGTAATGCTGAGAACCATTTATAACCCCCTTTCAAGCCAAATATGTGACTTTTATTAGAATTTTACCAAAAATCTGTGAATTTTTCCAGTTTTCTCCCTTTTAACCCAGTCGGCCAACCCTTCGGCAGCACTTAGGAGTCGGCAGACCTACATATTCGGATTCAGAGCAAAATATCCTGTAATTTGACACCTATTTCAACCATAAATGTTTTCATCTAAAAGTACATAAAAATTGTGAACTTTCGAGTTTTTGCTGTGCTTAAAAGCAGCAGCTGCGGATCGGCAGACTGGTAGTTTTCGAAATTTAAGGGTTCATACACCAACTGTTGGGAGAGGTCCCAGCTTTTTCAATTATTCCGGCCCATTTTCGGTAGATTTGGCTCCCCTACTATACAATACAGTTGCAGCAGCCTAAATCATCGATTGTGGCGGCGCGTGAAATATTACCTCACAAAAATCATAGTTTTATGGAGTAAAAACGAGGTTTATGAAAAAATTCATAATGACCATTTCGATTGCAAATTTGATGAGGAATATTTTTTGTAATAACTACTTTGTCGAAAAACACAACATTTCGTGAGATAATAGCATAAAACGCCGCGGCGGTACATATTTCACGCCCGCACGCGCAACGCAAGCGTGATTTCGAGGTAGACTTTATAGTATGTTGAGAAGGACCTCTTTCACTACAGAATCACGCAAAAAAATTTCATGTAGGAATTAGTTGGAATAAATCTTCTTTTTTTACATATCTCTCCCAGGCTAATAGGAACTCGTATAAAATTAAAATAAATATTAGTTGGCAAATTTTTCATTTTCACCCACCGGGATTTTTGCCCAAGTTTCGTCTCTGATTATTGTTAATTTCCTGTCGAACTTATAATTAAAACTGTTTTTTTTTATAATCACTTTGTACTCGTGAACTGTATTCCAATCTTTTATCATTTTCTTGAAAACGTAAGTACTGTTTTGTTTGTTTTGTAATCTATGACTACGTTGCTTGGAGATATAAAATAGTTACAGGCACTCAGACGTATGGTGGAGGGGGGGGGGATAGCCCAAGGCACACAGAGTCACAGACGCGCAGAATTTTTTATTGGGGATGGCCCTCAAAAAAATCATTCCAAAATATCAAGCTAAGTTAAGCTTTTTGGTCAACAAATTTTGTGAGACACCCTGACTTATGTTTTCACTCGACCTGTTTTAGAAAAACGTTTTTTACTTCGTTTTGTTTTAATTTTCTCAATCAGCCATCAGAAATAAGTAAGAAAATTAATTTTGTATACTTCACTAAGAAAATTCCGAAATGAGTGTTGATTAGGGCGTGTTCGCCCGTTAAATATGAGTCTGGCGTTAGTTTTTCCATTTGTCCATTTCTTTTCAGCTAAATCAGGACGTCTATTGGCAAGAAAAACAAGAAATCACAGAAAATAGCAAGACTTTTCATTTTTCAGAACCAATAGACACCTTGTAAATGCTGATTTTTTTTTAGAAATAATCTAGAAAAAAATTTCTGAAAATGAACATTTGACTCACTAAACACATATTTAGGGTGGGTTTCCATTTATAATTTTTTTGTATCATTTTCAGTTTTAAATCGAGCATCACAGACAGAAAAATCACACGAAACAAAATTAATACCCAGTAAGAAAAAGTCTACTACAAATCTTTTTCTGAAAAAACAAACTTGTCACTTCCGGTAAAATGTTTCTGGTTTGGTTCAAATCTACGAATTTAGTCAATTGGTGTCTCGTATTGTAATAATAAATTAGGTTCAGGTTGACCTCATTTAATTTTGACAAAATTGTATCGATTACGTATTAGCTGCCAAGAAATTTTCTTTTGAAAAAATATAGGTATCTCATCATTTGAACAAAAAATGTAATTTTTTTAATGTTGAGATCGAGAAGTACCTATACAAATATTAGTTACGTGCTTATTACTTACTTCGTTATAGATGGAAAATGAGATGAAAATAATCATGCGAATAATATAAATAGAACTCATTTTGAACACGAGAATTTAACGACTCGTTATTATCGAATTGAAATTAAAATGCCAAAAATATTTCTTAATTAGTTTAATCGTGTAAGTTTGCGGTGGTAATATTTCTGTGTTGCTTCTGTTTCAAAAAAATACGTTATATCGTATTATGATAATGTACATATCGCATCTGGGTAATAATTATTAATTTCTTCAATTTCCAACACGTAATATTAAAAGTGGATTGGTATTACCGATGAAAAGGAGGCTCAACAATTTTCTGAGACAGTTTTAACTTGAAACTTTATTACATACAAAAAAATTGGTGACATCGAGTAACTTCAAATTTTCTGGCTCAGCCGAATGGGTATGTTCTAAGCTCGGCAACTCAGCATTCCTTCAATTATGACCCAAACAATTTACAGATCATGGAGGGAGGAGTTCAAAGTCAAAAATGCCACACAAAATTACTATTTTTATTCAATTAAGAAGTATAACAGTATTAGGTAAAGTAGCAGTAGCATTGCAGGAAAGGTAGCCAAGTAGGTGATTTTTTTGGGACAGAAAATCCCCGAATTTCTCCTAATTTTTTTTTAATTCCAAATAAAAAATCGTAGATACATAATACTTGGTTATGTAATTTTCATAGTGTTGTCATTCTGGATGATTCATCTTGAAATTCGTAAAAAACGATTAATTTTTGCAAACCAAGTCATTACTCAAATATTTTACTTTTAATCTTGATATTTGTACATTATTAAAAATACATAGGTATTTATCCAAATAATATCAATATATCTATGATAAATTATATGTCTAAGTCACTGGAAAACAAATGATAAAAATCAAGAATATCATTTTAAAAATGTCCAAACTGAAAATTAAAAAATTAAAATCACCCAATTCTGAAAGTACCTACAAAAACTCCTGTTTATTAACTTTAAAGTTTAAATTTCATATTCTTTCCCATCATGTTTTTTTTTTTTTGAAGATCAAATTGAAAAAAAGAACACATTGAAAAATTTGAAGAAAACTCCAAAAAAATTGTATTCGAACGATTAAATAATCAAATTCGCCTTGTAGATGTTGTATTGGTCTGTTGACTGGAGATAGAATTACTTCGAAAAGTACCTTTTTTAAATGTAAAAAGAATTGCAATAATAGTTCCTTCCAAAAAAGTGCCAAAATAATTCAGTAAAAAATACTGATCTTCTTTGAGAAGACTTCTGTTCTTGACCGATGTATCGTTATTTGCGTTGCGCGATTCAAAAACATGTTCCAGTGAAAAAATTTCTGCGATGGTCATTAAAGTGGAAAATCCGCCGAGCATTGCAAGAAGACGAACATGTAAGGCAAATTTTGCCCATAATTCCTTCTTATTCATACTAGCTGATCTGATATAATAAAATGCGACTACAATTGGAAAAAAACGTATAACACGCATGATTCTCATGAACCTATATGGCCCATACAATCCATCGTCAATTTCTCGATCCGAAAGATAATACCAGACTGAAATATAAATTAAAGGAATACCCGTACCTAGTGCGCAATATATGACGAATTTTGTGTTCTTAGAATTTGGAAGTCCTTGTAATTTCAGGGCAACTTTACGAAAACGAAGACATAAATCGAGAGAAATTATTAATTTAATGAACGTCATTGCTGACATCAAGTAAATTATAATAAGTAAAGGATGAAACCAAAATGGTTCAATGCGCTGCTCTATTGACACGATGAAGTACGGAAAACATATGTAAGTCAACAGTAATAAGAAACAGTAAAGAGTCAGCGTTTTAGTCGCTAGGCTTTGTTGCGTTGTGCAGCGGAAAAACTTGCATAAATGAATGATTACGCAGATCGTCGATGGCACGTAGAAAGCTAAAGCTATCAAAGTCAGTAGATCGCCGTAAATATCAGATGCTGTGTCTCCCATTATGAACAAGCACTCAAATCCATGTGATTCCTAATTTGTTATTTTAAAGATGAATATATCTAGTCAACAAATGTTACGCAATGTTTAGAAAATTCATCGAGCTACAGTCAAGACTTAATTTGATCAGAATTATGTAGATTTGAAAGTTCAAACTGAATCCGGATAAATAGGTATACCGAGTCCACCAACGAAAAGTATCACATTTTAAAATTAAATACCTCCTTGAAAAATTAGTCAAATTGATTTTTTTTTTCACAAAAATGTAGAACACATTAGCCAATTTTTTGTACCTTGGAAGTCAATTCACATAGGTAAACAATTGAAGAGACGTTGCCGTTTTCTAACGAAAAACTTTTGTAATTTTTGCAAAATCTAGTTCATTTTTCAAAGATTTGCCTTCGAATAGTGAAATTTTTAGGCGAATGAAACTACGAAAAAATAATAGGAACCAAAATTGTAGAGAATTTAATTTCCTTTCTGCATAAAGTGGTCAACATTTTCCCTAGGAGTCATTGTTTTTGTGGTATTCTCAAGTGAAGTTCAAATCGTTGAATCTTAGAGCTACCTACGTAATAGGGAAGAGTAAGGGGGAGATTATGTTCGTAGCCGAGTCGGCTGTTAGAAGCCAGCATCAGGAACGTTTTGGTTTTTGATTTCGAATTCAGGCGAGGGTTTGGAGCTTTGCATCTCCTTCAATTTCGAATTAAATCAAAATATGAAAATGACCTATTTTATTTGCAATTTCACAATATTCGAAATAAGTTAGGTATATTCATTTTTTAATAAAATTGAAAGTTGAAAGAGTTACGAAGGATTAAAATTTGAAAGAAGTCAAGCATTTTTAATGTCACAAAAGAAAAGTAAACGTAGTTGTAATTTTACAAATTTTATGAATGTACCTAGGTACAGTGCAAAATTTGGATTTTTTTTAGAGTGATACCATGTATCGTGTTCTGGTATAACTTGACCTATTTTTCTAAGCAAAAAGGTATTCCTAATTATACAAGAAATTGTTGCCCACCCTTCAGCCCTATTTATTTATTTTTTTGGATTGTGGTAGCATAGATTTATCAACTCTTGGCTTACATCCGATTTTTCCCTAACATTGCCTCTGTCTCTGTAGCTATAATTTTTGCCATTTTATTAGAAAAAATAAATGTGATACCTTTCGCTGGCGTACCTTGCCACAGTGGTCCAGGAGACCCCTCAAAACACGCGAAATTCAGTATCATAAAAAAAGAGCAATAAAAGTGGGTAAAAAGTAATGTACATATAGTTTTTTTGGTCGTAGATTACGAATTTGACAGAAAAAAATTGATTCGGGGCAATGGGGAGGGGGTAGGGGAGGTGCTGAAATCGAAATTCACCTAAAATATCGTGCAGTATATCGAAATCTAGGCTTTCGAGGTCGTAGATTAAGAATATGACAATAAAAAAATTTTAGAGCTCATGGGGAGGGGGTGGGGGGTGCTCAAATCAAAATTCACCATAATATCGCGTAGCATATCGAAATCTTGGGTTTCGAGGTCGTAGGTTACGAATCCGACAAAATTTTTTTGTGAAAGTAAGAAGGAAGGGGTGGGGGTGCTGAAATTGGAGTTAAACTAAAATATCGTGTAGTAGATCGAAATCTAAGGTATTTTTGCGATTTTAGTAATGTAAATTAGACCAAAAGTATAAGTGCCACGCTTCAGCACGAAAAATTTTATAGGTAAAGTGGTAGTTTCAAGTGCCCTGAACACGATTTTCCAATTAGTTTTTGCGTCCGTCTGCGTCCGTGTGCATTATAAGCAAAAATGTGCCTTTTTCAATGATTTTTCCCGTTTTTAGTAGTTTTTTTTATCTATCAATGTCATTATTTACATGCCGGGAATGTAAAGGGTTTGTAAATAATGACAATGCTGGAAAAAAATTACTAAAAATGGGAAAAAATCGTTGAAAAAGGCACATTTTTGCTTATAATGCACACGGACGCAGACGGACGCAAAAACTAATTGGAAAATCGTGTTCAGGGCACTTGAAACTACCACTTTACCTATAACATTTTTCGTGCTGAGGCGTGGCACTTATACTTTTGGTCTAATTTACATTACTAAAATCGCAAAAATACCTTAGATTTCGATCTACTACACGATATTTTAGTTTAACTCCAATTTCAGCACCCCCACCCCTTCCTTCTTACTTTCACAAAAAAATTTTGTCGGATTCGTAACCTACGACCTCGAAACCCAAGATTTCGATATGCTACGCGATATTATGGTGAATTTTGATTTGAGCACCCCCCACCCCCTCCCCATGAGCTCTAAAATTTTTTTATTGTCATATTCTTAATCTACGACCTCGAAAGCCTAGATTTCGATATACTGCACGATATTTTAGGTGAATTTCGATTTCAGCACCTCCCCTACCCCCTCACCATTGCCCCGAATCAATTTTTTTCTGTCAAATTCGTAATCTACGACCAAAAAAACTATATGTACATTACTTTTTACCCACTTTTATTGCTCTTTTTTTATGATACTGAATTTCGCGTGTTTTGAGGGGTCTCCTGGACCACTGTGCCCTGTATTTAAGTAATCTGTACTTGCGAAGGAAATAGAAATATAAAATAAACTTATGATTTACTTACTTCTTTTTTTAAGGCTGATGACTTGAATTTATGAAATGATCATTACAGAAAACAAATTAATTTAAATAAAAAAACATAAATACGACGACAATTCGCAAGTACAATATTGGTAAATGTGTTGAAAGTGACAGAACATGGGATTCAATTTATCATTTTCGCAGATATTCATCAGATCTTTTCTTTGAAAACGGTTTTGTCATATTTCCTATTTGATTGTTTTGTTAATGCAGTTTCAATTAATTTTCAAATATTAATCACGTATAATAAGTCTAGGAATGTTGGAAATTGAACGAAGTTTTGCGAAAGTGCTGCTTTATATTCATGGAAATGATAAGTTTTAGGTATATCGCACGAAATACCATTTTGATAAATATGACACGTATAGATTTCGTAGGTAATGATAAATGATACTAATGTAATATTTCAGGTTGAGGGTGTAAATTTTTAAAATCGTCTGAAAATCAAAATTATGTACTTGTTTGTAAGTACGTAGATATGTGCCTTAATTTTACGCTGCGAATTGATTTTAAAAAAAGTATAAACCCACATTTTTCTTAAGAACTTAGATTTTGAGTGTAATTTAACATGGATGTTGTGTGCATTGTTTGTTGATTGCTAGGTCATTCCATGTCAATTGGCCACTTTTTGAACTGGGGTCTTCGGATTTTGCTTTACATTTTTTAACAAGATGATTTCATTTTGAAGATTAACCACTTTTGTTTTGGTTCCAGCCCCCTTGAGTAGAGAGCTTTAAGCGAGGTTTTGTTATTTTTTTGCCTCTGCGATTTTTAAAAATGCCTAATTTCGATGTCTTGCATCACATTATCGGGTCAGAATTGAACTTTTTAATGAAAAAGTCAATTTTCATTGATGCTCCGAAGTTTAAGGAAATAAAGTGTAGAAATCTTTACCGTTCGTTTTCATACAAGCATGAGGGGAGAGGTAAGAAGTTTCAACATTCTCCTTATGACTGAAATATTGAAAAAATTAAAAATGTGATGAAATCCCAGTTCTTAGAATTTTTTTGAATTTTCATTCGGCATTTTTACAATGAAAAATCTGCTCAAACCGTATCTGTGTTTGCATGATTTTGAAACCACGTTTGTATGTTGCTTCTATTTGTTATGCAGATGCTGGTTTTCGTGATATCTATGAGATTCGCTTAGTTGTGGATCGGTAATGTACTATGATAAAATTACAGAAAAATTTAGATTATTTCTAGTCGATAGTTTTTTATGTCAAATCCTTGAAGTTATCCCGATTTTGATTCTTTCCTGGTAAAGATACGAGAAAACTTACCACGATATATGTTTCAAGGAGGGGTAGCTAGAAAATGTTTTGTACCGGGTGTCGTTCTTCATAAATTGTTTACAAATTCTTAAAGACATCAGCAATTAGAAAATAAATTATTGCTCAAAAGATTAGTTTTATTTCAAATAAATGTACACTAAGAATATCACTCAGAAACTACCTTTAATTTTTAACATAAGTAATACATAATATCTAGGAACTGAAAGGCTTGAAAGCGGTTTGAAACTTCGAAACTATTTTACAATATGAACGAGTTTTTCTCGATTTATTGAAAATAGGAACATGTTAAAAGCTTCGGCTCAGCCGAATTAGTGTTTTTCATTTACCGTGTCACAGCCTTTTTGGGAGGAGAAACAAATTAGACGACTACTTAGACGAACTTGAAAAAAAAAAGGACTTATAGAATACCAGAAGGATTTTAAGGGAGGGGAGTAAAAAGGAGAGCCGTCATTCACACACATATTAAAAATGAGTCAAATGTTTGACTGATACAAAGTGATTAAAAGATTTTTCGACCAATCTATACCTAATTGATTTTTTCTCTCCAACATGAAAGAAAAAATAATTTCTCTATGGTTGAATTTCAAAATTAACATAATGTTCGTGTTCAGCAACCTCAATTCATATGGAATCGATATCCGTAAAAATGGAGGACGGGGTGCCCCAAAGTCATGTCCCCACGTCTGCATAACAGATACGGACTCGGTGACGACCTTGAAAAATTTTTTTGTTCACTATTAGTGTTAATCATACAAAGTCAATTTTTTCCCCCATAAAAAATCAATTTTCCTAGAGCACACGCTCATAAAGGGGTAGGAGTAGGGGTTGTTTTGGGAGGGTGAAAATAGGAAATAAGCAATGGGACACTGAAAAAAATTATTTACCCGATAAAATCACGAAATCGGTGCATTTCATATACAAGTTACTAAGGGCATGTTACCCCAAAATTTAAATCTGAGGAGGGGGAAACAAAAAACTCATTTTGGGGGGCTCTGATCCACCGCGAGGGAGAAAGTATAAGGTCTGGTGCAGCAGGGTCTCCATATGTTGTTCAGAGCACGGTCCTCGACCATTTCCAACAAAAAACCTTTAGTTGTATTTTTGCCCGTGTTTACCCCTTGGAAAATTGATCAAAAAATTAATTCTTTTTTTTCAATTACTTAAAACTTATTTCAGAACTCTTAATTCAAGTGAAGATTTATTAATGAAAAAAAAAAAATTTTTAGAGCCATCGTAAAGAGAAGTACAGTTATGAAAAAATAATGGGGTGGGAAGGGGTATGATTGAGAAAAAATTGAAAACTTGGTCACTTTTTTCAGAAAATTGGTCACTTTTTGCCTGATAAAAAGTCACTTAAGTCACTATTTTTTAAAATATTTTATTGAAATAAGTGAATGTTATTTTAAAAAGTTATCGTCTGTCATGTAGATGATTTCATTTATTTTTGTGAACAAATTTTGAATATTTTGATCTCATCAAAATTTTTTTTGATCGTCCAATTCCGAAAACCGAATTCGGTGTTCAGTTGATTATTCGTTTTTCTTTAGAAATTTTTGCCCTCTCTTTTCTCAGGCGCAGTGAATTTACGCAATTCATTTTCAAAATAATGGTATGAACCTTCTTCCCTTTCAGCCCAGAAAATTGAATTTTTTCAAAAGAAAAGAATTTGTCCTTTTCATTTTATCAAAGGATTTGGTGACAATCTCGTATGGAATTTTTAATTTTTTAAATTTTTTTAGGGGATTAACTCACTGAGGAATATTGTTTTTTTTTCAGAAGTCAAAAAAGTAGCACGAAAAAAGCACGAAGTTTTCTTCTCCATTTTCAATATCTACGATTAATCGGCAAATTTTCCCTTTTTTTAAAAATATGAGTCGGTAAATTTCTTTTTTTTTTAATAATATAAGTCGGAAATTTTTTCACTTTTACCCCGAAATTTTTGTCCAAGTTTCGAGGGAAACTTTGAATCGGCAAAACGGAGGTAATTTTTTATCACAGAAAATCTCCAAATTGTAGGTATTTTAAATTTTTTAAATAAAAAATCGTATATTCTCGATAATGTAATTTTTATAGTGTTGTCAATTTGTCATTCTTGACAATTTTTCTTGGATTTCGCAAAAAATATGAGATTTTGTGAACAAAGTAATTGCTCAAATATTTTATTTTTAATATTAATATCTATTTGTACATTATAAAAAATATGTATTTATTTTTGCTAAAATGCAATAGTTAATAATTTAAAAATAGTCTTTTTAATTCTAATTAATCATCGTAGATAATTTATAAAATAACGATCCCCCAAGAGTACATAGCTCGGGCCATTTTTTCAGCTAAAATATCCGTACAATGTACTTTGGGAAAACAAATTATAAAAATTAAGAATATCATTTTACAATTTTCCAAAATAAAAATGAAAAAATTAAATTATCTAATTCTAAAAGTTGAAAAAACTCCTGTTTATTAACTTTAAATTTCATAAGAAAACCCAGAAAAAAATTATGCTAGCGAATGCTAATCAAGTTCGCCTTGTAAATGATGTATTGGTCTGTTGATTGGGGGTAGCATTGCGTCGAAAAGTTCCTTTTTTAAAAGTAAAAAGTATTGCAATAGTAGTTCCTTCCACAAAAGTGCCAGAATAATATAATAAAGAAAACTGATCTTCTCTGAAAAGAGGAATTCTGTCCTTGACCGATGCACAGTCATCTGTGTTGAACGAATTCAAAAAATCATCCAGTGAAAAAATTTCTGCGATGGTCATTAATGTGCAAAATCCACCGAGCATTGTGAGAAGACGAATGTGTAAGGCAAATTTTGCCCATAATTCCTTCTTATCCATACTAGCTGATCTGATATAATGAAATGCGACTACAATTGGAAACAAACGTATAACATGCATGATTCTCATGGACCTATATGGCCCATACCATCCATCGTCAATTCCTCGAACCGAAAAATACCAGACTGAAATGTAAATTAAAGGAATTCCCGTACCTAGTACGCTGTATATGACGAATTTGGTGTCCTTAGAATTTGGAAGTGGTTGTAATTGGAGGGAAACTTTACGGAAACGAAGACATAAATCGAGAGAAATTATTAATTTAACGAACGTCATTGCTGACATCAAGTAAATTATAATAACTGTAGGATGAAACCAAAATCTTTTAATGCTCTGCACTATTGACACGATGAAGTACGGAAAACATATGTAAGTCAACAGTAATAAGAAACAGTAAAGAGTCAGCATTTTAGTCACTAGGCTTTGTTGCGTTGTGCAGCGGAAAAACTTGCATAAATGAATGCTTACGCAGATCGTCGATGACACGTAGAAAGCTAAAGCTATCAAAATCAGTAGAACGCCGTAAATATCAGATTCTGTGTCTTCCATTATGAACAAGCACTCAAATCCATGTTGTAGATTCCTAATTTGTTATTTTCAAGATGAGGATATCTAGTGAACAAATGTTACGAAATCTTTAGAAAATTTATCGAATCCAGATAAACAGGCATACCGAGTCCACCAACGAAGTGTATCACATTTTGAAATTCAATACATCCTTGAAAAATGAGTGAAATTGATTATTTTTTTTCACAAAAATGTAGAACACATCAGCCAATTTTTTGTACCTTGAGAGTCAATCCATATTGGCAATCAATTACAGAGGCGTTGCCGTTTTTTGACGAAGAACTTTTGTCATTTTTGCAAAATCGAGTTCATTTTCTAAGGATTTTCCTCCAAAAAGTGAAATTTCTAGGCGAATGAAACGCCCTACGAAAAAAATGATAGGAACTAAAATTGTAGAGAATTAATTTTCCTTTTTACATAAAATAGCCAAACAAATTTCTAGGAGTCGTTGTTTTCGAGGTATTCTCATAAGAGAAGTTGAAATCGTCAAATCTCAGTTTTCAACTTCGCTTGAGAATACCATGATAACAATGACTAGTCTACAGTCCAACACACAAAAAGTACTCTAGAAATCAAAATTAGCGTGCATTTTCGCTGTGAAAAAAAGTCAGTTTGCTTATTGTGGGTATGGGTCCCGTATTCCCCAAAAACCGTATTTTGGATTTTTGCCCTTGCACAATAGGGAGCTGGAGCCTGAAAACCCCCCATTTTTCCCATTTTTTAATTTTGACCTTGTAGGAAAAATTTTTTCACAAGCTGGTAGCGGACACTCCCCCGACTCCAAAAATGTATCACATCCCTTGGGTCACGTGCACAATGGGGAGCTGAGCCCCCCAAAGTGCGATTTTTTGCCAAATTTGGTCATTTTTGGCACAATTACACCTCTGTAGGCGTCATGCGGCCAGCTGTAGGAAAAAAATCAAACGCAATGTATACTTGGGTTCGTTCCGCGTCTAATGAGCTAAAGTTCGAGGAAAACGGCTTGCACAGTAGGCCGTGGTGAAATTTCAAAGTTGAGAAAACGTGACATTTTCTCCCCCTTTCATCAAAAATAGGTTATGTAAAAAAATCTTAAACTTGGGTTGCGACCTATCAAAATGGATTAAAATTTCAGAGGCAGACCGAAATTATCGATGGAAATTAAATTTGAGCAATTTTAACACATTTTGAGCCCCAAATTTGGTCAATTTTTGAGTATTTTCAAAGAATTAACATGTGACCTATGAAAGTGGGGTAAAATTTCATCAGAAATTCAAAAAAGCCACACAAAACTTTTTTTGAGCAACTCTTGAGAATTTTGATCCTCCAATTGAGTCAATTTTTGATTATACTCAAAGAATTGACATGTGACCTATGAAAGTGGGATAGAATTTCACTGGAAATTCAAAAATGTCATCCATAATTTTTTGTGCAGTTTTTGAGAATTTTGAGCCTCAAATTGAGTAAATTTTTGATTATTTTCAAAGAATAGGCATGTGATCTATCAGTATGGGTTGAAATTTCACAGAGAAAATTTTGAGAATTTTGGGCTTTAAATTGAGTTCATTCTTGAATATTTAAAAACAAGTGATAAAATTGATTTTATGAAAAAATTTGAAAAGGTTATCCAAAACTTTTTTCAAACATTTCACAAGTTTGAGCAATCTTGAACCCAAAATATTTTAATAGAATGCAAACAAATGAAAAAATATGAAAATAAAATAAAAAATTAAAATTAATTCATTCAGTCATCTTCACGGGTTCAATCATCTTCGCGAATGGAATCATCTTCACAGTCATCAATGCTAGCCAGATCACCATCGATATCTTCACCCTCTTCGAATTTTCGCCCAGATGTGATAGTACCTCAATGAATTTGGGGCTTTTTGTCATCAATTTCAGGGACTTCACTTTTCCTTTCCCTCTGAAAGCACTCGTACAATCACTGCCAGTCACCGTATGGAATTGGTTTAGTTTCATTCAGAAAATTAGTTTTGATTTGTTTTGATTTCTCTGTGAAATTTCAACCCATACTGATAGATCACATGCCTATTCTTTGAAAATAATCAAAAATTTACTCAATTTGAGGCTCAAAATTCTCAAAAACTGCACAAAAAATTATGGATGACATTTTTGAATTTCTTGTGAAATTCTATCCCACTTTCATAGGTCACATGTCAATTCTTTGAGTATAATCAAAAATTGACTCAATTGGAGGATCAAAATTCTCAAGAGTTGCTCAAAAAAAGTTTTGTGTGGCTTTTTTGAATTTCTGATGAAATTTTACCCCACTTTCATAGGTCACATGTTAATTCTTTGAAAATACTCAAAAATTGACCAAATTTGGGGCTCAAAATGTGTTAAAATTGCTCAAATTTAATTTCCATCGATAATTTCGGTCTGCCTCTGAAATTTTAATCCATTTTGATAGGTCGCAACCCAAGTTTAAGATTTTTTTACATAACCTATTTTTGATGAAAGGGGGAGAAAATGTCACGTTTTCTCAACTTTGAAATTTCACCACGGCCTACTGTGCAAGCCGTTTTCCTCGAACTTTAGCTCATTAGACGCGGAACGAACCCAAGTATACATTGCGTTTGATTTTTTTCCTACAGCTGGCCGCATGACGCCTACAGAGGTGTAATTGTGCCAAAAATGACCAAATTTGGCAAAAAATCGCACTTTGGGGGGCTCAGCTCCCCATTGTGCACGTGACCCAAGGGATGTGATACATTTTTGGAGTCGGGGGAGTGTCCGCTACCAGCTTGTGAAAAAATTTTTCCTACAAGGTCAAAATTAAAAAATGGGAAAAATGGGGGGTTTTCAGGCTCCAGCTCCCTATTGTGCAAGGGCAAAAATCCAAAATACGGTTTTTGGGGAATACGGGACCCATACCCACAATAAACAAACTGACTTTTTTTCACAGCGAAAATGCACGCTCAATGAACACTTTCTGTGTGTTGGACTGTAGACTAGACGTCTAGAAAAATGAAAAATTGTTGCACACCCTTCAGACATTTTTTTGGATTGTGGTAGCATAGATTTATCAACACTCTTAGCTTACATCAGATTTTTCCCTAGCATCGCCTCTGTCTCGAATGCTGCGTGTGGCTGAGCTCTGTAGCATTGTAAAAAAAAATCCATCACCCAAGGATTTTTCACAATTTGAATTTTTCGTTCAACGATTTCTCTACTTTTTTTGATAACTTTTGACACTTCAAGTAGATTTTCTGAGAAAAGGAAAGATTTTACGAAAAAAATTAATAGAACATAAATTGTAGAGCGTCAAATTTCCTATATGTTAAGTCCAATTAGTTTTTTCTTAGGAGGCTTAGCTTTGGAGATATTTTAGCTCAAAGTTCAACTTTTTTTAATATTGAAAATATCTCAAAAACTAAGCCTTCTAAGAAAAACTAATTAGACTCTACAGGTAAGAAATTTGACGCGCTACAATTTATATTCTATTCATTTTTTTCGTAGGATCCTTTCTTTCCCCAGAAAATCGTCTTTAAGGGTCAAAAATATCCTAATTTTATTTTGAATTAACAGCTTCACAAAAAACTTACAATTTTAACTTTTTAACATTGAAAATTATAAAGATTTGTAAGATCGTTTTCATACACCTTCACACATTGGCGAATTCAAACACGTACACCGTACTTCGTCAACTCGTTTTTTTTCTGAGAAATCAACGCTGGTAGGTGATTGTAATCTATTTTGTAGTGCCGAGTTTGAATAGATTACAGTTTTTCTCGATTACGGATTTTTTATAATTGGAAGCTTTTTTGTTGAAAATTTGTATTACATTTTTCTATGTAACTTTTCACCCTTAAAGTCGATTTTCTGAGGAAAGAAAGGGTTCTACGAAAAAAATGAATAGAACATAAATTGTAGAGCGTCAATTTTTCTACTTGTAGAGCCCGATTAGTTTTTCCTTAGGAGGCTTAGTTTTCGAGATAGTTTCAATTTTTAAAAAAAGTTGAACTGAACTTCGAGCTAAAATATTTCGAAAGCTAAGCCTCATAAGAAAAAACTAATTAGACTATGAGATAGGAAATTTGACGCTCTATAATTTATGTTCTATGACTTAATTCTCAAAAGTTATCAAAAACAGTATAAAACCCGTTGAGCGAAAAATTCTAATTGTGAAAAATCCTTGGGTGATGGAATTTTTTCACTGTTTTTTTCGTGATCAGCGCGAAAAATACTATAAAAATCACCCATCAAACCTCAAACAGCATTTCAAAAGTTTAAAAATGTCGACCTGTGTAATTGTTGCCATTTTATTTAAAAAATAAATGTGATACCTTTCGTTGGCGGACCTCGTATCTAATAAATACGTATTTAAAAAGGATACAGGAATAGAAATGAAAGTCATGATTTACTTACTTCTTTTTTTAGTGCTGACGACTTGAATTTATGAAATGATCATTGCAGAAAACAATTTTTTTTTCAATACAAATACGACGTCAACGCACAAATACAATATTGGTAAATGTGTTTAAAGTGACAGAACATGGAATTCGATTTATCATTTTCACGGATTTTCATCATACCTTATCTTTGAAAACGGTTTTGTCATATTTCCTATTTGATCGTTTTGTTAATGGAATTTCAACCACTTTTCAAATGTTAAACACGTAATAAGTCTAGGAATGTTGCAAATAGAACGAGCTTTTGCGAAAGTGTCGCTTAATATTCGTGGAAATGATAAATTTTTGGTACCTACATATGTCAACCGAAATATCATTTTGATGATAAATATAATATGTAGATTTCGTAGTTGATGATAAACTGATACTAATGTAAAATTTCAGGTTGGGAATGTAAAAAAAAAATAAAAATTTTAATCGTCTGAAAACCAAAATTATGTATCAAAGAGGGAGGATATAGCTTCCATTTTTCAAAATTGAGCTATCAACTTTTTTTTGACGTTATTTCCATATAATTGAATCCCGCTGAGTTCAAAAATATTATTACTTTCAAGGTTTGAGGGAGCAAAGTCCCTAAAATTCGGGATTTTCCAATTCAAATTTTCGCATTTTTCATCAAAATTACCTAAAAATTACATTTTTTAAATTTCACACAACCTGTTGACCTTTCAACCATATTTTTATTATAATTTTCGAACTCTACGGATAGATTATCATATAAATTGATCTTCTGCAACTTTCTGTACTCCTACTCTGAGGAATGGAGCGAGCGGTCCGAAGTTGCTGAAATTGGGCCCATTTTTGTCACATTTTTAGCTGAAAACCATGATCATTTAATTATATACGAGATAGTATTTTTCGTTCAAATGGTTGGAAGGTCGACAGGTCACGTAAAATTGAAAAAAAAATGTAATTTTTAGGCAATTTTGATGAAAAATGCGAAAATTGGAATTGAAAAATTCCCAATTTTAACGACTTTGCTTCCTCAAACCTTGAAAGTAATAACATTTTCGAACTCAGAGGGATTCAATCGTGTTTTTCTTGATAAATTATTTACAAATTCTGAAAGACATCAGCAATTTGAAAAAAAAAAAAGCTCAAAATAATAGTTTTACTTCAAATATATGTACTCTGATTATCACATACTTAGAAACTACCTTTAATTTTTAAAATAGGTATAGGTAATACATAATAACTAGGAACTGAATGGCGTTGAAAGCAGTTTGAAACTTCGAATTTATTTTACAATACGAACGATTTTTTTTTTGATTTATTGAAAATAGGAACATGGTAAAACCTTCAACTCGGCCGAATTAGCGTTTTTCATTTACGGTGTCACAACCTCTTTGGGAGGGGGAACAAATTAGAAGATAACTTGGACGAACTTGAAAAAAAAAGTATAAGGCTAATAAGCTTAATTGAGAACACTAATGGTAATTTTTTTTTTTTTAAATTTGAATGGGCTCTTTTTTTAATGACCATAATCTGCACGAGCAATGGGGCAAATTTATTTTAATTAACCTATTACAAACCTTGTCCAGAGAGATATTTTAATACGTTTAAAAATGTGTATCAGCTGAACAAGGGAGGCTGTAGATGCTAAATGGGTTCCAATAACCAATAAAAGAGGAAGTACAAATTTAGAAAGTTAGCTGTTTTTGTATAAATTTGGTATGTTGTAAGAGTCTAAATAGAGCAATAATTGTATTTTTTTGTGCAAAAATAAAAAAGTTATGAAGTGTTCTCATTTGAAACAGTCATATATACTCCATTATCCATGAATTGAGTAATGAGAACGCCTAAAGTTTTGAACTAATTTTTTTTCTAATTGAAAATTTATGACTAAAATACGACTTTTAACCTTTTTAAAGTTTATTTCTTTGAAACAACGTTTTGTATGTACAGGTTTTTTTAAAATCATCGTCGTTATTTTGATAGAATTTTTAAATTAGGCACTAATCAACAAAACTTCAAATTTTCAAACATATCTATTGAACTAATTAGAATTTCCCAACTGTAAACAAAGTGATGTCAACAGAAAAATCAGTGTTCTCAACCATAAAATTATGAAAATCCTATGCTCAATTGAGAACACGATTCATTAAAATTCTAATACAATCGTAAATGAAAATAACACTCAAACATGTTTTCTAGTTCATTTACTTACTCATGACTTTTTTTCGTTTAATTTTAATGTGTGACCCCGGACAAAAACGGGGTTAGTGTCCAAATCTTTTCAATAGGTATAGAAAATTTAGTGCTCTTTTCAATTCCTATTGAAAAAATAGTTTTTTTTTTTTTATTTTGGAAACCAACCCCGCTTCTTTTTCCGGGGTCTCATGTATGAAAAATTGAAACAAATTGTCGCATGTTAAATTTTTACCTACGAAAATTGGTTTGTTATTATTTTCTGACAAATTTGAAGTGAATGGCATTATAATTCTTTATGAGGGTGCCCAATGCTAAAATTCTACCCACCATTGGAAACCCGGGATTTTGAACGTAATCATAAAAAAAAATTGAATTAGACTTTTTTTATCTAAATAAAAATACATTTTTTGTGGATCAGGAATTTGAAAACGAAAATGATTGAAAATTAACGAAATAGGTAGTCATAGCTAGTCAGTTGATCTTACGTTAGCTGCTTCGTACATGGTACATGTATTGGTTTATTATTATTTAAGCGGTGATGGTAGAAGGTTCAAACGTTCCTTTTTTAAATGTGAAAAATATTCCAAGAAAAGTGCCTTCTGAAAAAGTGCTACAAAAATTCATCATGACACCTAAATGAAGTCCTTTGCAGCCATTTAAAAATATCATTTTGCCTTTCACTGGGAATATTTCTTCAATAAGTATCGTAACTATAGAGAATCCCCCAAGCATAATGAGTAGTCGAAAATGCAAAAAAAAATTCAACCATAATTCTCTTCTATCCATGCTGGATAATCTAATATACCAAAATGCGCCTATAATTGGAATCAAACGCGCGGCACGAAAGATCCTTGTAGCTAAAACAATATCAATCCAATCCTTGGATCCAAAAATTTCCCATTGAAAAATCCATGCTAGAGTGTGAAGTAAAGGAATACCCGTACCTAGCAAACAACATAGGACAAATTTTTTATTGGTGGAGCCCGATGACCGTTCTAGATATAGAGCAATTTTGCGAAAACAAAGGCATGTATCGAAAGCCATAACAAATTTGAAAAATGTAAGTGTTAATATGAAATAACCTGTTATAAATTTCGAGCTATTTCTAAAAGAGTTTGGTATTATTTGTTCTATCACTTTATCGTATGAGAACACTATTGTACAAATGTAGACTAACAATAATAGAAAACAGTAAAACGTCAGATATTTAGTAGCCAAGCTTTGTGGTGTTGGACTGCGGGAAAACTTGCATAGGTGAATAATTATACAGATTGTTGAAGTTGCAATTAGGGTCAGTATTATTGATATCAGTATAACCTTCAATATCATTATTAATATGCATTTGAACTCGCTTCAAATGAAATATGTAGGAATTGAGTTTAAATTCTAAAACAAAATATATTTCACATTATGAGCAAGATATCATATTATGTACAAAAATGAAGTACCTAATTCAAGTAGATGTATTTATGTCTTACTTACTTTTTTATTCAGTCTTGAATTTGAATATTTAAGAGGTATCACCTGATGTGGAAACCAAAACAAATCATATTTGCGAAGCGTTTGAAATTGTTGAATTATTATTAAAGAATTATAAAATTTAAGCAACTTTCTAATTCGGCGATTAAGTCGATAACTAACCAGTACTAAAATTTTACAATGGGTATTGTTTGTGTGACATGTAATATTTTTCTACGATTTCGCTGATATTTTTTCATTATTAAGCTAGAGAGATATGGACGAATGTAGCGTTCAACGGGATGTGCAGAACACGTCAGTCATTCCAAAAACATAATTTAAATAATTTCCCATTACACTCTGTTGATAACTAGCGGATGAAATGTTTATCGTATCATATCCTCATGGCGATAAGCGATTAAGCATTCGCGAACCCGTGAAAACAATATTGGAGTGCTGCAGGTTAACTGAATAGAACAAAAAATTCAACTGCGCAGTCCCTATTTTTTTTTGCATTTTCAAGTGGTGATTATTTTCAAAAAATTGTCATAAAATAATTGAATACCAAATCTTAGAAATTTTGACGAAAATTTCGAAAAAAATTTGTCACTCACTGAGAACTAATTAAAAATGGTTTGAATTTCCATGTTGAAGAAGGTGCGAGAGAATTTTCAATTGTCAATTTCCTGCTTTGCAAAGGGGCTGAGGTGAAATATGAATTAGCGGATTTTTGTCCAGAAAAGAGTACACGAGGCATTTGAATTATCAAAATTCGGCCCGAAAAGAGGAATAGCGTGAAAATTTTTAAATTCCCTATTATGCGGTTCATTTTCCTTGGAAAAATGTTAATACAAGGAGCCCATTTTTCACTGGTGATTGAAGGCGTCCTAAAATTACTGTTGGTTGGCCTCCTATTCGTCCCCGAGACCTCTAGTTCACAAAATTCTAAAGAACTTTTCCTTGCTCTGACAGCGAGTAAAGTACCAAGAATTTTCTCCATCCTTTGAGGGGTCGACTAAGGTAGCTAAAAATTTCGGAAAAACCAAAAATACTGTGTGACGTAGGGGGTGCTGATACCGAATTTTGACTTGGTTTTTTCATTTACCCTGTCAGAAGTCAGTACCCGTACGTACCTCCAAATTTGGGTGAAATAATTTCAAAAAAGTTGATAAATTCGTGTGACATACCGTTTGCAATGTTTTCGAGGGTGCTGAGTTCAAAGTTCAACTTAATTTGATCTTTCAGAATCTTAATCTGGATTATACAAAATCCGTGTAAAAAACATAGCTTTTATCTATTAAAATATAAATTATTCAAACATAATTTTCCTTAAAATCGTAAGTTTTTTGGGAACTTACTTTTTAAGAAGTTGTGAGATGCCCTTGACCACGATTTTGATAAAAAAATGGAGGGAATGGAACAGAATTCGAAATTATTAGCCATGTTTTGAAAAAACCAAATGAGGGAAAATGGGTGAATTTTCATCTTTTGAAGATCTTTCGCAAAAATGTTCGCCCTCGCTTCGCTCGGGCTCAACACATTTAGGTGAGTTTATAAATTTAAGGCATGTATTTTCCATTTTTAGGAGGGGAAAGGGGGTAGGTAATAAAATGTGAATTTTTTTTGAATTTTCAGCCCGGAGAAATTCGAATTTTCATTCGTTTGATTAGGTAGACACTCTAGCATAATTAATTTCATTTTTAAAAACTTTATAATTTTGCTTTGAATGCTTAGTTTTTTTTATTTGAAATTTTTTCTGCAATAAATTCAAATTTTCAAATTTTTGTGGCGAGGGAAAGTTGGATGGGTTTAAAAATTTTTAGAATTGAATTTGAATTTTTTTTGACCGAAGAGGAACATTTTAAAATTTCGTAAAAAGTACCTAATGATTTTGAAAAAAAAATTGTTAGACCCCATGCATTTTATATCATTTTGATGCAAAATTTCGGGATGTAAGTATCACGCAAAAACTTATCCCCACCTCCTTGATTTACGAATATCATATTTGTTGTGATGTTGTGATGTAGGTCTAGCAAAAGTCGAAAAATTAGTCTGGAAAACCTGGAAAAGTCAGGGGAAATCATTTTTGAAATATAGTGAACACCCTGTTTACTACTTGATTTTTAAATAGTTTTTGAAAATGACGAATTTCCCATAAAACAGCACGTACAGAAGAATGTGATCATGTTTTCGTTTTTATAGCAACGCCCCCTATTTCAGCTGTCAAGCTAGTGTTGCCATTTCTAGCATAATTATGCTAAATCACGAAAAAAAAATTATTGTTTTTGGCTTTCTGGCATCATAGAATTATGCCAGGAATGATGCCAGGAAGCCAAAAACACCAAAGAAAAAAATTATGCTAAATTTGGAATAATATGCTAGAAATGGCAACACTGCTTGTCAACTACGAATCCCGATCAAGATTCTCAATATTTTTACCCGGAAACATAGATAATCAACTGAAACAGCTCTGCTGTAAATAGGTTTGCCGATTCTGATGTTTGAAGGGTAATGTTACCTATGAATTACTGAGCGAGAATATTTCTTCAACATTCGTAGGTAAATAACTCTTTTGCTCTTCAATTGCCTACTACAAAACTGTGTATTACCAACGGAATATTTAATTACCTATCTCAATTTTATAAAATTACAAAAATTTAATTGCAAATTATTCAAAATCTGATTAATTTCATGAAACCTCTCAGTGTTCTAATCTTAGACGAAGCTCTCGCCTGGCTTTTTTTCCATAGCGCATTTTAAAAATGGGCAATGAAAGTAGTGAAAAAGTACTAAATTCAGTCATCATTTCAAGAAAAAGTATTGCAAAAATGAAAAAATCTATGAGGACGTGAAATATTTTTCAACACTATATTTTTTTTTCGTAACTGAATGTATAGGTACTTATGTGAGCCTGGATATAGAAACTATCCTTAGGTGTCAGAAATTAGTTTTTGAGTAGAGGTTCTCTCGTGATTCTACTTCTTCTGAAAAGTCCAAAATCAGTGTCAACTCAAAAACCAATTTTTGGCATCTATAAGGATGGTTTCTATATATTCAGGCTCACATAATATCTATTGCGTTCATTTTTTTAAAATAATTTTGATTAAAATACAGATTTTATTTTCTTCTAATTTGAAATTTTTTTCTATAATGAATTTGATCTCGTTGATTTTTTGGCGGGGGAGAGGGGTCGAGTTGAGAATTTCTGAAAATTTGGCAGAACAGGCAAGCCACGGAGTCACTTTTTTAGTGACTTGTCCCCTATTTTCAGGGTTGGTCACTAAAAGTCCCTTTTTTGGCCAAAAGTCACTATTAGTCCATTTTTTCACTCTAAAGTCACTTTTTTCATTCAAACGGCCTTCCGCTCTTGCATAAAATTTAAAAAAAATACTTAGTTTATTTTTTAGAACTCGTAAGTTTTAGATTACGATTTTTTTCAGTAAAAACTTATTTATAAAACAAGTTTATTCTTTTTTTCAGTTATTTGAAGCATATTTTTAAACTCGTGGCTTCAATTAAAGATTTATTAAGGGTAAAATGCCCTAATCTCGACTGCTTTCTAATTTCGGCCGCTATAGACGCAATCTACCGAGAAAAAAAAATGTCATGCTCCTTTTCACAGATAAACAATTTGAGACCAAAATGACAACCCTACAGGCAAAACTAGCGGAGAAAATTGAAAAAAACGAAATAGCATAGTAGTACAGTCATTTTAGGGGTTGACCCAAAAAAAATTAGCAGAAAGGGGAAGTTTCGTAGGAGGGTATGTATTTTAAAATTCCTGAACTTCCCTAGAATTGGTGCATAATTTAGTCCTCCTTTTGAGGGTTCCTGGACATTACCCCGAATCCGTTTCCCCGAATAGAAATACCCCCGAATGACCCTTTACCCGAATAACTATTTACCCGAATACGTTTTTCCCGAATTCAATTTTCCCGAATGCATTAATACCCGAATTAATCCGAAAAAATATTTATTAAATTGGAAGTAAAAAAAATTATGAACTACAAAGAAATGTTATGTGATATATGTAGTTCGAAGATAATCGAGTTCAGTTTCCTGATTTACAAAATCGTTGAAGGTAGCGACAATTCCGGATATCCGCCTTTGAAGTTTCACCCTAGGGTGGTCCAATTTTAGAAATGTCAAGTTGCCCCCCCCCCCTCTAAATTTTTTCCCAGCTGTGGTGTCATTCAATTCCTTATACTCTGGCGAAGAATTTTTGTCATGGTCGTGACCTCATTTTCACAATTTTTCTGAAGAGGAGAGGGGGTGGGAGTAAATTTTTTCATTTCAGTTTTTAAATTTTCAAAAACTTCCAAAATTTTGAGAATTCTTCGCAAAAATCAGAGATAGGTATCTAACGAAATTTAATTTCCCCAAATAAATGTGAACAACCTCCAGTAGACAACTGATTTCTGTGTTTTGGGTGCTTCCCTCGCTCATATTGGGCCCCCTTATACGTCCACACGGGTAGCTATCGGGTCATTCGATTCCTTACACTTCACTGTACAATATTTTGCCATTGCCATGACTCGTTTTTCCCCTATAAAGAAAGTTATGTGGCATATTGTGTGATGAAAGGTTAAATTCGGGAAATTAATATTCAGGGAAAAAATTGAGCATTCGATTCGGAATTTTAGTATTCGGGGAAAAATGTATTCGGGGTATTGGATTCGGGAATATAGTATTCGGGGATAAAGGATTCGGGGAAACAGTTATTCGGGGAAATGTCCATTCGGGATTTTTATATTTCGGGTAATCGAATTCGGGTAAATGTCCTAGAATCCCTTTTGAGGAGTAAGGGAGTTCAAATTTTGTTTTTTCGTCGATAACTTTCGAAATTACGCACTAATGAAAAAATAGTTGAAACAAAAGTTGTAGAGCATTAAAAAACGAACAATTTTGTCATTTACCATTTTCTCTCAGGATGTCATGGGGAGGAGCTAGGGCCTTCAGAAAAAAATCAAATTTAAAAATTTTCCATTATACCTCAAATAATTACCAATAATCGGGTTAATCGAGTTTTAGGAGCGTTTTTTTTTTTTTACATCCCATTACTAAGTAGAATAAGAAAAATGTACAACCGACCCCTCATCTCAATATGGGGGGGGGGGCTGGTGGTCGAAATTAGGAACCCAAAATTTTGATAATCAATTTTTGAATTCCCTCAGAAAAGAAATCACAAAAGATGATTATATCGTCTCAGAATTTTATGGGGTGGTGGAGGAAGGATCAATGTATTTTTTTAAGCCATTTCTGACGTTTTTACCTCCATAAGTCTTTGATTGGTGGAAGTTTGAAAAAAAGTGGTCAAAATATGGCACCCTTACCCTTGATGAAAAAATGTTTCAGAAAAAAAAGTATTTTCAGCACTATTGCAGAGAGAAATACAGTTTGAGTTATGATTTTTTTGGGGGGGATGTATTTATTTATGAAAAAAATGAAAAATTGGTCACTTTTTTCGAAAAATAGGTCACTTTTTGCCTCGTAAAAAGTCACTAAAGTCACTATTTTCCCCCAAAATCTGCGTGGCATGCCTGGCAGAAAGATAGTGAAAAAGTAGTGAATTTTCGAAAAAAAATCGTTAGACACCCTGAAACATCAAAAAATTGTATTTTCTCATTTAAATTTTGGAAAAGCTACAAATTCTTTTTCACAAGTTGTATCTTTGAACTCGAGCAAAATATCAAAATAACAACTCATGTTCATATTTCGTTCAATATAAAAAATACTCTATGAAATTACCCCCTTTGAAAGACCATCAAATGGATTAGTCCGATATACACAGCGTCGACGTGTATAATTTGCGAGCAAGTTTGGCTTTTGGAGGCGATTTTATGGTACTGCGAGGATACTCGCACGTGTTGAAAATGAAAATTTACGTGTTATGGCTCGCTGACCGCAAAGAAGAAAGCGAAAATGAGCGATGATTCGGATGACGACGTTGAGGTGTTTCAGTGAGGAAGTACGAAAAACGGCAAAAATTTAATACAAAAGAATTCCTTTGGGGTCGTATCGACTACTTTTAAAAATTTTTAGGGGGAAAACCCCCCATCATAAGTTACTCACGATCGGGTAGGTATTTTATTTTTTTGGAAGGATGGGCGTTAATTTTTACTAAAAGAGTCATTGAAAAGTTTCGGTTTAAAAAGGGCTAATTCACAACCGATTTGGTCTTTTACCAATATTCGTCTTTCGTCATTAGGGATTTCGACGATGGCGTAACAAAGGGCCAAAAAAAAAATCACACACACCCCTTTGCCCCAAAATTTTGGGGAAAGAAAAACTCCTAAAAATTTAGAACCTAAAAATCGCTTTTAAGCAAAACCCAAAAGGGTATTATCAAAACCTTAAATAAAAATTAGCCGAAAAAAAAAGACGCCCCGGGTTCGTTAGTCCCACTAGGGAAATCCCCAAAAACACGAAATTTAAAACGAAAATTTTTCGGGGCGTTACGGAGTTCTCCCCCGTTTTTAATAAAAAGTACGTCCCGCTGGGATTTTCTTATTAGTCGGTTTGTAAAGTAATAAATAAAAACGTCACCGCGGGGACGAGCATACGCCCGAGCGAGGTTTTAATTAACTTTTTAAATTTGAAGGAAATTTAAAAGTTTGTGGAATTGAAAAGGACGGATGAGCAAAAGAATCGGTAATCATCGAGTTGATTACTACGACGACCAGCCTGATCGGCTTCGACGGCTGGATACAGCGCAATGAACGTGTACTGCAGACTCGACCTCTAAAGTTGGAAATAATTTTCATTCTAAGGAGTGGAATTACGCGATCGTATAGTTTAACGGCCGGTTTAATAACGATTAACATTTTTTCGTCGTTGTAATTTGCACGCCATACGGGAAGAGCACCAGCGAACAGAAAAAACAACCAGATCACGTTTACTTACCTATGTTTCGGTGTAAATTATACGCTGTACCGGTGCGGAAACAATGTACCGGGTTGAATAATTAAATAAAAGTATTTTAACAAGCGTGAAATTCTGATACAGCGAAATTAACGTGACAAGCTTTTCGCCATCTACGAGGTTTTTTTACCTCGCACCAATGAAATGAATAAAAAAAAACCCAAAAAAAGAAACCGGGGAAGGGTATAAAAATTAAACCATAACGGGGCCCGGAATTTAAAAATACGATGGGGGGGGTTTGGAAATTTTTGGCGATTGATTTCTGTTTGATTTGGGGTTTTTGGGAAAATTTTTAAAGCCCCTTTTTAAAGATATTTTGAGGAGTATTATTTTAAATACAGGGTCATTCTTATTTAGCGCCCCAAATTTTAAAAAATCTTTAAAAAAATTACATTTTATTTTTCCGCCCTTTCTTGGCGGCTGGTCCCCAGAAGGCATGGGAATTATGAAAACAAAAGACCCCCGCTGTCAATGCAAATTTTGATTATCAGCTGCCCAAAAATACGTGGATTCTAAAAAGTATTCTGGTTTCCCAAACCCAAAGGGGAATTTAAACCAAATTTTGCTAGAAATTTTCGTTTTTTTGGGAAACCCAGAAACTTATAGTTCACATATATCGGGCCACGCTTTTTATCACTAAGGGGGGTCTATTTTAATATTTAAAAGGTCTATGCGGGAAGGGGGGTTTTTTTTTTTTTTAAATATTTGACATGCCGCGGCCCCGGGGGAAACTCTCACCCCGGCTCTAAAATTTGAATTATTTAAAAGCTATTATTTAAAAACATTTTAAAAAAAAACTGTGTTTTTTGGGGGGCTTTTTGTTTTTTGAAAACAACGAGTTTTTGGAATTTATTGAACATTTAAACCTTTTATGGTCATTTGAATTATTTTTAAAAGGGTTTTAAATTTCGTTTTCCTGTTCGGTTTCCCTCAACGCAGCCCTATAAAAAGGTGTTTCAAAAAAATTCCCAAAAAAACTTTTTTAAAAAATAAAACCCCCCCCCCAAAAGTAATTTTTTCAAAAATGTTCAAAGTTAAAAAGCTTTTACTAATTCAATTATAAGCCCCGGGGGAGTTCCCTGGTTTCCGCGGCATTTCAAGTATAAAAAATTTCCCCCTTCTGGGCCCCTCAGTGAGCCAAGAAAGCGGGGCCCCTTTAAAAAAAAAAATGAAATTTTTTTACGATTTTTTTAAAACTGGGGGGCCTTTAAAAAAAAAAATGACCCTGTATGTTTTAATTTTTTTTTCCCGGGACTAATTTAAAAAGAGAAATTTAAAAGAAGGCTAATCCAAAAGCAACCCGGGCAGGGTTTTTACCCTTTGGGGCTTCCGATTTCACCAAATTTTTTTCCCCAATTTCCCCCCAATTTTTTTAATGAAACAAATTTACCTGCATTCCGACCCAACCCTTCCCGGGGGCGGGGGTTTTTGGGACCTAATTTTGTATAATTTGGGGTTTTTTCCCAAAAAGGGTCAAATTTGAAGGGGGGATATCTCGAGATCGGTCAAGTCCCAAAGAAGTTGTTCATGCGGTTTTGGGAGAAGGGAAATTTAAAGGGAGGTTCAAATGATAAAACATATTTTTAAAAATTTAAAGTTGAACTTTTTAAAATGAAAAACTCAAAATTTAAAGATGAGGGTCAAAAATGAGGGGCAACATTAAAAAATTTAAACAAATTTTTTATGAATAGAATTTTAATATATTTTCAAAAGAATTTTTTTCAAGATGGGTTCAAACCCTGGGGGGACAAGGGGCCTCCCAATTTTGGGTTTAAAATCAAAAAAATAGAAAAAGTGAAAGTAATTTTTAATGATTTCTACTAATTTGGGAAGGGGCCCCTGAGTCCGCATAGTGCTCGTATGATCAAAAATTCAAAAAAACAAGAAAAACATAAACGTGTGACTTGTTCGTTTGTTGGGGTTTTGAGGACGCTGAGTTCGAATATTTGCCTATTTTGCGGATTCGATCCTTGGGTGCACTTCCAGCTCCCATTTTTGAAAAAAAAACATTGATTTTTTTAATTTTTTAGTAATTTTAGAGTCAGTGAGGGCATTGGGGGTAGGGGATCGAGAAAGTAAGTTGATAATCAAGCTCAGCACCCTCGAATTAGTAGAAATCGATATAAGACATGCCATTTTCTTTTTTTTCTGCATGTGTTTTCTCAAAATTGGAAGCTGGAGGTGCATCCAAGGGTCGAATCCGCGAAATAAGCAAATATTCGAACTCAGCGCCCTCAAAACCCCAACAAACGACACTTCACTCGTTATTTTTCATTTTTTTGAATTTTGACCTCATCAGGAGGCTGATATGGGAGTTCAGAGGAGCGGACGAAAAAAAAAAAATGAGGGCATATGCGGGCCTCAAACCCCCTTCGAATTTGTAAAATCAATATATTTTCTTCACTTTTTTTCCCTTTTTTGAAATTTTTTATTTGAAATTGAGGACCCCCTGTGCTCCCCCGGGGGATTGGGGATCCCAAACCTTTAAAAAATTTTTAAAATTTGTTTAAAAAATACAAAAAAAAATTCCTTCATTTGTAATTTTAATTTTTAAAATTTTTAAAATGGGGCCCCCCCAGTTTTTTAATCAAACATGAAAGTTTTTGCTTTCATCTTTAAAAATTCAACTTTTAACTTTTTAAAAAAGATTACAATTTTTAATCGGGTTTAATTTTTTTACAAAAACCCCAAACCGATTCATTTGGAAATTGATGGGTCCCAGATTTTGCGCCTTTAAAAATGATAAATTTTGCAAAAAAATCCCAATATACAAAAATTACATGGGCCAGGATTCCTTCATTGGACCATCAAATTTTTTTTTGAGCGAAAAAACGAAGACCCCCAAGGTCAAAACCCTGGTCGAGTTGACATGGAATGAGCTAGAAAAGAGAAGGAGAGAAGGAGGGAGAGTATAAATGAGAAATTTACTCATAGGGTGTCCATTTCTGGAAAACCCGGATGAAAAAGTCAGGAATTTTGGAATTTTCTCTGAAATTTTCAAAAATCCAAAAAAAAGATAAATTTTTTTGGAAAACTGTTTTTTGCTTATTTTTTTATAAATTTTCAAAAAAAATTCGAAATTCTACATTTCTTTTAATTATCCTGATTTTTTTAGATTCATCATTTTTTTGGTTTGATCGATAATGTACAGTAAAATTGATATTCAAACTGCATGTCTCTGTCTATGAAATTATGAATTATTCAAAAAAAAAATTCCTCGCTTCGCTTGAGGTAATTTCAGGTAATTTACATTCTTTCTTTCTACAGAATTTTTTTAAGTTTTTTGGAAACTTACTTTTTAATGACTTTTTGTTGCTCTTTTGAAAATTTAGAAAAATTTTAATGAATCAAGTTTTCAAAAGAAAAAAGGAAAGAGAAAATTTTAAACTTGGGGTTTTGATACGACACGGGAAAACGACGAAAGAATAGTTGCAATAAGTTCATTTTTATTGGGGAAATTTAAGGCCTCATTTCAAGGACATTTTTTGACGTATATTCCTGGGTGTAAAAAACATTTGTGTTTAAATTTTTTTGTTTAATATTTGTCATTAAGGGAATTTTTCGAAAAAAAAAGAGAAAAATTTTTCCCATTTTTCAAATTACAAAATTTTCCCACCAAATTTTTCAAACGTTGGGCATGAACTTTGGAAAAATTTTAAACCTGATTTTTTTTTGATTGCGGGAAAAGGAAAAAAAATTATATTTTTTGATATTTTTTTTAGATTTATGAAAAATGGGAAAATTTTAAATGTTCTGTCATTTGAGGGACAAATATATCTAAACTACAAACATACATCGCATCGTAAAAATTTTTTAATGAAGTTTCATTTTCAAAAAAATTTCAAATAGTCATTTCTACCAAACTTTTGTAAAAATATCAAAATTCAAAAACGAATATCTTAAATTTCAGGGGACCGTAGAAAAAAGGGGAAAAAAAAAAGGCCATACCCCCAAAAAAAAATTGTATAAAAAACGGTTTTTGGGTTTTTTCTGAGAAAAAGGGGTTTTTCTATCACAATTTTCTGAAATACCCCCCTTTATCCCGCCCCCCCCGTCATTTTTTCCCATGCCAGCAATCCCCCTCAAAAATACAGTTTTTCGCCCTTCAACTTTTTCGAAAGTACATGCACTTATTGAAAAAAAAGTTGAAACAAAAGTTGTAGAAAATCAAAAAACGAACAATTTTGTTATTTACGATTTTTCCCTAGGACGTCGTGGAAGGGAGCAAGAGCCTTTGAAAAAATCACAATTTGAAATTTCCCAATTAAACAGAAATAATACGAAAAATCGGGTTAATCGACTTTTAGGAGCGGTTCTTTTGCATAGTACAATCCTATTACTACATAGATTTAGAAAAATGTATAACGGACCCTAGATCTCAAAGTGGGGGGTGGACCCTCCGCAGGAAAAGTCGCATTTTCCCCCAAAGCGTAGCTCGGCTGCAATGAAAAATTCGAAAAATTGGTTTCAAACAAACGTTGTAGAGCGTGAAAAGACGAACATTTTCCTTTTTTTATTTTTTTTCTACGTGGTTTTGGAGGCGAGCTATTGCAAAAAGAAAAAAAAATGCGGCGTTTGAAAATTTCTACTCGATTTTTGAACCCTTCGCTTTTGGGGCCCAATTTGGGTTCAGTGGGGGGTCAATTTATTATAAAAATCGAGTTAGGCGGACCCGAAAATCCCAGAAAGTCACTAGTTCGACTATTGGTTCGCTCTATACATTTCAAATGTACGTACCAGGCATATGTACACATGTTGATAATTTATTGAGGGAGGTAATGAAAAAATTTTTCAACGCCGCTTTTTTTTTCTTTTGCAATAGCTCGCCTCCAAAACCACGTAGAAAAAAAATAAAAAAAGGAAAATGTTCGTCTTTTCACGCTCTACAACGTTTGTTTGAACCAATTTTTCGAATTTTTCATTGCAGCCGAGCTACGCTTGGGGGAAAATGCGACTTTTCCTGCGGAGGGTCCACCCCCCACTTCGAGATCTGGGGTCCGTTATACATTTTTCTTATTCTATGTAGTAATAGGATGTACTATGCAAAAGAACCGCTCCTGAAAGTCGATTAACCCGATTTTTCAAAAATATTTCTGTTAATTGGAAATTTTCAAATTGTGATTTTTTCAAAGGCCCTAGCTCCCTTCCACGACGTCCTAGGGAAAAATTGTAAATAACAAAATTGTTCGTTTTTTGATTTTCTACAACTTTTGTTTCAACTTTTTTTTCATAAGTGCGTAATTTCGAAAGTTGAAGGCGAAAAACTGATTTTGAGGGGGCTGTGGCATCGAAAAAAGTGACTTAGGGGGACAGGATCAGGGAGGTCTTTCAGTATTGTGATAGAATAGACCCTTTTCTACAGAATAAACCAAAAACCGCTTTTATAGCAATTTGTTGGGGGTCGGACTTGAATTCTACTGCACTATGAATCATATAAAAATTGCGAGTAGCCGGGTACCTCTACCTACTTACTCAGAAAATTACTAAGGAAGCATTCACAAGCTTTGGAAATAAGAAATAAGAATTAAGAAAATAAGAAATAAAAATTTTTTAACCAATAGGAATAGCGACATTGCGAGAAATATTCGGCTATGTTTTGGTACAGTCAATTTCGATTGGAGGTAATCACAGTAAAATTCTTATTTCTTATTTCCGATGCTCGTGAATAAACCCTAAAATACAGAAAATTTTGAAGTCTCGAAAAATACGTATGGAATCATAGGTATTCTTGAGAATTCGTCAAGTCTTGTCAGAAATCGTCGATTAATCAAAAATAATTTCAATTAAGTCTGCTAGATTCCATAAATGTTCGAAATCCCAAATTTTTATGATTTATGATTCAACTGAAAAACATCGCATTTACGAATTCGTAAACATTCGTCAAGATTTGTCAAAGTTTGTCATGACTCATCAGCAGTAATATCGCATCAAATACATTTGAATTTTTTCCCACCTTGCTACTGTGGTATATCAGATAGGTACTGGGTCAGGAGAATTATTAAAGTACGATAATTTCAACGAGATTCAATTGTTCAATTTCCCCTCATTTTTCCCATTTCGAGTTAAGAGATGAAATAATGGTCGAACCTCTCGATGTATGAGATATACGAGTATTACCTTTTTTTCAGTCTTTCATTTGCCAGTGTGGCAACTTCATTTCATTTTAATCCATATTTTTCATGTGTTTTTTTTTCAATATGTAACTTGTACCAAGGATATTGGTAAATCCCATCTAACCAATTTTGATTTTTTATCGTGTTAATTTTTCCGCATTTTCGCGTTTTCGTTATTTTTTGTGCCGATAGATTTTTCCGACTACTCTGTAGTCTACTCTCATATGCGCGTTTTTTATTTAATATGGGTACAGGTATGATTTCTTTTGATTGTTTTTCGAGATCTATTCTGACCATGTTGTCGTTAGAATAGGAAGGTATTTGGGACTGATGATGAAGTGGGAAGCCGCCTGAGTGATAATGACTTGAGATTTGATTTGATATTTTTCGAGACATAGCTTCGCCCCAATATTGAATCAGTCTCTAGGGCATTTACAGGCGATCTCCGGATCCCATTTCCGATGGTCTGATAGGTCGAGATCTAGGTCTAGATCTAGCGTAGATTTTCTTAAGCCATGAGTCTACTATCACAGTACAACCAACGATCAATTTTTTAATTAGAGATATCATAGGTTTTTACCCATTACATTTTGTGTCACATTTTGAGACAGCGTTATGCGATTGATCTTCTTAGATATAGTTTGGTTACTTTTTTCCTCTCGAAAGTCACATTTTCTTCGAACTTCCAGGCAAAAATTCAAATTTTCAAGTAGAAATTGTTATTTTTCAAAAATCTTCAATAAAAAAAAAATTGCAGAAAACTACAAAACAATTGCCCCCCCCCCCCTAGAAAACTGTAAAAAAATTTGCCCCCCGAAAAATTGAATTTTTGGTCACTTTTTGCTCAAAAAAAGTTAGATACTGAAAGTTACTTTTTTCTTCAAAAATTTCGCTATGATGCCTGTTATTTTCTATTTTTTTATAAGATTTATTTTAGACATTCGACGTACAAAGAGCTGTACAAGAGTTGTAGTATGTGGAATACATTTGTGTGTCCTTTTTTCGATCCTATAAGCCCTGAGATAGGAACTAAAACTCATGATTTACCCGGCCGGTGGATAGAAAATTGATACCTGTCAATTGTCATTGCGAAATGCAGCAGTATTGATTTCCCTTCCGATGTACCCCTTCCGGTATACCACACTACTCCATTGAACGAGATTCAAAAAAATAATAGGTCATCTCTTCCCCCTCCCGATTATCAATGCGATGTTTTTTTGGTGAGAGGGGAAAAAGCTGAAAATTTTGAAATTTTCTATTAAAATACAGTAAAATTTTCTCTGATTGTTTTCTGCTTCAAATTCAAAAATTTTCAAATTTTTTAAGAAAGAAGCTTTCAATTCAGAAAATGTTTCAATTTAAATCAACTAAACATGGCACATTACTTGTAATGCGATTTAAAAAATTCAATTTTGTTCTCGTGCTCTAAATTTTCCACAATTCTTAATAAAAATATAAGAAAAGGGTGCTGAAAGTCTTTCGATTAAGAAAAATTGGAAAGGAAATTTTGGAGTTCATTTTAGGAACTTTGAAGAAGATCCATTCGGAAAGTTAAGGTACCTAACATTTTTTGTCCTTAGCATTTTTAAAAAAGTACTGTTTTATCAGTCAGTTTTTTATTGATTTTCCAAATGTTAATTGCGCATTCTTGAAACTTTTTTTTAAAAAGGAGGTAATTCAGATCTTGTTCTAAAATGTCTCGGCGATAAATTTGTATATTTTTTGTAAATTTTTCAGAATGCTGAATAGATTGATTTATCTAGCTTTAAGTTTTTTTTTTTTTTCAAAAATGTGTCATATTTTAGGAAATCTGTAGATTCTTTCACAAAAATTTGATCGAGGAAAAGAATTTCTATCGACCCTCCATGTCTGTTTTTTGGTACATCATTTTTGAATTTTATAGAGGTATTTTTGAGGAATCAAAAGTATTTCTTATAATTCTGGATTTTTGTAACATTTTGATATTTAATACGTTTTTAAAAATATTTTGAAAAATAAAAATCTTCATATAACTTTTTAAGTAATTTTTATTTTTATTTTTGAAGATTTATTGTTCCGTTTTTTAATTTTTGTCGAATTTTTGAAAAAAGGCTCGCTAATGAACAACTTTATAATGATTTTTTTGTATTACTTATGTGCCGAAAGATAATGTTTCAGTTGTACTCACAGTTGTTTTTGTTATTTTGTAACAAATTTCAAATCGAAAAGAAAATTTGGACAAGATTATTTTAATGATGGCAATATTTTTTGAAAGAAGATATCAGGTGCTTAATTAGATACATTGTTAGAATTTTTTACAATTTTTCTTTTCTTTCTGTTTTTTAAAGTGTATTTTGGCATTTTTTTGTGATATTCAAACTTCATTTGTGAGCCTGGATATAGAAACCACCCTTAGGTGTAAAAAATTGATTTCTGAGTTGACACTGATTTTGGGCGTTTCAGAAGGTATAGAATCAAAAGAGAACCTCCACTCAAAAACCAATTTTTTACACCTAAGGGTGGTTTCTATATCCAGGCTCACATTTTGTGGTTTTCTGACAATTTTTTTTGAAAATATTTTCATAATTTTGTTTAACGAATTTTTGTTAAATTTCCAACACTTTTAGTAAACGATTTTTAATAAATTCTAAGCACTTCTCATAAATTCATAAAATCCATGCAAAAATTTCAAAAATAAGAATTTTTCATTGGAACTTATAAAAAATCACTTTTTGGTCATCTAAATTTCAGTTTTTTCGAAAGTTTCCTCCAACATTTATATAAAACTGAAACTCGAGTGGAAAATTCCGAACGAAAAAGTGCAGAAAAAGTTACGAAATAATTTAAAAGTCTGGAAAAAAGAAGAAAAAATATTAAGAATTAATACCTACATTTCTGCAATTCCCTTCCCGCCATCCTCGCCGATCAATACCCCGCAATAATCGTAAATATCATACGGGTCCAATAATAACCCGAACAAAGATATCAAAAGGTAAAACTATCCCATTCCGTGCTTTCAGAAACTTTTATTCCAATAAACCAAGCGCAGCGTAGAATACACAAAGTAAATTTAATGACGGTCCCTGCTTTAACAATAAGGGATGCAAAGAAGCCTCTTTCGTATTCTCAACCCCTTATAATAATCTCGATAAAAATATCATTTCGCTACGCCATAATGCAAGATTAATTTCGTTTTAACTAAAACGCTCTGGTTCTCTGCTCCATTGTATACTTTTAATCGTCATACCCCATGTACCCCTTTTACCCACACTGCTCGCAATAGCGAAGTAGAAAAGAAAAAAAATCGACCTGCTATATAAGAAGTCATAAGAACACGTATATTACTCGGAAGAAAATCTACCGCACCAAGGTACCTTGGTAGAGCTTCTAAAACCGTATATCGTGGTCAATTTGTCGACCATTTTCTACTCTCTGTTGATTTTTCCAACACCATAGTCGTATACGAATGAAAGGGAAAAAGAAAAAAGGTAACGTTTTATTAAATAAATAAAAACACTGAAAAAGGCGATACACGTGTCTGCCAAGTTTCCTCAGCTATGATTCCGACGTTGGTGTATATTTTTCCCTCGAAGGAAATGCGCAATTAAGGGACAGTGTTATTTTTTTTCCTGTTGCCTTTTTTTTTCTTTTTTCGGCGTGTTTCTCGGTTCGTCTGATGCGAAAGCAGATTGATTATTTGTACGGTATGGATAGGACGAGGGGAGAGGTTCGACTAGTTGAGTGATTATTTAAAGATTGAAGAATGGTGATTTGTGAATGTGAGATTGGGGGTTAAGGTTATTTATCAAGGAATCGATTTTGTATTCGGAGAGGTGGAGTGCGATGAAAGTATTAGTTTTGACTTTTTGAAGAAGAGACGGGGACTCGTATTAAGGTTTATTAAATTTTTATTAAAATTCAGGGTGTAGTTGAAATATCCGATCTCGAAATATTCTTCAAAATTGTTATTCAGTGTACTAGCTGCAGTACGAAACTATAGCAAAAAATTGTAAAAAAGTCGTTCAGATTAATATGAAATTTGAGTTATGAACGGAGAAGTTGATTGTGATGATAATGAAGGTGCCAAGGGATTTTGATTAAAAGGCAGGAAGACCCATGTCTGGGGAATGAAATATCAACACGAATACCAAAATTTTAAAATTTGAGGTCTTTAATAATTTCGAAAGAAAAATTTGGACAAAAAATTTTCAACTTCTCATTGAGCGAGATGTCGAAATGTAAGTTTCAAAAGGTATAGGTAAAGAATTAAAATATCAGATTTTAAGATGATGCTCAAAATTTCATTTAGTACTTCCACTTTGGAAAATTGTTGAAACAATTTGTAAAAAAATCATTTAAAAGACATGAAATGTAATCAAAGAAAAATAATTTAAAATCGTAAAAATTTCTCAAAATATTCAAAAAAGTGTTGAAATTGCATCGAAAATTTATTGAAAAATGTCTGAAATCGGTATTGAAAAATTGCTTTATCTGTTCTCTGTTGGATTGTTGCTCAAATAGCATGAAATTTTTTAAATTGTAGCCAAAATTGGACAAATATGTTGAAAAAATTTTGATTGTAAAGATATGTACGTAATTCGATAAAATTATTCCAGACTTATTCAAAATAGGTATGGTACCTAATATGTTTTTATGTCTTAAAAATGAAATTAAAATTGAATTAAATTTAGAAACGTTTTTTAAAATCGTAAGAATGGTTTCAAATAATATGAAAAAAAATCAGTGAACTGGTTTAAAATTGAGTAAAACGTAAAACATCAAAAAATTGTTCAAAGTGGTACGAAACTATTCTAATTTTAGCCAAAATTGTCTGACACATCGTAAAAATAGTTGAACTTTAAAAAATAAATAGAATTCTGTGAAAATGAGCATAAATTGTTGAAAAATTGATCAACACGTTATAAAAACCTTCAAATCTTTAAATTAAGAGTTTATGAATAGAATTAAAAATTTAGTTAAACGCTAAAAAATACTTCAAAATTTAATGAAAAATCTTGAAATCTTACCAGTTTAAAATATTTAAAAACTATCTAAATAGTTTGAACTTGGAGTATACTTACTAAGTGAAAAATAGTGAAAACCGTAAAAGTTTTTTAAAATCAAAATGTTGAAAAAATCATTCAATTCGTCGAAATTGCTTATTGTTAAAATCACATTGAAATGTGAAAATCGTTGAAATAGAATCAAAATTGAGTCAAAGTTCCAAAAATTTGTGAAAAAATTTTAAAAATTGAATTTTTTGATAATTTTATATCATGATTCGAGTATTTTTTCAATATTGAATAATATTTTTCATCAATTTTGGGTATTTTAACTTGAATCAGGGGTGGTGGCTCGAATCGAATCGAATCGAATCCAGAAGCCGAAACCCGAAAGAACCCGATAGTTTTGGTAAAATTCGAACCAAATCTGAACCCGAAAAACTGGAAAACATGAACAAAAAAAAGAATGAAATTCCTATCTTTCTAAATTTAATTCGAATTTAAAAATTCAAAACCTTAAAACCAGCGAAAAAAAAATAAAATAAAAAATGAAAAAAAGAGAAAGTAATTCTTTTTTGGGTACAAATCAGAAATTTTGGTTCAAAAATCAATTTTTTTCATTTCAAATTATCCCAGAATATTCCGATTCCTGGCCCGAACCCGATCCGGAACAGAATCCGAACCCGATAATTATGATCCTCGAACCGCAAACCCTGAACGCGAAACATATGGATTCGGGCCACCACCCCTGACCTGAATTAATGAAATTTTTTCGATTTTATTCTCTTTTGAGATTTTTTTTTCTAAAGTTGCCAATTTTTCTTGAATTTTAACAATTTTTTCAATCTGTTGCACAACATATTACAGTTTTACCTACCACTATTTTCAATTTTTGAACAATTTTCATGATTACATCATTGAGTATATCTTTTGGTCGGTGTTTTTAAACTCGCTCACAATCTTTTTCCGTTTTCAAATTTTGTTAAAAAATACTTTTGTGATTTTGGTCCGTTAGCTTTGTAATTGTAGGTTGCCTTTCCAAATTGAGCTAATTAAAAAAAACCGTATACAAGGAAAGGGCTTTAGGTGTAATTTTTTTTTAAAATTCAATTTTATTATACACTGGGCGTGTGCTAATTACCAAGACTTTTACGCCCAGTGTGAGGAGGGGGTTGGAAAGAGGGGTTATATTTGGTGTTGAAGTTTAAGTTCTTTTATTAAAACTAGGATTTTTTGTATTTCTGTTATTGAGTCTGGTGTTTTCTTGAAAAAAAAAAAAAAATGAAAAATTCATACCCATATCCTTTTTCTTGTGTACGGTTTTTGTAATTAGCCCAGTTTGGAAAAACGCCCCTCAAAATTGAATCTGTCCAATTTTTTTTTACAATTTTTTAGTTTCTAAAAAATTTCAAATTTCTGAATTTACTTTTTATTAAAATAGTGAATTATTCATGATCTTTTTTCGATTTTAAATAATTTTTGAAATATTATATGAGAAAATTATATTTTTTATTGATTAAAATGCTAAAATAAAATTCATTCCCAGACTCTAAAATCCGAAAAAATCCCCTCTAGATTAAAAATTGACCCGTGACGAAATAGCCATAAAGTTACGACGATTCTATCGCCATTAACACGAAAATTAAAAACAATCAGTAAACATCTTATATCACGAGCCATTATTTACTTATCGATAATTCTTCTTATTTCGATTAATAATAATTGCTTTTCGCTCCTAATCGATCGTATATTCAGTCTATTCGGCAATTAAATCCCCGCCCGCCCCCCTCGCCTCGCTAAATTAGGCAATATTTACACCAATTTATTACGAATCCGAATTAAATTTCACGTAACGTTCGACTTCGATAAACGTGACCATCTTCCCAACTTTATTACTCGGGTTCTCGACCAAAGCAGGATATTGGACAATGTCCAGATACTTAAAGAAAAATAGACGAAAATATTCTCAATGTGCACCGAACAGGTTGATTTTTATAGACTACTTAATACGGATTAGATATATTTATCGACTTTCGAATTTGTTTTTTTTTTCTTCTTCGGCGCGTACGTTGCGAAGGCGGAAACAAGACTCATGGGAAAAAACAACGTACCGTTGGAACGAATTTCCGACTCGAAAAAAATCAATTTAGCTATCGAAACCCCATTTACGTCGCAATAGGTATATGTGTGCGAGAAAATAGCAAAATTTAGCCATTTTCTAAAACGAAAATCGTTGTTTTTTTCGCTCGGAATCGAAACTGTGTAATGCCATAGGCGGTCATAAGCCTCTAGCGACGTGTTCGCGATAAAATCACAGACAGGCCCACGTTACGTATTCACGGTGTGGCGGATTTTATCGAGCGTAATTATCGTATAGAGCAACGATGGACGACAAATATACTCTTGAAATTCGTGTCCTGCCAGAAAGGAAGGGTAAAGAGAAAAGGGGTATATTAAAATTCTAACCGAGTGACCAGCACTGCACGGAGTCGAGATTGACCACATCGTCCTCTCCATAATGTCGCAGCTGTCGTGGCCATTTTCGCGGCTGCACCCAATCGCGTCGCGTATATTTAACATGGCGACCCAGCAGCGGTACCATACGCATTCTAATGATCTAATTATTTATTGTTCGTATATGGTTTGTTTACAGTTGTTGAATAGTTTGGCTAACGACCTCGACTACATGCTGAACGATCTGTACACTACACCTCCGTCAACGCTTCGGATCGGGTAAGTGAGCAATTGTAGCAATTAGCATAAGAACAAATGTCCGAGCAAAAAACTATACCGAAGGGGGTTTTCCGGATGCAAACGATACGATGCTCGCGAGGCACGAGGAAATCGCTGCTGTGTATTGGAGCGTGACACGCGTACTACGAAGTGACCGAGGGAAAGGGGTTTATGGGTGTTAATTTTTAATTGCACGTATTAACCTTGGCGTATAATGTGGATAATCGAACAAGACGTGTGCTTTTTATAGCGTTGTATTATGGAAATATGGTATAGGTACAATAAAGGTACTGGATACTTTCACCTTTTTTCTTAAATGCAATTTTTTTTATTCTCGAGTTATATCGGTACATTGAGAAGGAAAATGATACGAGAAACCATTAGATACTCGATGTGTAGTAAAAGTGAATGTGATATTAACTCTTTGTCCACGACCGATCTTAAAAATTATATAGGAAATGATTCATTCTCTTATGTTACCAAAATTAGTGGCAACGTCATCGGCAAATAGGCAGGTAATAGTTTATTGATGTATGTACATTTCAAGAGAGAAGGTCGAGGTTTCAGTTACGTGATTTCGACCTCCCAGATCGATCTTATTTGTTTTCCTAGCGCTCTGAAGTTTGCGAATTGAGCTTACTATTTCGTAGGAAATTTTGAATGTTTCGAGCACAGTCCAAAATTATAAATGCTGGATTTAAAAATAACCTCTTCTAGACGGGTTAAATTTATGCTGTAGAAAGTCTAACCCAGGAGTAATATGATCGAAAAAGTGCTTAAAAAAGAAAAAAAATGTTAATCGCAATTTTATTGCTGAAAAAGCTTCTATTTGATGTCCAGAGTCTGTGATGAAGTCGCACCGCCCCAGCCCTGATTGCTTTTTGAGGGGGGTGAACCCCTTATGGGGGAGGAAAGTGTTTGGCACCGATTTCGCTCAAATTCATGTGGACGGTTATATAGGTGTAGAAGTACTTCCCAAAAAAATTTCAGCCCCCCTCGACCTCAGGGGGCTGAGCCATCGCTTCCCAAAGTTGAACATTTTTGACTAAAATGACAAAAAAGAAAAACCCAAGTTTTTCAATTATAAAACCACCCCAAAATTTTAATTTTGAAAAATTTGGTATTTTCTGTATACATTTTAAGATGATGAATCCGACTAGTCTTTCAAATTTTTCGTTCAAAGTGTTTAACCCCCCCCCCCCCCTCCATCGAGGGGTTTTTAGCAAAAAATGACCTCGTTACATAGGTGACCCAAAAATATATTTCGCGAGAAAGAGAAAATTTTATGCTATAAAATGTTCCACATGATGTCCGTGGTGTGTGGTGAAAACGCACCGCCCCTACCTCTCGTGCTTTCCGCAGGGGGGTGAAGCAGAGGGGGCTCGTTTCAAGAAATCATTTTTTCGCATAGATTTCGTTCAAATTCACAAAGCAGGTTGTTCGAGTAAAGTAGTATTCCCAAAAAAAATTCAGACCCCTGGACATCAGGGGGCTGAGCCATTGTTTTCCAAAGTTGAGCAGTTTTGTGAAAAATTACAAATTTTGGCGAGAAATTGAAAATTTTTTGATATAAAATGTTCCATATGATGTCCGTGGTGTGTGGTGAAAACGCACCGCCCTGTCCCTCGTGCCTTCTGAAGGGGAGTGGAGTTAAGGGGGCCCGTTTCGAAAAATATTCTATTTGCACCGATTTCTCAAGAGGACTCGAAGAAATTTTGTATTGAGTGCAAAAATTGTAAAGCTATTCAAAGGCTCTGGTGTGGTAAGGGGGGTCATTTGGCCTCGAGTGGAACTTTGTCAAAATTTTCACGCCATTTGTCTCGGTAAAAGACGGGCATCATAGTGGGTCAATTTTTTAGGGTGTTGATCACTTTTTTCGACTTCAGTCACTTTTGGTTACTTTTCACGTCTAAATTGGTAAAAAATCGATATATGTATTGAAATCTGTTTGTTGTTTTGACGAAGGAACTAAAATAAATGAAATTATTCACGTCTTTTCAGTCAATTTATCTTTGAAATGTTTGCAAAAAACTACAAAAAATTCCCCCCTCCAGAAAACTGTAAAAAAATTGCCCCGTAAAAATTGAATTTTTGGTCACTTTTGCTCAAAGAAGTTACTGAAAAGTGAAAGGTACTTTTTTCTTCAAAAATTTCGCCATGATGCATGTAAAAGATGATTTTAGGACGCATGAGCGAATTTTTATCTCATCCCTGGGGGGACTGGGGCCCCAAAATACGTGATTTCCAAGCTAAAAATTCTATCTTCGCAAATTTCCAACCGATTTTTTTGAAATTTGGCCCGTAGATAGAGGTATAAGTACTAGAGGGGAGTATCCTGAAATTTTTTCAAATTTTTTCAGCCACCATAATAATAACCTTAAATTTGACCTTGAAAATTTCAAATCGCCCTGGGAAACAATTTTGGTGCTAACTGAAATTTTATTATTTTATTTCTCAAAATTTGAGGTGAAATATCTTACATTTAATGTATTTCTCACCTCTCAGAATTTTTTCAAATTTTTTCAGGTGGTGGAACTCCTTGAAAAATGCAAAAAAAAAACCATTTTTCCGCAACGTTTTTCACCCGTGATGGTCATTTCTGGGCGAACATTTTCTGTTTAATTACACCCCAAAATACGTATTTGCGCACCACTTGTTCGACTTTCACTTTGCTTCATTTTATTTTTCGTGATTTTTGTCATTCCAAGAGTATAGCACTATAGTAGTCCAATGACAGATTGCATTTTTTTTGAACATGAACGACAAATGATGGTAGAAACGTGAAATGTGGTGTGGTGAACACGCCGGACACTATAAGAAATATTTTGTACCCGGGAGGTGCTGATCGCCGAACTCCGTGGGAGAGGGAGGAGATGTCCGAAGAACAGTTCAGCCCTCCATTTTTTTTGAAATTGAGCTATCAGCCTTTTTTGTTGTCATTCCCATTATGATTGAATCCCGCTGAGTTTAATCTGCAAAAATTCTGTGAAGCGAGTAATACATTGACAAATTTAAAAAATAAAATTTCAGTCAGCACTAAAATTGTGTTCCCAGGGTGATTTGAAATTTTCAAGGTCAAATTTCAAGTTATTATAGTGACCGGAAAAATTTGAAAAAATGTCAGGGTACTCCCATCTAGTACCTCTATTTACGTGCCAATTTTGAACAAAAATGGTTGAAAACTCACGGAGATAGAATTTTTAGCTTGGAAATCACGTATTTTGGGGTCCCAGCCCCCCAACGGTGAGATAAAAATTCTCTCATTCGCCCTAAAATCCTTTTTTACCAAGACTAACCGAATGGCATAAAAATTTTGACAAAATTCCACCAGAGGCCAAATGACCCCCTACCGCACCAGTCTCTCAAAATTTTTAATTTTTTTGTGATTTTTTGAAATTTTTAGAAAAGCGAGGAAAGCGCTATTTATGAAGTGCATAAAATTTGAAAATAGGGAATCTAATTTAAAAAAAAAAAATGAATTTCAAAAAAGAATTCATGAAAGACTAAAATTCTTCAATTATAATTTTAAATTTTCAGGACATCGTGAGGAAAGGGAAAAACTAAGTTAAAAGAACTGCGATATTTATCATCTGCGTAAATTTTAAAAATATTGTTTGGATAAAAAGTGAAAAAAATCACTTTTTAAAATTTTAGATTTCTTGTAACTTTCTGAAATTGGTTGAAAAACAGGGTAAAAAAGGAGGGGGAAAAAATCGTAATTTATTAATATGGTGTCTACTGGCAAGATAGACAAGAAAACCAAATAATAGCAAATGTTTTTTCAACTTGAGTTTTTCATAAAAATTGCCTCCCTCGCTTCGCTCGGGCAGGACTTCCCAACTTCTTTTTCTATGAAACTTTATCATCATTATTTTGAGCAGCCATCGCTTTAAATAAGCTTATTCCAAATGTGGCATTTTTGATTGTATTGTATACTCGTTCCAGTTCATCTGTTGACCAAAAAATTCATTTTTGAGTGCCTTTCTCGCGAATGTAATATTATACGAGTACTTTTGTAATTGTTGTTTGTAACCTGTTTTACGTACGTTTAAGTTTATTCAGGAGTTTTTGAACTTCTACGTCGTCCTTCCCGTATCCTTCAATTTCGAATTTTGGTTTAATCTTTCTGTCGTAAAACTCTAATTCGCGTAGAAAATTAGAAATTGCAATGATTATTATGTGTATCTGTGACTCGGTATACTCCTGGAGTCGAAATGTTGAAAAATATACTTGAGTAGGTACACGTACTGCAGAGATTATTTCTTTTTCGTTCTGTTCCGAATTCGTGTTTCAACGAAATTTTCCCATTGATTTGATTCACATAATCTTCTGCGACCTTTTCGGTAGCGGTGTTTAATTTTTTAAATTCTAAAAAATAACAGAACCACGAAAAAAATCAAAAAATTTCTCGAAATATTAGAAAAATCATAAAAATAAAGTAAAACTCATTATTTCTTGAACTTTTCCTCTTATTCCATGCTGAAGTGAGTGGAAAAGTTGAACTCGTGACGCAATATAACTAACTTAAGTAGGTATGCCATTTTTGAAGATTGTTATTGCGTAAATTTTTTGAAACATTTTCATTTATAATGATTTTGGTGCCTACTTACTTGCAATAACTAAAAAGGGGGATAAAATAGTTTTTTACCCACCAGTTATGAATCGCCAAAATGTGTAGTATTTTATCTTTCCTGCATGTAGGAATAAATTATTTTATTTCAACATCAAAACATATTTCAATAATTTCAGTGAAAACGTTGACACGAAAAATAAATTATTGTTACGATATTACCAGATATTACTTACCAAATTCGTTGAGAGATTCTGGGGAATATAATTCAGAATCTACTTTTTCCACTTTTTTAAAAAATAATTTCGTAGTTTCTGTCAACGTTTTGATTGATATTCCTGTAAAACATCATTTAAAAAAATGATAAAATTTCAGTTTCGATACCTACTTTTTTTTCGCAAAAATTTTCACCTTCGTTTTGCTCGGACTCAATCAATTGTAGTGCATCGACAAAATTATAAAACAGTAGTTCTTTTTTTCTTCACGAAAACCTTTTCCTTGATATTCTATTTAGTGGAAATTATCGGAAAAATCGAAAGAGCCAGCATGGAATTTATCAAGTTGAAATACACGTTTTGTGTGGTTCTTTTTGAGGAGTGTATAGGGGGTGAGTAATGAATTGTGAGAAATACTTTTAAATTCTATTATAAAGAAACCTCGAATTTTCATGTTTGTGATTTAGTAGATACTTACCTAATACCATGATAATAAAGCTTGAAAGTAAACTTATAATTTTCCATTTACGTATATTTTTCAGAGAATAAATTTCTTCTGAAAATTAGACATGTCGATGACGGTTTGAAAAAAATGATGAGAAGAGAGATAGATTTTTCATGGTAATATATAGAAATAGGTTAAATTTTTGGTCACCATTCGGTTCAAAAAAAATTACTCAAGTTACTATTTTTTTGCATAATTTCACGTCGATGCTTAGTTATTACTTATGATGAAAATAGGTAATTCTTCAAAAAAAATCAACACACTTGGCATACGTACCCGAAGTCGGACAGATCAAACCTATGAAGTAAAAATTGATGATTATTAGCATTTCTTCCAAAATTACGTCCTCAATGAAAGCAACGATTAAAGTCAAACTTTTTAAACTTACAGATGATGATCAGACCTAAGCTCGAAATTAAAATCATTCTTAACGAGAACATTGCAAACGGTATGTGAAGTCTTAGTACAACAGAAAACATTTCTTGAGTGATGTGTTTCAACGTCTTTTCATTTTGCAAAATGTCGTATCTACGTATTCACACGTACATACATATAAACAACTGTTGAAAGTTTTGAAACTCGAAATGTACTTACCTGAGTCAACAGTAATGACGATTGTATATAAGATTCAAGCCTACGTATGTCTTATTCGTGACGACGTATGTGAAACTTGCGGTACTCGCGATTATGTGAACGTTCTGTTTTGAAAAGTAGGTACAAGACATATACGAGGACTGATCAGAATGCTATAGAACTGTGAGTCTTTCGTACTTTCGAAGCCGAACCGTAAAGAACGTTTTGCAAAATGTTTATTGAGGAAGAAATAAAAAATTCAATTTGTTTTGAAGAATTGAGAGACAATTCGAGGAAGTGGCAGCACTGAAGTTTAAAATTTTGCCAAAAAAATCCTCACTCATAAGTCTGGTGAATATCACCTCTCAGAGGCGTCGTCAAGGGGGGGGGGCAGCCCCCCCGGAAAAAGTTCTGGCCCCCGCTTGGCCCCCCCCCCCAATTCATGTTGTGTTTATAAATTTACGTTACAGTTACATCAAATAGGGATTTGCAAAGCATTAAAACATGAAAAAACGTCTTTTTAACGCATTTAAAATCCAATTTTTTCAAAACTTCGCCCTCGCTTCGCTCGGGCACAAACAAAATAACACTTCTTTCATTTAATTGAGACGAAAGTGCGGAAGAATGCTCCCTTTTTACCACCTCCCCATTTTTAGCAGTTGAAAAAAGTCAGTCCCCCTTTTGCACTTTGAAAAAGCAGAAAAATTGTCCAACACATGGCCCCTTTTGTGCCCCCCCCCCAATTTTCCATTCTGTCGACGCCACTGTCACCTCTCCCCTCACTTTCTGGATTCCGAACTTGCCAACATCCAGCAAGTTGAAATTTATAATATCTACTTCTTCCATGTCGAAATTGATTTATATTAAGTACATAAGTACCCCTGTTTCAGCCGAAAATTTGACTGGTAAAAAAGTCATGTAATTCATCCAAAAAGTCTAAGTACAAATATATGTTGCGTTTAAAATTTATATCCCCTAAAAAAATACCTTACGGTAAAAGAAAGGGGGATTGTGAAAAAACGCGCTAATGTATAGTACCTACTCAAAATTTTCCATAACACAAAATTACTGATATCGACATCGCGGTGAGTTGGAAATTAATCGAGAGGTTCCTGCATACTGCAGGATAGACTGTTGAATAAACATGAGAAAATGAAACACTCACTTTGAAAGAATTATCTGAGTAACAAAATTTTCACTACTGATCAAAACAATTTCCCAACTTCTGATCGCTTTCTCAGATATTTCATATTCACGAAATATTCGTGATAAAATTTGATTTGTCATCATTTGAAAGCGATCAGAAATTAGGAAATTTTTTTGATCAGTGGTGAAAATTTCGTTACTCAAATAATTCTTTCAAAGTGAGTGTTTCATGTTCTTATGTGTATTCAACAGCCTATCCTGCAGTATGTAGGAACCTCTCGATTAATTTCCAACTCACCGCGAAGTCAATATCAGTAATTTTGTGTTATGGAAATTTTTGAGTAGGTAATAGGTGAACCTACATTAACGCGATTTTTCTCACAATCCAGGCATTAAACAGAGGTCACTTTTTAATGACTTGTTCCCTTTTTTGCCAAAAGGTCACTATTGGTCGCTTTTCTCGTTCAAAAGTCACTTTTTCAAAAATCCGAAAGAAGCTATCCAAAAAGTGCTTTTTTGCTCATTTTTCCATAAATTTTTCAAAAAATTTCGCTCGCGCTTCGCTCGGATCAAATCATTACATACCTTACAAATATTTCTATTCATCATTTTTTGTTGATCGTACCTAATTTACAAAAAAAATTATATTTGAATGCATGGCTTTGTTCATTAAATTATAAATTTTTCTGAAAAATTCCCGCCGCGTGTAATTTATACTGTTTTTTTTTCCACAGAATTCATTTTAAATCCAATTTTTTTTGGTACCGTACTTTTTAATAACCTGTGATGAGAAAAGTATGTCGTGATGTCTTTGACCACGATGTTGGAAATGAAAAAAAGAGAATTTGAAATTATTGGTCACATTTTGAAAAATCTTAATGAGGCAAAAGTGTTGAATTTTCAATTTTTGAAGGTATTTTTTCGCTAAAATTTTCGCCTTTGCTTCGCTCGGGCCCTACACATAGGTAAATAAATATGTGACCCGTGCAGGGACAGGGTACCTAAAGTCGGAAAACGGAATTTTGCACTAGAGCCAAAAAACGAAAAATGGGCAATTTTTTCAAAAAAATTTTTTTTGTGTTTTTAAGTGGTTCAGACCCTTACGCAGCGGTTACCAAAATTTCACTTCGGAAAACCTACTACAACACGTCTAAATGACGTTCAAACCGACTGAGGAAAAGGTACCCAAAGTCGGAACGTTAAAAAAATGTGCATGTGCTGCAAAATGCGGTCTGTTGAAGGTAAGGGGAGCCTCGGGATTCTTCCAGACTAGAAAAATAAAGTAAAATACCCATAGATTTGTGTGTGCAAATTCAACTGTACCTACTGAGAAATACATAATTTCTGAAATATTGCTTTGTTGGAGAACATGGAGATATAAATGATCGAAAATTGATGTAGACGATTTCCTATTCTCCTAAGGTGATTTTCGACGTTAAAAGTGAATTCCTCGTGAAATTTCAGTACAAAAAATAAGTTCTGAGAGCTTTTTTGATAATTTATACAGTATGAAAAAAAGGATTTCTCTTTGTAATGCAGCTTTTTTCAAAATTAAACTCATCATAATAGTGAATTTTTCATTTTTCTCTCCTCTTAAAGTAATTTTTGACGTCAGAAACGAATTCCTCGCGAAATTTCAGTATCGGAAAGTAGTTTTAGCAGCTTTTTTGATGATTGATACATGAGAAACAAGTGTAAAAACTTAAAACGCGTTTTTCTCAGAATTTTGTTTTTATTGAATTCTTATTTTCTTAACTTCAAATGTCTCTATCTCGGCGAAAAATGAACCTTGGGTGCTCATCAAGGTCTCAAAATGTTCCTCTTAGTCTCCTTCGTCATTTTAGCTCAAAAACTCATTTTTGAAAATTCCGACTTTAGGTACCTTTTCCCTGCACGGGTCACATATTTCTTATTGATGTTTTGCTTCATCAATTTTTTATTTACTGGGGTAAGCTGAATATTGCAATGGCTTGCATGCAATTTATAAATTTGAGGACCATGTTTTTTTAATTTTTTAAAGAGGGGAGAGAAGCAATCAATTTTGAACATTTTTAAAAAATTTTTGTCCGGAAAAATCCGGATTTTCATCCGTATGATTTGGTCAACAACCTGTCATAATTTGTTCTAAAAAAAATTGTTAAAACACCATCCATTTCAAATAATTTCTCTGCAAGATTTCATGTTGTAAGCACATCAATCGAAAAAAATTACCCCCTCCCTTTCCTTCATGCTTTATAAATATTATTATGTAAGAAATCTATAAAATGTCGAAAAATTGGTCAAAATAATTAATTCTTTGGGGTATCATTTTGGAATAAAAAAACTGAAAAATTAGTCACTTTTTGCCTGATAAAAAGTCATTCAAGTCACTATTTTGTCCCAACATTTCGTCGCGCTAATGCTAAAACCAGCTAAGTGCCAAATTGTTTTTTTTTACAGGAAAGCCAAAAAACGTAACAATATTTGCATTGCGCTTATGGACTTTGCAAATTTCAATCTCATTTTTTTTAGGTTTAAATTAATTAATTTACGTTTTTTATATTTTAAATCGATGCAGCTTGATACAAAGAGCCCAAAATTGTAAAAACCTCAATTTTGAAAAAAATGGCACTTTAGCTGGTTTTAGCATTAGCGCGACGATTTCTGTTTAATGCCTGAATCCCCCTTTCTTTTACCGTAAGGTATTTTTCGAGGGGATAACAATTATTTTTCTGATTTACACAACTAATTGAAGTTGGAAGTAAATAAATAAATAATAATGTAATTATTAATTTTACGAAGTGCATAAAATTTGAAAATAGACGTCCAATTTAAAAAAAAAATGAAATTCAAAGACATCCGAATTTTATTCAAAAAAGAACCATGAACGACTACTTAATATTTTTCAAAATGTAATTTTAAATTTTCAGGACATCGGGACGAGGGGAGGAGAAAAGAAAGTAGAAAACCCCCATATTTATCATCTGCGTAAATTTTCAAGATATTCTTTGGAACAAACGTGAAATTTTTTTTTTCAAAATTTTAGATTTCTTGTAGCTTTCTGAAATTAGTCGGAAAACAGGGTAAAAGAGGAGGAAGGTTCAAAGAAAAATCGTAATTTCTCAAGTACAAAAATAAATAAAAAAACAGGAAACTCAAATAAAATAATAGCAAGAATCATTTACTTTTTTAGCAAGACAAGCAGAGAGTAGTAAAGTTTTTAATAATTTTACTTCAAAAAGCCCTAATTTTTATTATATTTTTTAATCGAAAGATTGCCATTAAATGTTTTTTCAGCTTGAAATTCCCTCCCTGTCTTCACTCGGGCAGCACTTCCAACTTCTTTTTCTATGAAACTTCATCGTTTTTTTTGAAGACCGAGGGCTTTATATAAGTTTACTACTATTGTGGCATCTATGATTGTATTGTATACTCGTTCCAGTTCATCTGTTGACCAAAAAATTCTCTTTTGAGAGACCTTCTCGCGAATGTAATATTATACGAGTTCTTTTGTAATTGTTGTTTGTAACCTGTTTTACGTACGTTTAAGTTTATTCAGGAGTTTTTGAACTTCTACGTCGTCCTTCCCGTATCCTTTGATTTCGAATTTTGGTTTAATTTTTTCGTTGTAAAATTCTAATGCGCGTAAAAAATTAGAAATTGCATTGATTATTATGTGTATGACTCGGTATACTGTGGAGTCGAAATGTTGAAAAATATACTCGAGTAGGTACACGTACTGCAGAGCTTATCTCTTTTTCGTTTTGTTCCGAAATCGTGTTTCACCTCAATTATCGTATTAATTTGACCCACATAATCTTCTACGACTTTTTCGGTACTGGTGTTTAATTTTTGAAATTCTAAAAATTAACAGAGCCGTACAAAAATTGCAAATTTGCATTTCGAATTATTAAAAAAAATCATATAAATGAAGTAAAAGTCATTATTTCTTGAACTTTTCCTCTTATTCCACGCCGAAGTGAGTGGGAAAGTTGAACTCGTGACGCAATATAACTAACTTAAGTAGGTGAGGGTAAGGTTGCCATTTCGACCACTTTTTTTCAAACTTCTACCAATCGAAGACTTTTTGAGGTAGAAACGTCGAAAATGGCGTAAAAATACCTTGATCCTTCCTCTACCACTCCCTAAAATTTTGAGCCGATACAATCATTTTTTGCGATTTTTTTTCTGAGGGAACTCAAAAATCGATTTTGAAATTTTGCGTTCATAATTTCGACCACCAGCTGATTTCGCCCGTATAGAGCGGAATCTGCCCAAAAATAATTTTTTCATATTCTTCTTTCACAGATATACAAAATGAGACCAAAACGACAACCCTACAGCCAAAACTCGCGGAGAAAATCAGAAAAAACAAAATCGCATTCAAAAAACAGATTTCATAAGATAGTATAGCTGGTCGAAATTAGGGCTCCACAAACAATTTGAACTTTGGTGAAAATTTTTGTTGCGTACCTCCAGTTGTTCTCAAAAACGATGATTTTATCGAAATCTGACACCATTCCCCATCACAATTCACAATTATTTGGTAGAATTTATTAAAACAATTATTCATAATTTGAGATCAAAGAATACGAAAAAAAAAAATGTTCACCTATGCGATTTCGTTTTTTTCAATTTTCTACGCTAATTTTGCCTGTAGGGTTGCGATTTTGGTCTCAAATTGTTCATCTATGAAAAAGGAAGATGAAAAAAAAAATTTCGTGTAGATTGCATCCATAGCGGTCGAAATTGGTCGGTGGTCGAAATTAAGAAGCGGTCGAAGTTAGGGCACTTTACCCTTTTGTCATTTTTGAAGATTGTTATTGCATAAATTTTTTGAAACATTTTTATTTATAATTATTTTGGTACTCACTTACTTGCAATAACTTAAAAAGAGATAAAATCGTTTTTTACCCACCAGTTTTGAATTGCTGGATATTTTTTTCACTAGTCCTTATTTTCCAGGGCCAATATGTGTAGTATTTTATCTTTCCTGCATGTAGGAATAAATCATTTTATTTAAACATAAAAACATATTTTATTAATTTCAGTGAAAATCCTGGCACGAAAAATAAATTATTGTTACTATGTTACTTACCGAATTCCTTGAGAGATTCTGGTGAATATAATTCAGAATCTAAATTTTTCACTTTTTTAAAAAATAATTTCGTAGTTTCTGTCAAAGTTTTGATTGATATTCCTGTAAAGCATCATTAACTGAAGGTATTAGTGATTTAGGCATCGGCGCGAGGTTACTGTTAGGTAATTTAATTACTTTTGTTTAAAATATTTGTTTCAAGAAATAACTCAAGTTTTTTCCCATCTCCCATTTTTTTGAGAAAAATTAAAATCCCAAACATTGCATTTTTAAGAAAAAAACGCTCAATTTATTAAACATTTTTCAAATATCGCAGAATTTTTTGAAAATCGTTTTTTTGCGAACGCGTTTGTTATACAGCTGTAGTGGGAAAGGAATGTCATGATGTTAGAATAAGTAGAAAGAGGGAGTGAGGACACAAGAATAAATTATTAGTGTCGTTTTCAAGGTGTCTACCCGCGGTTCTAAATTGTAAAAGTCGCGGGTTTTCCCTAAATAATCATTTAAAAATGATAAAATTTCAGTTTCAATACCCTTTCGCAAAAATTTCCCCCCTCACTTCGCTCGAGCAAAATAATCAAAATTGCAGTTTATCAACAAAATTATAAAATACGAGTAGGTAGTTCTTTTTTTCTTCGTAAAAAACTTTTCATTGATTTTCCATTAAGAAGAAATAGTCAGAAAAATTAAAATATACTGCATGTATTTACCAAGTTCAAGCGCGCGTTTTGTGTTTTTTTAAGGAGGAGAGTGAGCAATGAATTATGCGAACATATTTTTTAAATTTTGCCTGAAGAAAGACCCGAATTTTCATGTTTGTGATTTTAGTAGTAAATATCATGAAAATATAAATTTATCATTTTCCGTTTACATATATTTTTCAGAGAAAAAATTTATTTGTTCTGTATATCAGACATTCGATTGTTAAAGAAATATTGGGGAGGAGAAATAGATTTGTCATAGCGATATTGTAGGGTGTCCAACGGGGTTCCTGGACATCTCCCCGAATCCGTTTCCCCGAATAGAAATACCCCCGAATGACCCTTTACCCGAATAACTATTTACCCGAATGCGTTTTTCCCGAATTCAATTTTCCCGAATGCATTAATGCCCGAATTAATCCGAAAAAATATTTATTAAATTGGAAGTAAAAAAATTATGAACTACAAAGAAATGTTATGTGATATATGTAGTTCGAAGTCCAATTTTGGAAATGTCAAGTTGCCACCCTTTAAATTTTTTCCCAGCTATATGGTGTCATTCAATTCCGTATACTCTGGCGAAGAATTTTTGTTATGGTCATGACCTCATTTTTACAATTTTTCTGAAGAGGAGAGGGATTAGGAGTAAATTTTTTCATTTCAGTTTTTAAATTTTCAAAAACTTCCAAAATTTTGAGAATTCTTTGCAAAAATCAGAGATAGGTATCTAACGAAATTTAATTTCCCCAAATAAATGTGAACAACCTCCAGTAGACAACTGATTTTTGTGTTTTGGCTACTTCCCTCGCTCATATTGGGCCCCCTTACGTCCACAAGGGTAGCTATCGGGTCATTCGATTCCTTACACTTCACTGTACAATATTTTGCCATTGCCATGACTCGTTTTTCCCCTATAAAGAAAGTTATGTGTCATATTGTGTGATGAAAGGTTAAATTCGGGAAATTAATATTCAGGGAAAAAATTATTCGGGGCATTCGATTCGGAATTTTGGTATTCGGGGAAAAATGTATTCGGGGTATTGGATTCGGGAATATAGTATTCGGAGATAAAGGATTCGAGGAAACAGTTATTCGGGGGAAATGTCCATTCGGGATTTTTATATTTCGGGTAATCGAATTCGGGTAAATGTCCTAGAATCGTCTAACGGTCCTGATAAGTCAAACTTTTTTCAAAAAGGTCATGCGGGTCCTGAAAAGTCAAGTTTTTTGACTAATTTACTCTAATTTACTCAAAAGGTCAAGCTTTTTTCAAAAATCAAAAAAAAAAACTTCCATTTAGGTATCCTTAATAAATGATTTTTTTTTAAAGTGAAAAAAAAACAAATTTTTCAGTTAATATTTGTTTTGAGGCTCTATTTTTTTTTTTGAAAATCGACAATTTTTTTAATCTTAGCCGTCGCTTTGCTCCGGCATATAAGGTCTAAAATTTATATAAGAAATAGAGGTTGAAAATTAATTAATATTTTCGGGTAAAAAAAATTGTCCTTCTCATTTATCAACGATCTCGATTGGAATTTTCAAAAATGTTTCGATTTTTTGGGAAGGAGATCAGGAGATGAGTCCATAGATATCGTTTTTTTGGAAGCCAAAACATAACACAAAAAAGCACGAATTTTACCTAACGATGGAATTTCAGATTCTTGGGTGCCCTTTTTTCAAAAATTTTCGCCCTCGCTTCGCTCCGGCTCGGTGAATTTACGTAATTCTTCTTCAAAATTATGGTATCAGGGGCGGGCGCACGGGGGAGGAGGAAGGTAATTTTGATTTTAAAAAAATCATTAAATCTCGTCATTTTTCAATTTTTTTTCGTTCAAATCTGTAGGTAAATATTATTTTCCTACTGAAAATACCCCAACTACTCCAGTCCCACTGAAATAACGGGTCACCTCATTTTTTCAATGAATTTTAATCCACCCCCGCCATTTTTTTCAAAATCTGAGACTCTCCCTTACACAATTTCTGGGTGCGTCTATGCATGGTATGAACTTAACTCTTCTCTTCCATCTCAAACAATTAAATATTTTTAAACGGAAAAAAATGTGTCGTAATTTATTAGAGGACTTGGAGGCGATCTCGAATAAAATTTTCATTTTTTTTACAGGAGAGGAGGTTATTAAGCAATTTAGTATAGTTTTTTTTTTAGAAGTCTTAAAAGTAGCTCAAAAAAACAAGAATTTTTTTTGATGGGGTGGCCCTAAAAAAAGTCATTCAGAAAGTCATTCCAGAAGGTCAAGCTAAGTCAAGCTTTTTACTCAACAAATTTTGTTAGACACCCTGTATTGATAGAAATAGAATAATTTTTTGGTCACAGTAATTCAACACACTTGGCATACGTTACGTACCTGAAGTTGGACCGATCAAAGCTATGAAGTAAAAATTGATAATTTATTATTAGCGTTTTCTCAAAAATTACAAAAGCAACGATTAGAGTCAATTAATTTTTACACTTACAGATGACGATCACACCTAAGCTCGAAATTAAAATCATTCTTAACGAGAACATTGCAAGCAGAATGTAATGTCTTGATACGATCCAAAAAGTTCTTAAGTGATGTGTTTTAGCGTATTATTATTATTTTTTGCAGATGTATGTTGATGTACGTATTCATAGGTTTAACAACATAAACAACAATGACGAATTTATTATGTTTGAGTTACGTACCTATGTCATATTTGTAAAACGTAGAACGTACGTAACTTATGTACGTAAAATCTGTAGTACACGCAATTATGCAGCTTTTCTGTTTTGAAAAAAATATACAAGATGTACTGTACATACCTATTACGAGGACGGGTCGAAATAATTTTGTTCTGAACACTCTTTGCATAAAATCGAAAATGAAAATGCTACGGGTTACTCAAAATTAATGGGTTTTAAAAAATTTTCAAATTTTCTCAATTTTGAATGACCTTTAGTCCCTTTATTTTTGATGTTAGGCAAAAAATCTTCAAAACGAATTTTCATCAGTTTTCTGCGTATTATCCATTCCCGTGGTTGAAAAAAAATTTAACGTGATTTTTTTGGAAACAGAATTTATCCCTTCAATTTTCAAGATCGGCAACAAGTTCATTTCAAGTTTTTTTTTAGTGGTACCTGGTTATATCCAAAAGAAAAAGTAGGGTAGACGATTCATGGAACACCCTGTTAAACTGCGCGTTTTTTGAAGCCCCTATCAGGCTAGCGAAATCGTTTTGGTCTAAGATGAAAGTGACAACCTTCCTCTTTCTTTGAGTACACGTGGAGCTCTCAAAGCTCAATGGTTATAAAATAGTGAAAATATTAAATGAAGATCTGTGAAGAACATTTTACGAAATATTTATTGAAGAAGAAATGAAAAAAATATATTTTTTTCAAGATCCCGCGAAATTGAAAGATAATTCGAGAAGGTGGCAACACTGATTTTTAAAATTTTCCAAGGAAATTTTCTCAAAGGTCTGGCGAATGTCATCTCTGCCCTCACTTTCTGGGTTCCGAACTTGTCAACCTCCAGCGAGTTGGAATTTATATTATCCACTTGTTCTATGTCGAAATTGATTCATACTAACCAGACTTGGGCAAGATCATTTAAAAATGATCTAAGATCAGATCAGATCAAAAAATAAAATATGATCTAGATCAAGATTAAGATCAAGACCATTTTAACGCAATGATCTTTGATCTTAACATCAAGAAAAAAAGATCAAGATCAGATCATTTCGATTTTTTTCTGTATTCATCGTAATTTAGCTAAAAATGTGATTTGAAGACCTCACGGGAAAAACGGGTTAACTGAGGTTTATTTTCAAAAATGACTTTTTTTTGCCATTGTGTACAATAAACCATGTACTTTTATGCGGTTTATATGAAAAATGTCGAACTTTTCAAATTTTGTCAATAAAAGCAAAAATGAATTTTCAAGAAATTAAAAACACAGAATGACAGAAAGAACGGGTTAACTACTCTAAACAAAGAAAAAAATGTGCGAAAAGCGGATTTTTGTTTTTTAAATAGTTGATTTATTGTTGTGAACATGAAAAAAAAATCATAATTCAACAAAAGATAACTCATAGGTAGAAAAAACTGATTAATTTCAGAGAATAAATATGTTAATTTCAAGAAAACACAGAAAGAACGGGTTAATTGTATCACTTTACGGAAAGAACGGGTTAATTGAGGCACTTACACGGAAAGAACGGGTTAACTTCTCAGAATGTTGTTCAAACACATTGTGTGTTGAGTGACTTGGAAGCTTTTAAAAAACTTTTGAGCAATATTTGCCGATGTAAAATGATTCTAATAATTGACATTTTGAAAGTAATAAAATCAAAACGAAACTTGAAAACCCATTTTTTTCAATTCCACTTCAACATTATCTTTAAAACGTTTTCCGCAAAATTGATAACATTTCAGTTAACCCGTTCTTCCCGTGAGGTCTTCAAGTCTATCCTGCAGTGTAATGTAGGAACCTCTCGATTAATTTCCAACTCACCGCGAAGTCAATATCAGTAATTTTGTGTTATGGAAATTTTTGTGTAGGTAATAGTTGAACCTACATTAACGCAATTTTTCTCACCATTTTTCAAGCTCGGTCACTAAAAGTAACTTTTTTTTGCCAAAAGGTCACTTATAGGTTACTTTTTTCGTTCAAAAGTCACTTTTTTCAAAAATCCGAAAGAAGCTATTCAAAAAGTTCTTTTTTGCTCGTTTTTTACTCATAAATTTTTCAAAAAATTTCGCTCGCGCTTCGCTCGGGTCAAATCATTACATACCTTACAAATCTTTCTATTCATCATTTTTTGTTGACCGTACCTAATTCACAAAAAAATTACATTTAAATGCATGACTTTGTTCATTAAATTATAAATTTTTCTGAAAAATTCCCGCCGCGTGTAATTTATACTGTTTTTTTCTACAGAATTCATTTTGAATCCAATTTTTTTTGGTACCGTACTTTTTAATAAGCTGTGATGAGAAAAGTATATCGTGATGTCTTTGACCACGATGTTGGAAATGAAAAAAAGAGAATTTGGAATTATTGATCACATTTTGGAAAATCTCAATGAGGCAAAAGTGTTGAATTTTCAATTTTTGAAGGTATTTCTTCGCTAAAAGTTTCGCCTTTGCTTCGCTCGGGCCCTACAATAATTATTATCTTATTGGTATTTTACTTCTTCAATTTTTTATTTACTGGGGCAAGCTGAATATTGCAATGGCTTGCGTGCAATTTATAAATTTGAAGACCATGTTTTTTTAATTTTTTAAAGAAGGGAGAGAAGCAATCAATTTTGAACATTTAAAAAAAATTTTTGTCCGGAAAAATCCGGATTTTCATCCGTATGATTTGGTCAACAACCTGTCATAATTTGTTCTAAAAAAAATTGTTAAAACACCATCCATTTCAAATAATTTCTCTGCAAGATTTCATGTTGTAAGCACATCAATCGAAAAAATTACCCCCTCCCCTTCCTTTATGCTTTATAAATATTATTATGTAAGAAGTTTATAAAATGTCGAAAAATTGGTTAAAATAATTAATTCTTTGGGGTATCATTTTGGAAAAAAAACTGAAAAATTGGTCACTAAAAGTCACTAAAGTCACTATTTTGTCCCAACATTTCTGTTTAATGCCTGAATTCCCCTATAATGATGTAATTATTAAAAAAATTTCAAACCACCCACTAATACCCTCAGTATAGTGTAAAAATTTGGCTCAATGGAAAGGCTGAAAAAAGAAACTTTCTGCCTCATAACATGTAGTAGGAGAGGGGCACGGGGCCAAAATTTTTACCACGAGGTTTTCAAATCATAAGAACCAAATTCCTTTGGTTAGTTTCCAATTTCAGCTCTGGAGCAGATTCGCCTACCTATCTTATCCGCGGGCCGGTACCCTTTGAATGTTTCGAGTGCAGTCCAACATTATAAATGCTGGATTTCAAAATAACCCTCTAGACAGATTAAATTTATGTTGTAGAAAGTCTTCGTGGTTGACCATTCGATGAGCCGAATTCGATTGAACATTTCAAATCACGAACCTCATGAAATTGAGTCATATGTAGAAATTAGGCAATATTTATTGACCATCAATCCTCCGACTTCGGTAGAAGATGCATTTGTATCATGTTGGGAACCACTACCTTCTAATACATTGCATTTAGTAAACAAATTCTAAGAAGGATGTGGAGGGAGAGGGTTAATAGAGTACTTGAGAAAAATCTTATATTATTGAAGTGCAAAGATTGTAAAGATATTCGAATTTCAAAATTTTAATTTTTTCGTAATTTTTTGAAATTTATAGAAACTGAAGGAGAAAGATATTTACGAAGTGCATAAAATTTGAAAATAGACGTCCAATTTTTTCAAAAAATGAAATTCAAAGACATCCGAATTTTATTCAAAAAACAACCATGAACGACTAACATTTTTCAAAATGTAATTTTAAATTTTCAGGACATCGGGACGAGGGGAGGAAAAAAGAAAGTGGAAACCCCCCATATTTATCATCTGCGTAAATTTTCAAAATACTCTTTGGAACAAATGTGAAAAAATTTATTTTTCAAAATTTTAGATTTCTTGTAGCTTTCTGAAATTAGTCGGAAAACGGGGTAAAAGAGGAGGAAGGTTCAAAGAAAAATCGTAATTTCTTAAGTACAAAAATAAATAAAAAAACAGGAAAACCAAATAAAATAATAGCAAGAATCATTTACTTTTTTAGCAAGAAAAGCAGAGAGTAGTAAAGTTTTTAATAATTTTACTTCAAAAAGCCCTAATCCTATTATACTAAAATCCACTTTCCGAACTTTTCGAATTTTATTTTCCATGGAGGCGATCACAGTTAGCGGGCGTAAAATTTTGCCAGCGTCGAAATAAGCATTGCTGGTTGCCAAATTCCATGGAAAAATTTCAAAATTTCATCTAGGAAGGTAATTTAGTAGGTAAAAAAATTATCTCAGAACCAATCAGAAGTCAGAAAAAATGAACAACTGTTGGTTAACAATGCAATTAATTTTTTTTTTCAAATTAAAATTGTTTCCTTTTCGAATTACTTTGCCATCAATATTCGGCTATTTATTTTTAGAAAATTTAATCAGTTTTATGAAATAGGTAGGATTTTTAGTAGGATTTGTTGTAAGTACCGTTTTTTGTTTTTTTTTCTTAGTACCACGTACCAATTCAAAATTTAGTTTTATTACCATGAAAAATCAATGAAAAAAAGTGAATTTCGACATTTAAAGTAAAATGATCGCGAAAAGGGTGTTTATCGGGGTATTTTGACCTGTTTAACACGAATCCGACGTTACTTTTTTCATTTGTTCATTTTTTTTTTCGTATAAAATGCTCAAAATTTGAAAAATCTGCCAAAATAACATTTCTGTAACGGTTTTTGTAATTTTTGGTCTTTCGTTTCAAATAACGACAAAAACCAAGAAATTCTACCAAAAAAATAATTCTTAGTAAATTTTGTAGGATACCTATCGGTTCTTTGGTTACATGGTGTTTATTCACGTTTAATAACTTCAGTTGGCCAAAAAATCGAGAAAGATCACACCAGAATGATGAGAAAATTATTATAAATCCACCTCCAGGACATATTTCTGTTGAACTTGGAAATTATTGAAAATAATGCTGTAAAATGGCCATAATTTAAAATAGGGGAGTAAGGGTCAGTTTTTTCCAGAATTTTTTATATCAAGGGACACGTTTTGAGGGGTTAGAATAAAAATCGGAGCTGGAGCTAATTTAATCCAACTTTCAACGGAAGTGAAGGAAATTTTCTGTTCTTTGGCACAACGTTACATCTTGTAGAGGGGTTTTGGCTGTTTCTTTGAACAAAAAAAACCCTTGCAGAAATGTTATTTCCTTTGATTTTTCAAATTTTGAGCATTTTTCATGCAGAAAGAAATGACCAAACTGAATTTCGAGGATTTAATCCTAAATACTAACCTAATCCCTAATACTGTACCAATTAAAAAAAAAAAAAAACAAAGTTTATGAGGTAGCGACTGCTACTTCCGCTACCCTCTGCGGGCGTGCCTGATAGGGACTCAAATTATAAATTAGTAGTTTTGGGATATCTAAAATGGAATAAGACAAACCAGTTTTTCGAATTTTTCACAGCTGCGCTACTCTTGAGAGAAAATTCGACTTTTCCCACAGGGATTCACCCCTTTGAGATTTCAGTCTCAAGATGTTTCAGGAATTATTACGCTATCACTGTATTTCCAAATTTTTTCCTGGAAAATTTTCTACCAAAAAATATCGAAGTTACAAATTTTGAAAAATGATGAAGCTGAATAATTCGGGGGAGGAAGTTTCCTCGAAATAAGTACATAGGATATTTAGTAGGTACATAGAACATTTTTAAGAGCTGAATATTTCTGGGTTTTGTCAAAAGTTTCTACTGTTATTTTATTTTTTTTTAGTTCACGTCTTACATGCCAAATGAAAATGTTTTACATGCTTGTAGAGCATCACAATAAACTTCCACAACCAAAATTTCAGCCCCTTAAGTTGTCATGGGGGGGGGGGACTTACGGGGTTTGAATTTCAAAAAAATCATCCAATACACCGAAAAATTCCTACATATGGCATTTAGGAGATGAATTTTATACCACGAACTACCCTCGGTATAGGTCATCTGGAGATGGGGTACTTGCCTGGTTCAGCAGGTAATGCCAAATAACATCAAATATCAAATCTTAGAAGCTTGAATCAAAAATCAAAATTCGTGCTAAAAATTTGACCCGATGAGCAACTGATTTCTACAAAATATTATATCAAGACTGTCGCACAAAAAAAAAACTTCAGATGGCCTATGGCAAGGTTAGTTCGTGGTAAAAAAAATTACATCTTAAACGCCATAAATTGCAGAGTGATTTCAAATATTTCTATTTTTCTATTTCTCACAAAAACTTAAAATCACTATACCCCTATCCCATCCGAAGGATGGGCTATCCACTAGTTTTTATTATATTTTTTAATCGAAAGATTGCCATTAAATGTTTTTTCAACTTGAAATTCCCTCCCTGTCTTCACTCGGGCAGGACTTCCAACTTCTTTTTCTATGAAACTTCATCGTTTTTTTGAGCAGCGATCGCTTTAAATACGCTTATTCCAAATTCGGCATTTTTGATTGTATTGTATACTCGATCCAGGTTATCTGTTGACCAAAAAATACTCTTTTAAGTACCCTTTCCGCGAATGTAATAGTACACGAGTACTTGTGTAATTGTTATTTATAATCTGTTTTACGTACCTGTAAGTTTATTCAGGAGTTTTTGAACTTCTACATCGTCCTTCCCGTATCCTTTGATTTCGAATTTTGGTTTAATTTTTTCGTTGTAAAATTCTAATGCGTGTAGAAAATTAGAAATTGCATTGATTATTATGTGTAAGACTCGGTATACTGTGGAGTCGAAATGTTGAATAATATACTCGAGTAGGTACACGTACTGCAGAGCTTATCTCTTTTTTGTTCTGTTCCGAATTTGTGTTTCACCGAAATTGTCGTATTAATTTGACCCATATAATCTTCTGCGACTTTTTCGGTACTGGTGATTAATTTTTGAAATTCTAAAAATTAACAGAGCCGTACAAAAATTGCAAATTTGCGTTTCGAATTATTAAAAAAATCATACAGGGTGACTGAAAATTACTTCCCCAAAAAAATTTGAAATTTCGGTAAAAAATTATTATTGATGGGGTAAATTTTTTTGATCATATTCTACTAATATAGATTGTCTTCTAATCTCTGTATAATTTATAACCCGAAAAAATTCAATATTGCGCAATTTTTCCCTTAAACCAGAGCATTAATTCAATAATGCTGAATTAAATCACCTGACTCCAATTTGTGAAGCGCTGAAATGCAATCCTCCTTATTTCAAAATTGAACGCAATGTTTTCAGATTAACAGGGTTCAATTCAAGATTTTGAGGTACTCGTCACCTATCTATAGAAATTTCTAGATTTTATTCCACGAAATTTTTAAATTTCGTTCGACTAGGTTTAGCTATAGCATTGTAAGCGGAAATCAAATTATTGTTCACAAAAAATTCAAAAATGATTGAGAATTTTTGAAGGGGCCTGTGTTCGAATAGTAATGGACCAAGGACGCTGCCAGAGTTGAAATTTTTTGGATAAGTTAATTAGGGAATTTTTGTTAAGCATTTTTTGGGGGGAACTACTTTTCGGTCACCCTGTATAAATGAAGTAAAAGTCATTATTTCTTGAACTTTTCCTCTTATTCCACGCCGAAGTGAGTGGGAAAGTTGAACTCGTGACGCAATATAACTAACTTGAGTAGGTAAGTATGCCATTTTTGAAGATTGTTATTGCGTAAATTTTTTGAAACATTTTTATCTACGAGTACTTATAATAATTTTGGTACCTACTTACTTGCAATAACTTGAAAAGAGATAAAATAGTTTTTTACCCACCAGTTTTGAATTGCTGGATATTTTTTTCACTAGTCCTTATTTTCCAGGGCCAATATGTGTAGTATTTTATCTTTCCTGCATGTAGGAATAGATTATTTTATTTAAACATTAAAACATATTTCATTAATTTCAGTGAAAATGTTGGCACGAAAAATAAATTAGGTAGTGTTACTATGTTACTTACCGAATTCCTTGAGAGATTCTGGTGAATATAATTCAGAATCTACTTTTTTCACTTTTTTAAAAAATAATTTCGTAGTTTCTGTCAAAGTTTTGATTGATATTCCTGTAAAGCAACATTAACTGAAAGTATTAGTGATTTAGGCATCGGCGGGAGGTTACTGTTAGGTTATTCAATTAGGTACTTTTGTTTAAAATATTTGTTTCAATAAATGACTCAAGTTTTTTTCCATCTTCCCACTTTTTTGAGAAAAATTAAAATCCCGAGCATTGCATTTTTAAGAAAAACACACTCAATTTATTAAACGTTTTTCAAATATTGCAGAATTTTTTGAAAATCGTTTTTTTAGGAACGTGTTTGTTATACAGCTGTGGTGGGAAAGGAATGCCATGATGTTGGAATAAGTAGAAAGAGGGAGTGAGAACACAATAAGAAATTATTAGTTTCGTTTTCAAGGTGTCTACCCGCGGTTCTAAATTGTAAAAGTCGCGTGTTTTCCCTAAATAATCATTTAAAAATTATAAAATTTCAGTTTCAATACTCTTTTGCACAAATTTTCCCCCTCACTTCGCTCGAGCTCAATAATCAATTGCAGTTTATCAACAAAATTATAAAATACGAGTAGGTAGTTCTTTTTTTCTTCGCAAAAAACTTCTCATCGATTTTCCATTAAGAAGAAATAGTCAGAAAAATTAAAATAGACTGCATGTATTTACCAAGTTCAAGCACACGTTTTGTGTTTTTTAAGGAGGGGAGTGAGCAATGAATTGTGAAAACGTATTTTAAAAATTTTGCCTGAAGAAAGGCCGAATTTTCATGTTCGTGATTTTAGTAAATATCATTAAAATAAATTTATCATTTTCCGTTTACATTATATTTTTCATAGAAAAAATTTATTTCTTTTGTAAATCAGACATTCGATTGTTAAAAAAATATTGTGGAGGAGAAATAGATTTTTCATAGCGATATTGTGAGGTGTCCAACGGTTCTGATAAGTCGAGCTTTTTTCAAAAAGGTCATGCGGGTCCTGAAAAGTCAAGTTTTTTGACTAATTTACTCAAAAGGTCGAGCTTTTTTTCAAAAATAAAAAAAAACTTCCATTTAGGTATCCTTAATAAATGATTTTTTTTAAAAGTGAAAAAAAAAAAATTCAGTTGACATTTGTTTTGGGGTTCTAATTTTTCTTTGAAAATCGCCAATTTTTTTAATCTTAGCCCTCGCTTTGCTCCGGCATATAAGGTCTAAAATTTATATAAGAAATAGAGGTTGAAAATTTCGCCTTACTTTTAATACTAAAACATTGATTAAACAATGAAGAAATTTAAGCTTTTGGAATGCCGTTTTCTTCAAAAATTTTCGCTCGAGCTCAGTAAATTTACACAATTTATTTTCAAAATGATTGTATGAACCTTCAATTTTGACATGGATATGTCTTAGGGGTGGGGGTCAAAAATTTGAAAAGCGTTACGTTACGGTAGATCAAGACATAATGACATTATGTTAGACTTGAAAAAACTTAGAAAATTTATTTCAGATGAAGACATAATGATATTATACATGGATATGTCTTAGGGGTGGGGGGTTGAAAATTTTGAAGTGTTACGTTACAGTAGATCAAGACATAATGACATTATGTTAGACTTGGAAAAACTTAGAAAATGTATTTTAGATGAAGACATAATGATATTATGTTAGTGTTGATGGAACCTTCAATCTCTATCTTGAGTGGGTGTGGGTCTTGTTATTCTAGGATCATGTGCATTCGAATAGTAATATTCCAAGAATGATGCTAGACTTAGATCAAGACATAGTGACATTATGTTAGACTTGAAATTTAAGAGCATTGATATTTTTTAAAAATGTCACAAATTTAGGTTTATTTGAACCTTTTATTTGGACATATCCATGTTCTAAGGTTTTTACCCTAAAGGAAAAAGTGCGTTAATTTTTTTGACATGGATATGTCTTAGGGGTGGGGGTTAAAAATTTGAAACGCGTTACGTTACGTTACGGTAGATCAAGACATAATGACATTATGTTAGACTTGAAAAAACTTGGAAAATTTATTTCAGATGAAGACAATGATATTATACTTGGATATGTCTTAGGGGTGGGGGTTGAAAATTTTGAAGTGTTACATTACAGTAGATCAAAGACATAATGACATTATGTTAGACTCGAAAAAACTTGGAAAATGTATTTTAGATGACGACATAATGATATTATGTTAGTGTATGGATATGCCTAAGGACATGGGGGTACAATAGAAAATTATTTTTTAACAATAATTATTGAACAGAAAAGTATGTTTTTAGAATAATTGATGGATATGATTTAGTACAGGTGCATTGAAGATGAAGACTTAAGGGTTAGATATGATAGCACAACATTTATAGGATAGGACATAATAATATTATGTTAGATTTTAAAAAACATGGAAAAAATTTTAAAGACATAATGACATTATGTTTGTCAAATTGTGGAAGGTGAAAGAAAAGTCAAAGATTGTGAAATGTAAGTCTTTGAAAGTATGCTTATGAAGTAATGATAAAACCCTAATCACTTTAAATATTATATTTTGACATATCCATGTTCTAAGATTTTTACCTTAAGGTAAAAAATGTGTTAATTTTTTGGAAGGAGATCAGGAGATGAGTCCATAGATATCGTTTTTTTGGAAGCCAAAACATAACACAAAAAAAGCACGAATTTTACCTAACGATGGAATTTCAGATTCTGGGTGCCCTTTTTTCAAAAATTTTCGCCCTCACTTCGCTCCGGCTCAGTGAATTTACATAATTCTTCTTCAAAATTATGGTATCAGGAGCGGGCGAGCGCACTCGGGAGGTGATAGAAGGGGGCTTAGGGGGCTCGAGCCCTCCCCCCTCTCAAGCTCGGCAAGGAGATTTTTTATCATAAAAATGTTAAAGAAGAGCATAATTTTTTTTTTATTTTTGCTCGGACAGTATTTTAGTAACTATTTCTTAAATAAACATATACCACCGTTCGCATTTGAATGAGTTGAATTTGCATAAATTCTGTCATTTTTAATTAGTAAAATAATTTTCATTGAAAATTATTGATTTTTCACTAATTTTTCGGTCAAAAATTACTAATTTCTCAATCAATGTCCCATTTATCAGAAAAAATCAGTAATTTTGATTTAAAAAAATTATTAAATCTCGTCATTTTTTAATTGGTATGTATTATTTTCCTACTGAAAATACCCCAACTACTCCAGTCCCACTGAAATAACGGGTCACCTCATTTTTTCAATGAATTTTAACCCACCCCACCATTTTTTTCAAAATCTGAGACTCTCCCTTACACAATTTCTGGGTGCGTCTATGCATGGTATGAACTCTTCTCTTCCATCTCAAACAATTAAATATTTTTAAACGGAAAAAAATGTGTTCTAATTTATTAGAGGAGTTGGAGGCGATCTCGAATAAAATTTTCATTTTTTACAGGAGAGGAGGTTATTAAGGAATTTAGTATCGTTTTTTTTAGAAGTCTTAAAAGTAGCTCAAAAAACAAGAATTTTTTTTGATGGGGTGGCCCTAAAAGAAGTCATTCAGAAAGTCATTCCAAAAGGTCAAGCTAAGTCAAGCTTTTTATTCAACAAATTTTGTTAGACACCCTGTATTGATAGAAAATAAATAGAATAATTTTTTGATCACAGTAATTCAACACTTTTGGCACGTACCTGAAGTTGGACCGATCAAACCTATGAAGTAAAAATTGATAATTTATTATTAGCATTTTCTCAAAAATTACAAAAGCAACGATTAGAGTCAATTAATTTTTACACTTACAGATGACGATCAGACCTAAGCTCGAAATTAAAATCATTCTTAACGAGAACATTGCAAGCAGTATGTAATGTCTTGATACGATCTAAAAAGTTCTAAAGTGATGTGTTTCAGCGTATTTTTTTTTCGCAGGTGTATGTAGGTGTACGTATTCATAGGTTTAACAAAATAAACAACAATGACGAAGTTTGAGTTACGTACCTATGTCATATTCGTAAAACGTAGAACGTACGTAACTTATGTAAAATCTGTAGTACACGCGATTATGCAGCTTTTCTGTTTTGAAAAAAATATACAAGATGTACAGTTGTACATACCACATACCTATTATGAAGACGGGTCGAAATAATTTTGTTCTGAACACTCTTTGCATAAAATCGAAAATGAAAATGCTACGGGTTACTCAAAATTGATGGGTTTTAAAAAAATTTCAAATTTTCTCAATTTTGAATGACCTTTAGCCCCTTTATTTTTGATGTTAGGCAAAAAATCTTCAAAACGAATTTTCATCAGTTTTCTACGTATTATTTATTCCTGTGGTTGAAAAAAATTTAACGTGATTTTTTTGGAAACAGAATTTGTCCCTTCAATTTTCAAGATCGGCAACATGTTCATTTCAAGTTTTTTTTAGTGGGACCTGGTTATATCCAAAAGAAAAAGTAGGGCAGACGATTCATGGAACACCCTGTTGAACTGCACTGAGAAAAATGGAGAATGAAAAATGAATAGAAAGTGTTGCAAAAAATTATAAATTTTATTCAAAAAAAATAAATTTTATCCAAAAAAAAAATAAATTTTATCCAAAAATAATGAATTTTATTTTAAAAAAATAAAGTTTATCCAAAAATAATAATAACGGGGCACCATTCGCAAAATTAGCAATTTTTATCAAAAAAAAATAATAAAATTTATCACGAAATTTGGTAAAGTTTATTGCATAGAAAATAAAGTTTGTCAATTTTGCGATAAATATTATTATTTTTTGAATAAATTTTACTAGTTTTGTGAATGGTGCCTTTTTATTATTACGTTTAATAAAATTTATTATTTATTTTTTTGAGTGTGCGCGTTTTTTGAAGCCCCTATCAAGCTAGCGAAATCGTTTTAGTTTTAGATGAAAGTGACAACCTTCCTCTTTCTGTGAGTACTCATGGAGCTCTCAAAGCTCAATGGTTATAAAATTGTAAAAATATTAAATGAAGATCTGTGAAGAACGTTTTACGAAATATTTATCGAAGAAGAAATGAAAAAAAAAGTTTTTTCAAGATTCCACGAAATTGAAAGATAATTCGAGAAGGTGGCAACACTGATTTTTAGAATTTTCCAAGGAAATGCTCTCAAAGATCTGGCGAATGTCACCTCTTCCCTCACTTTCTGGGTTCCGAACTTGTCAACCTCCAGCGAGTTGAAATTTATATTATCCACTTGTTCTATGTCGAAATTGATTCATACTACGTGTACGTATGTATCAGGTACTCCTGTTTCAACCGAAAATTTCATTGATGAAAGTTTCATGAAATTCATCTAAAAATTAAGTCCATATCTTGCGTTTAAAATTTATTTTTTTGGAACATTTCATGATCTCTTCATTCGTGTTAAATCCCCCCCCCCCCAAAAAAAAAAAATCAAGGATTTAAAAAGTTTCAAATTTTTATTTTCAAAAGTTTTTGTCCTGATTTCCCTCGGGCAAAATTCTTTTCTATGTGCATTTGATATTTTGATTTTCAAACATTTTTGCCATTCGTTTCGCTCCGGCCAAGTTATTTTTCCTTCTGCATGACGATGACGCGACGTTTGGAATTTTGATGAATTTATATGCCTAAAATTGGCATGATATTCATCTAAATTGTCTATGGTGTTTAAAATTCATTTTTTTTTTCAAATTTTACAGTCTCTTCACTCTGCTGAATAATTTTTCTCCTAGAATTTAATAATTTCTATATTATCTTATTTATTGGTTTAAAATCCATAAAATTCATTCCAAGAATATTTTATTGGTATTTGAAATTTTTATTTTTTTAAATTCTTGTCCTGTATATAGTTTTTCTTTGGCCAATTTGGAATACACCCTTTCGAAGAGGAGATGAGGGGAAAATTAGAAAACAATTAAAATTTATCAGTAATAAAATAAGTATTGGAAAGTAGAGAGGAGAAAGGGGAAAAGTTCTGTAAAATTTGTTTAAAAGGTCCGGCAAAAATCCTGCCTGTTGATTTCGAGAATTTGTTAGTCACCTTGAATATTTTTATTTTGCTGGCCAATGTATTTCTTACCTAATAAAAAAATATCTCATTGGAATGAAATTGCAAAAAAGTGCTTGAAATTCCATTTAAAACGTTTTCGATATCGCTGATTTCAAATTCGAGGTTAATTTTCGATTTAGATGAGATCAGGCGCGAATAAAAAGTTTTTTCGTTGTAGAGGGAGAAAAACGCTACTTTATTCCCTCTCGCAGTGCTTCAATTCGCGTTTTTCTCCCTCTAAAACGAAAAATATAGTATGCAACTCGGGAAATATCTTATTTTCGACGATTTTGAGTTATTTCCCTCGCTTCGCTCGGGCAATAAACCTCAAAATTCGTCAAAAATCACTTTATTTCCCTAGTTGCATAATATACTATTTCTTGACGAAAGGATGAGTAACAGATTAAATCGATGGAAAATTTCAGAAATTCGTTAATCGATCACGAGCTTCGTCAAATAAAGAACATGGAACGTATTCAAGATGCCAATTTACTGTAATACGAAGTATTATAAATGTATGTAAGTTAGAAATAGATGATATTTAAATTTAAAATAAATAAATAAAACTTAAATTAAAAATTTTATTATAATAACTTATTAAAACTCTAAAAAAATCAATAAAAATAATTTAAATTCAAATAACATAAATTCAATAATTTCAATAATTTTTTAATAAAAACACAATTGCATTGTACTGGTCAACTTCTACAAATTGTATGAGTTAAACAAAAAAAAACTAGAATAAAGGTTTACATTGTTGCTTTCTCTGTGTATACCATAGATAGGATTTACAGGTTAAACATTGGGGTAACCCCCTGAGAGAGTATTCGCATTGTATTGTCGGTCTCTGTTACGCAAGGAAATGATAGGAAATGATATTTTGAGCGGCGATCATATTAGATACGGCTATTCCAACTCCAGCATTTTTGATTGTATTGTATATTCGTCCCAGTTCCTCTGTTAACCAAGAAATACTCTTTTGAGTAGGTATCCTTCTCGCGAATGAAATATGATACATTGTAATTGTTGTTTGTAACCTGTTTTACGTACCTGTAAGTTTATTCATGATTTTTTGAACTTCTACATCGTTCTTCCCATATCCTTCGATTGTGAATTTTGGTAAAATCTCGTTGTCGTAAAAGTCTAATTTGCGTATAAAAGTAGAAATTGCATTGATTATTATGTGTGTTCATGACTCGGTGTACTCAGGAGTTGAAATTTAAAAAATATGCTCGAGTAGGTACACGTACCGCAGAAAGCAATTCTTTTTTCTTCTGTCCCCAATGCACGTTTCTCCGTAATTTTCGTGTTGATTTGCTTCAAGTAATCGTCTACGACTGTTTTGTTACTGGTGTTTAATTTTTTAAATTCTGAAAATTAACAGAGCCACGAAAAAAATCTCAAATTTACCATTGGAAATATTATAAAAATCATATAAATGAAGTAAAAGTCATTCTTTTTTAAAATTTTTCCTCTTGTTCCACACCGAAAAGTGAAGGGGAGAGGGTGGAAGAGCAAATTGACCTCGTATCGCAATATTATGACATTTTTAAAGATTATTATTGCGTAAATTTTTAAAAACATTTTCATCTATAATAATTAGGTACCTATACTTACTTGCAATAACTTGAAAGATATAAAATAGTTTTTTACCCACCAGTTATGAAACTCGCGATATTTTTCTCATCACTCTCTATCTCTGTTTCCTGGGACTCGGATGTATAGTAGTGTATCTTTTCTGTTTGTAGATATACATTTTTTTATTTAATCATCAAAACATATTTCATTAATTTCAGTGAAAATCTTGGCACGAAAGATAAATTATTGATGTGATATTACCGAATTCCTTGAGAGATTCTGGTGACTTTATATCTGAATCCATTTTTTCCACTTTTTCAAAAAATAACTTCGTAGTTTCTGTCAACGTTTTGATTGATATTCCTGTAAAGCACCATTAACTGAAGGTATGTATTAATGATTTAGGCATCGGCGCAAAGTTAATTTTTATTGTTATTTGCACCAAGAAATGACAAAAATATTACTTTTTTCACATTTCAATTTTTTGAGAAAAATTAAAATCCCAAGCATGTCATTTTTTGGAAAATACACTTCTTTTATTAAACTTTTTTCAAAATATTTTCGTCATCGATACGTCCGTGAGTGACTTACACTCATCTTTAATACCACAAATTTTTTTGAATATTGTTATTTTCATGAATGTGACTTTTATAAAGCTGTAGTAAGAAAATAAATGCCATGATGTTGGAAGATATAGAATGAGGGAGTCAGGACACAAGAAGAAATTATTGATCTCGTTTTCAAGGTGTCTACCCAGTAGTAAATTGTAAAAGTGGCAAATTTTTTCCAAAAAATCATTTAAAAAATAATAAAATTTCAGTTTCGATACTATTTTTTTGCAAAAATTATCCTCCTTGCTCCCCTCGGACTCAATAATTAATTTTAGTATATCGACAAAATTATAAAAAGGCACTTCTTTTTTTATCAAGAAAACCTTTTCATTGATTTTATTGGACCAAAAACTGATGAATGAGCTACAGACAAAGAACCAAAACATCGTCTTGCTCTCTTGCAATTGAAACCAACTCGTTAATTCAATAAAACGCAAGAATCTGCGAATTGGTTCCATTTGCAAGACGATGTTCCGGTTCTTTTTCCATAGCTCATTCACCAGTTTTCTGTCCAATTTTCAGTTGGACTCTTGAACTATCATCTCCATGGTCCAGATTCGCCCTCCAAGCCGTGTATTTTTCAGTTTTAAAATTTTCAGACGTGGATTTTTACACCGAAAAAAGTATGACCTGGCGAAAATTCGTCTCTTTGGAAAATTATCAGCACGTCATCGAATCTACGCCGATGTCAACGAAGCTTCGTTCATGAATAGAGGAGACTTCGAGGCATTTAATGTAATTTTTACCCGAGCAACTGCCCTTTTAGTTTTCGAGTTGTTGAGAAAATTTGTTGAAAATTTTTTAATTTTATTCAAAAATGTCTCAGATTTTGTAAAATGCTAGAATAATTTAAGTCGTAATACAGAAAATTAAAAAAAATAACTTCAAATAAAATTTTCAAAAGTACGTAATTTTAGTATAATTTTTTGGTCACTATTCGGCTCAAGAAAAATTACTTAGGTTACCTACTAATTCTTTGTAAAATTTCACGCCGATCCCTAATTATTTCTTATGATGAAATTAATCCTTCAAAAAAATTCAACACTTTTGGCATACGTACCCGAAGTCGGACAGATCAAACCTATGAAGTAAAAATTAATAATTAATAATATTTTCTCGAAAATTACATCCTCAATTAAAGAAACGAGTAAAATCAATTACTTCTTACACTTACCGATCATGATCAAACCTAAGCTCGAAATTAAAATCATTCTTAAGGAGAACATTGCAAACGGCATGTGAAGTCTTGATACGATACAGAAAATTTCTTAAGTGATGTGTTTCTACGTATTTTTTTTGCAAATGTATCGTATATACATATTCACAGGTTTAACAACTGTTGTAAATTTTGAAATTTATAATGTTTACTCAGGTACTTTATTCAACAATGATGAATGTATATGAAGTTGAAGTGACGTATGTTATATTTGTAAATCATGTACCACGTACCTACGCGCGTGTAAAATGTGTAGTACTCGCGATTATGAAGATTTTCTGTTTTGAAAAGTACAAGATGTATACGAAGACGAATTGAAATAATTCTGTTCTGAAGACTTTTCAGGGTGTCCACTTTCTGGGAAACTTGAAAAGTCAGAGAAATTTGTAATTTCTGCTGGAATTTTGTCAAAATCCAGAAGAGTACAAGGCCGATGAAAATAAATCATCTGTACAGTGTTTTTCTGCTCATTTAGATATGGATAAATCATTATAGAATTGGGGGTAAAATTTGAAAAGCGTTACGTAACGTTTTTAGATCAAGGCATAATAACTGAGCAACCCAAAATATTTATTCAATAGTCCTACTGGTTGGTCTTATGTTTTATGGATTGACGACAGCTTTACAACATAATATACAAATTTTTGATGTAAAAAAGGTTCATTTTTATGTAAAATGGTCAGCGTTTGCTAGAAAGTGGTCATTTTGTCCAAATTATAGTTTCAATTTTTCACCCCGTTTTTACGGATTGACCTCCAGCACTACAATACATCCATGAAAATAATTTGAAAATTCTTTTATTCATTGTTGGTCATAAAATACACCAAAAAATGGACATTGGTATGCATTTTTTGAAAATTTAGAAATATTTCAAAATCCATTTTGTATTTAGTGGAAATGATCAAGTTGGAGAGCTCAAATTTTCATCACATATTTTTTCGACGTCAGACGTCACCCCGGAACTTTTTTTTCAATATCCTTTAATTTTACATATTTAAAAAGTCAAAAACAATCCACCTCGCAGGTAATTACCGCCTATTCACTTTTAGAATTTTTTACATTATCTATGGCAAAGGCCCAAAATTTTTCAGCTTTTGATTTAGATGTTTCCTGGTTGTCTCTCCAATGAGATTTTCGAGAAACCTGACAAACGAAGATAAACTGGGCCCAAATTCGATTGTTTAAGGTTGTAGGTAATTTGGGGGAAACTTTAAGAAGGTACCTACTAAGCCGGCGGATGCGGCTATCTTACCTATACCTCTCTGAGCAAGGCGACGCCACCGAGCTACAAAGAGAGGGAGACTTTAGCCAACAAACAACACATATGATTCAAAATCAAGTCGTTTATTACTTACACAGGCTGGCTTCAACATACAGAATATGGCAAAAAGCTTATATGCAAATCGCCACACAGTTTACCTAAGAGAAGCTACTCTGGTGCTGTGTGGCGAGGCACTACACACCCCCTTGCCAGAAATTTTCAAAAAATACAGAAAATTTCGCTTAGAAAAAATAATTAAATTTTGGTAATTTACAAAAAAAACTTAAGCTTGGTTAGGTATCTACTTTAAATCACATTTTACATCTTACTCAGTAGGGTAAAAAAATGGAATAAAAGAGGATTCATAATTTAAAATAGAACATTAAAGATAAAATTGAATAATGTATGTAACAGTACTTAACCTATTACAACTTACATTATTCGGATTGATATTCTAGGTATCAAAATTGTGTTTCATGGATTATAGTAGCAAATTTGTACAATTTTATGGGTAGGGAAATGAACTTTACGTCCAGAGCGTAATATTTTGGCATCCTCTACCTTGTTTATCGGATCACTTTGAATTTTACTTTGGTCATCGGAACACAATACTCTTTTATTACTTGAATCAGTTGTAGAACTTGGATTTTTGATTGCTAACTTTTCTTTGGGTTGCTGTACTGGTTCGTTATTTAACAAGAAGGCAGGTTTCAACCTATCTATTGAAACAGTGACTTCCTTGCCATTTACACTGATTTTGAAAGTTTTTTCAGATCTTTCAATTACTAGGTAGGGACCATCGTAAGGTGGCTGCAAAGGTTTCCTCACAGCATCATGACGTAGGAAAACATGAGTAGCCTTTTGTAACTCCGGATGAATGAAAGTTTTTGTTGTTCCATGTTTTGGTGTTGGAGTTGGTTTTAATGACTGCATTGTTTCCATCAGTAATTTTAAAAATTCGGAGGCATTCTGGTCTATTGGAGTTGAGTCAAAAAATTGGCCAGGAAGTCGCAGTGATTGTCCGAATACAAGGTTGCTAGGTGCGGCATTTAAATCAGTGATGACACAATTCCGTAACCCTAGTAATACAGACGGTAGTTTATCCACCCAATTATTAGTCAAGTGACACATTAATGAGGCCTTGAGCGAGCGGTGCCATCTCTCAATTTTTCCGTTTGCAATCGGATGGTACGCAGTAGTTCGGCATTTTTTGATGCCTAATAGCTTAGCTAATGCTTTAAAAAGATTTGACTCGAATTGTCTTCCTTGGTCTGTCGTTATTTTTTCAGGGACTCCAAATCTGGCTATCCAGTTTTCATAAAATGCTTTCGCTACTGTTTCGGCCATCATGTCTGGTACAGGAATAGCTTCTGGCCAGCGAGTAAAACGGTCAATCATTGTGACTAGGTATGAGTTGTTTTGTGATGGTGGAAGAGGTCCCACGATATCGATATTTACATGTCGAAATCGTACTTTGGGTATTTTGAATTCTGCTAAAGGACTCTTTGTATGTTTGTTGATTTTTGTGCGTTGGCATGGAATGCAGTTGAGGACCCAATTTTTAATGTCTTTGTATAAACCAGGCCAAATGTAGCGTTCTCTGACCATGTTGATTGAAGCTTTTTCACCAGGATGAGATAAAGAGTGACAAAGTTGGAAAGCTTGTTCCCTGAATTCTGGTGGTAAAAATGGACGAATTGAAGGTGAGGCAATATCACACCAAATTTGCTCATTTGATCCTGGAATTTTCACTAGTTTAAGATTGAATTTTGTAGATTTGGATTGTAGAATATTCTGAAGTTCTTGGTCACTACGTTGTGCTATAGCTAATTTGGAATAATCGAGATCAGGTTTTTGGATTTCCTCAATTCGTGAGAGAGCGTCGGCAGGAGCGTTTTCAGATCCACGAACATGTTGAATATCAGTTGTAAATTGTGAAATGAAGTCAAGGTGTCGAAATTGTCTAGGTGATGCTTTTTCCGGTTGTTGTTGAAATGCATAAATTAATGGTTTATGATCCGTATATAAAGTGAAATGTCTGCCTTCAAGATATTGGCGAAAATGCTTGATTGCAGCGTAACAGGCAAGCAGTTCTCGATCGTAAGCACTATATTTTGTTTGAGCATTATTGAGTTTTTTGGAAAAGAATGCTATTGGTTCAAAACTATCACCACGTTTCTGTTGTAGGACTGCTCCCATTGCTCGATCAGATGCGTCTGTCATGAAGACAGTTCGAGGTCCGGATCGGGGTGTACAAGCAGAGTTGCTTTACATATTTGGTCTTTTGTTAATTCGAAAGCTGCTTCAGTTTCAGGTGTCCAAGGCACAGGTCGTTTATCATTTTTCTTTGAATTTCTGGTCAACTCGTTTAATGGTGCTTGTGCTTCGGCAGCTTTTGGTACACAAATACGATAGAAATTTATTAAGCCAATGTATCTTTTTAGTTCAACGATAGTTCTAGGTTTCTTATAATTTTTAATTTTCTCAACTCTTTCCGGTAAGGGGCTAATTCCACTTTCACTGACATTATAACCCAGGAAAGGTACTGAAGTTGCTCCAAAAGTACATTTTTCCTGTTTAATTACCAATCCATATTCCTCTAGTTTTTGGAAAAGGAGTCGTAAGTGTTCTCTGTGCTCTTCCTCGGTATCGGAAGCGATCAAAATATCATCCAAATAAGCATAGCAGAAATCCAAATCTCGTAATATGGTATGGATAAAACGTTGGAAAGTTGAGGCAGCGTTTTTCAAGCCAAATGGCATCGCTGTAAATTCAAACAATCCAAACGGTGTAATTATCGCAGTTTTATGAACGTCATCTGGATGTACGAGTATCTGATTGTATGCTCTAATTAAGTCGATTTTTGAGAAGAATTTTTTTCTGGCGAGTAACGTATTGAAGGTCTGGACACAAGTAGGGGACTTGACCAGTCGCTTTTTGAGGGGCGGCATATTCCCATCTGCATCATTAAACGAAATTCATTTTTCGAAAATTGGAGTCTCCTTGGTGATAATCGACGAGCTCGAGCTCTCGCAGGTGTGCCTTCGGTTATAATCCGGTGGAAAACACCATGTTTGCGAGGTTTATTGAATGCTGCAGTTTTTACGATTTCTGGGAACTCTTTTAAAATATCGGCGTATGGGGACTCTTGATTTATAACTTTGATACTCTCATATTCAGTGTTTGTGTCTAGAGTACCTCTTGATGTTAAATGAGTTGTGCCATCAATTAATCTTTTATGACATAAATCTACCCAAATATTATTTTTGGCAAGAAAATCTGCTCCAATAATCGGCTGTTGAACATCGGCGACGGTGAATTGCCAAGGAAAACTTCGACGGAAACCTAGTGAGACATGTAGGGATCGCTCACCATAGGTATCAATTCGACTGTTATTGGCTGCGTACAATTTGAGGTCTTTGACGTGTTTTTTATCTTCTGGTTTCGGAGGAATTACGGAAATGTCGGCGCCGGTATCGATTAAAAAGACTAATCCAGTTTTTCGATCACGGATTACAAGTCTATGTTGAGCTGGACCGATTGATTGGATTGCGTCGCTGGGCTGTTGGCGCAACGACGATAAATTTAGTTTTTTGAATCATTTTTGGTTTTAAAATCACAAGGCTCGTCACACTTGTAAGCCCTTTTGCCGAATTTATAGTGATAGTAACAGGTTGGAAATCTTTCTGGGTCTCTGGCACGATTTCTCGAGTTGGATCTGGATCTGGAACGATATCGTGACCTTGAGGGCCTTTCCTGGAGTTCATTGACTGTCAACCTGAGTTCCTTAAGTTCCTTTAACAGTTCAGTAGTTGGGTCAGTTTGTGTTGCTCGAACAGCATTAACTGAATAAGTTCGTTTCAATTCTGCTAACTCGTTTGCCACGGTTTGAATCATACCTATTAGTGTTGTATAATCTGCTTGAGTCTGTACTGCATTTACGGTAGTCACGGTATGTTTGATCAATTTATCAGCTAAAATTGCCAAATCATCGAGTTTGACTGTCGAGGGAGATCCATCAAGAATCAATTTAACCATTGGTGGAAGGTGTCTGAAGAAAACTGTTTTAAGGAATGTATCTGTTACCTTCTCACCAGCTTCGTTACGCATTTCCTTTAAAAATATTGATGGTTTTTTATCACCCATTTGCATTTCGTTTAATAATTTTTCGGTTTTTTCATCGTCAGATTGTTCATATGCTCGGATTAATTCTTCTTTAATTGTGGTGTACGGTGTAATCTCTGGCTTTGCAAGAATATGTTTCCTAACCATTAACATAGCTTCAGGGTCGACTAAGTTGAGCAGAACATGATCATATTTCGTGTCTTCTGTGGTAATTCCAGAATTTCTAAATTGTGTCTCCAATATTTTAAACCAAAGCAATGGATCTTGTTTATTGAAAGGAGGTGCTTTAACTGCCAATTTATTCAGTGATAATAAAGCATCATTTATGTTGTCAGTTGCCATTTTAACAAAGAATGATTGATCAAAAGGCATAAAATTATAAATTTCTGGTAAAAATTCAGGTATCTCGGTAATTGACTAGAAAAATAGAGAAAAAGGTTGCTGGACACTGGCAACACTGGTGGTGAACTGCAGTGGCTGGGTAACAGTGGTAGACAGCTGTAGAGTTGATGGGTCACAGTGTACTGGATCACAGCTGATGACAGAGCAGGTACAATACTAGCCACTGGAGAAGTTGTTCAGGTTCGCGGAAGAGACGCGGCGAGGTACACTTTTGGCTGGTACACTTTTGGCTGGTACACTTTTTGGCTGGTACACTTTCGGGATCTCGGTAGGCAATGAGGAGCGGTACACTCGCGGAAACACTCACGGTACTATTAGGCACGGTACATTTCAAAGTCGCGGTCACCAATGTAGGTAATTTGGGGGAAACTTTAAGAAGGTACCTACTAAGCCGGCGGATGCGGCTATCTTACCTATACCTCTCTGAGCAAGGCGACGCCACCGAGCTACAAAGAGAGGGAGACTTTAGCCAACAAACAACACATATGATTCAAAATCAAGTCGTTTATTACTTACACAGGCTGGCTTCAACATACAGAATATGGCAAAAAGCTTATATGCAAATCGCCACACAGTTTACCTAAGAGAAGCTACTCTGGTGCTGTGTGGCGAGGCACTACAAGGTCATTAAAGTCAAAATTCCAATAAGAACAAAAACCCAAACCAGGCTTTTTATATTCCTCCTTTTTATTTTATTTAATCGCTGAATTCATTCTTCGAAAATTCTTTCATTTCGATGCTTCATTTAACGTTACCTAAATTATGTAATTTTGTTCAAATTTATTGCCTATTTCATGCGATAGGCAAAAATTACGCCTTGCACATGAAATCGGCAACTAGCTGCTGATTTTATGCATTAGGCAAAAAAATTGTCCATTTCATTACATCGATTAGGCGTAACATACATATATTATATATGTGAGCCTGGATATAGAAACCACCCTTAGGTGTAAAAAATTGGTTTTTGAGTGGAGGTTCTCCGTTTATTCTATACCTTCTGAAACGCCCAAAATCAGTGTCAACTCAGAAATCAATTTTTTACACCTAAGGGTCGTAACATTATGTTGGACTTGACGAAACAAAAAAAAATTGAATTTCAGATCAAGACATAATGACATTATGTTGGAGTTGAAAACAAAATGGAAAATAATTGGATCAAGTATCGATGGCATAATTATTTATGCTGTTAGAATTAATTTCAAAGAAATGGATGTAAAAATGTCAAAAATGAAAAAGTTTGGGAAAAAGTGGGGTGATTTCTGACATATTGATATTCTGTTAGATTTTTATTTATTGCAATGTTTTTGCGTTCCATTGATATAATAACATAAGTGAATTGACATTTTACTAAAAAGTTGCAAAAAAATACCCTACCCATACATATAAGAAAAAAACAGGAAAAAATATTTCAAAATGTTGAAAAAATTTAAAGAATAATTAAGTGCATTGCCATTTTAATAAAAAAAATCATAAAGTAAGCTGTGTTTGAAAAAAATAATGAAAATATTTCAAAAAATAATTTTAAAAAACTTTAAAAAGTGTTTTAGAATGTGGAAAAAATAAGAAAAAAATATTTAGGTAAACTGTCATTTTAATAAAAAGTTGTGAAATTTTGTCTCTATTGCCTCATTCTCGAAGTGAGTACATTTGAACAAATCCGTGATTTAAGGTTTTTACCTTAAAGGATTTTTAAAAATTTATTAATGGGTGTTGTAAAATTTTTCGATTTTTTTTCCAAAAATGTGTGGCGCATAGTTGACCAGTTATTTACATTTCTTGAGTTTTTTTCAAACATATTTTCGTGATTCATGTCAAAGTTGATCATTTCTTTTAAATTTTCACGTATTCATGAAATTTTGGCACCTCTTTATACATTGTATCATTAATTACTTTTGTGGAGTAATTTTTCACATTTTTAAAGAGTCAATTTTTATGTTCCCAACGTCACATTTTTCACTTTTACTCGGGAAAACTGAATTCTCTTGGAACTTGAGTGGCAGATAATTTTAGTTTCGGATTTAAAATTACTGAAATCGAGTAATTCTTCATAATTAATTACACAAGTCAACAACAAAAAAAAATGTTCTGTGTTTCAGTTCTCATGGCCAAATTCTGATTCTAAACATCAAAATACACCAATATGCTCATTCGTGGCTTGCAAAGTTTGCTTGGAGGGGGGAGCCAAAAATGTGATTTTTCAAGAACAATACACAAGGATTTGAGAAAAATTTGAAATTTTTTTGGTTCAATCTTCTAGAAAATGTCACGCTGAATCGAATGTCGCAAACCGCAGGCCTCTATCTCTTTTAGAAAAAAAATTACGGGTAAAACTTTCCTAAATTATGTGAAAAAAATCGTATTTTTTTCGCCTTGCTCGCGGAAAAGAGATTTCTGAGAAATCTACGCGTTCTACGACCATAATGACCAGGACAAAAGTTGTAGAGAATTAAAATTAAACCTCCTTTCCAAATGATCGCACGAAACATTTTTTCCGGGCAAAAATTGTAGGAAATTAAACGTAGAATAAAAAAAATACTGAACAACTCCTTCGGTAAAATCAAACCCTGGAAATATATTGGGAAAACCCGTTTTTGAAAGAGGAGGGGGAGGGGGAGTGCCCTCATGAAAAAATCAGCACGAGGGCGTGGTAACTTCTAGAGGTTAGTCACCTTCTACAATTTTTCGCTGAAAAACTTTTGACAGCCAAAAATTGCTTCATTTCAACTTTACTCGAGAATATCTCGAAAACTACGCCTCCCGGAAAAATCTGAATGCACCTATCCGATAGGAAATTTAATTCGCTACAACTTTTATCATGGTCATTATGGTCGTAGAACGCTTAGATTTCTCAGAAATTTTACTTTTCCGCGAGCAAGGCGAAAAAAATCGATTTTTTCACATAATTTAGGAAAGTTTTAACCGTAACTTTTTTTCTAAAAGATATAGAGGCCTGCGGTTTACGGCATTCGATTCTGCGTAAAATTTTCTATAAGATTGGACCAAAAAAAAAAAAATTCAAATTTTTCTCAAATCTGTGTGTATTATTCTTGAAAAATCACATTTTTGCCCCCCTCCCTCCCCAGCAAACTTTGGACAAACCAAATTATTTTTCCCTTCATTAGATACATAAAAGCAACCCAAATTTCGCAATCGGAACCCAAACACAAAAATCGTGTTGACTTGTGTTAATTATGTATTTTACTTCACTCTATTACCACTTACCAGTCATCTCTCATTAATGTGACGTGTGAGCTACAACAATATTCAGAGACGCCAGTATGACCACAAATATTTTCATGCAATATTAATTTTGTTTTTTTAAGAATATTGATAACTTATCTAGTTTTTAGAAATTATTCGAATCACAAATTGGCAAATTAAAATCACGAGAATTAATACATTATTGGTACTAGATACCTAATTATAGTGAAATGTTTTTCATTTTTAGATTTGATAATTTTTTTCTCTTCATTTCAAGTGCTCGGGTGTTTGATTATTTCAGAAAAAATGCTTTCCTTTGAAAATTGCAATAATACCTATTTTCGGGTACCTGATTATAAGATAATAATTTTTGATAAAAGTATCTTATATTCTTGCATTCCTCTCTTTTCAATTATAAAATATTAAAATTTCACATTTCAAAAAAAAAATGAAAGAAATACTTTCGTTGTACGCAAACGTCATAACATCCTTTACGAATAAGGAAACTACTCCTTCGAGTTGTCTTTCCCACTCAGTATGACGTAAGGCAGAACACGTTCGGGTTTTCTAATACCTTAAAAATGAATCAATTTTTTCCTCCGCGTCCGTCAACTACGTGTAAATCGTCGTAAAAGGAATAGCCAGTAAAAATGCATAAAAAATACTTTTCTGGTAAATAAACCACCGGGCTGATGGCACTTTCACCCGCCGAACCGAATTTTTGGCTGGTAGCACGCAACTGTACGTTTTATTGATCACGATTAAATCACAAAACCATCTAGAGACGGGCGATGGTATCCGAAGAAGCGAAGGTTCGAGTATATATTACCTTTAATGGAAACCCCGCAGCAAGAATGGCATTCTTAATAGTACGCTACTTGTTGGATTCGATATATTAAATCTACGTTTAAATAATGCGACGCCAAACGTAACAATTTGCATTTCTGCTTTTACCATAGCAGCACATCGCACCCGATCGGTTAGGTTTTTGCGGAGGTATTACCTCGTCGACTCTGGTACCCATTTTACACCGTAATATATTAGCCATTAAAATTACCATTGGCAGTTCATTGCGTATTTTAAATAAATTACCGCTAGTCGAATGGCTGGTGAATTTATTCGCCGAAATCGCAGATTGAATGTGCACTCGATAATTCTTATCTTGACGAGGTACAAAATTGGAATTCTTTATCGCGCTGCAACTTACGCCGGGGAAAAATAACTACCTTATTTTTTGTTCACAGTGGGATGGGAAGGATCCGGGGGTATCATCTCTCGAAACCGCCGTATCCTTTCGCTTTTTAAATAAGGCAATAAAATAGTATTACGAAGATTGAAAATGGTCATTTTTATACGTAGCCGGGCAGATATTACGAGATATTTTAGGCCAGCTATTTCGCTCATTTCGTCGTCGCGAGCCTGTTAAACGATACCCCGGATAAGTATTCGAGTAAACAGGCGCGGCGGCAATCTCGTTTACGAGATTCGTTTATGTGGAAAAAAGACAAACACCGGAACTTTTGCTATCTGACCTTAAGCCGAGCCGCACCGATGCGACCGTGTATGGCTCATATTTTATAAACTAATTTGCCGTTATCTTGATTCGTTGATCCGTTCATGGGACGAGAGAATGTGAGCTGTGACGCGAGCGAGGTGGGCTCCGAAAGGCGTCGTAACTGAAAATTGCTTTCGCCGTTTTAAAATTTCGCACCGAATCGCATTATTTTATAGTACCTACGTGACGGTTATAATTTTCTACGTGAAATCCGATAATAATCTAATTACGAAGTAGGTTGCCTTTAGTATCCGTGGAGAGGTGATTTGATATTAACAAGACGTGCAGAAGCTGTGCTTAAGTTGATAGTTTGGTATAGTTGGGGAAAATAGTGAAAGAATAAAAGATCAATTTTTATGTTTTCGGTTTGGAGGCGATGAAATGACGATACAGAGTGTCAGGGATTTTTTGGTTGGGGTGGGGGGGGAGGATTTCGTCTCGAATTGGAAAAAAATTGAGAAAATCGTACTTTTATTTGAAGGAATCAGAAAAAATCACATTTTGAACAGAAAATTTTCGATTTTTTTGTCCCATATCTGCAAGGATTAAAATAGAAATGACCTACCTCTGTATTCAAGTATAACGGATTTGAATCAAAAAATTCATGTGACGTATGATTTATTACGTTTTCATTGTTGCTGATTTTGAAATTTTGAATAAAATTCGAAAAAAACACTCCTGTAAGTAACATAGGTACTTACTAGGTAGTTTGTTGGATTTTTTGCGATTCCGATTTCAATTGTCTCAGTATAAATTTTTTAGCATCCAACTTAGTTGAAAATTGATAAATTTTTGTTTTTACCTAAAACTTTTTCAGATTATTTTCGGGTAGTGAAATATTCATGCTCAGCTCTTTTTTATGTGTATTTGATACATATATCAATTTTCAAGCATTTCTGCCCTTGCTTTGTTCAGGCCGAATTATTTTTCCTGTCCCTACTCTAATTATTACTTTATTTTTTGAAATTCGGGACTTGTAGGGGCAGTGGGAAGTGATATCAAAAAATTATGCTGATTTTTGAAATCAATGCCACAAAAAATCCAGCAAACCATGGCACACAAATTTTTTGAAATCTACATTAAGAATCAGTGTGGGATTGTAGGATGTAAAGGGTTGAATTGAAAGATTGATTCGGAAAAGATCAACACATCTATATAAACCTAACAAATCATTAATACAAATTTCCCAATTTTTTTTGAAATTTTGGGATTAATTTCTGGAGGTGGGAGGAGGAAGAGAGGTCGCATCAAAAAAATATTTTTTAATTTGACCAAAGTTGAATGGAAAATTATTGCAATTTTTTCATTCGAATTTTTGTAAAAGTTGAGAAGTCTCCAAATTCGTTAGCTGCAACTTTTCAATCTCCTTGTAAAGGGAAAAAAATGACATCCAATTTCAAGGGAAATAGAATTGAGAATCGATGGGGAATACCCGGTAGGGGGCAGGGTTGTCACGTAGAATGTAAAATCGTTGTGTTTTCACTCGTATTTTCTGTTATCATAACTAGGAAGTAGCTAATCAGAAAATCTCTTCAAAATATTTTATATTTTTACATGAAATGTAGAAAATGATATTCTATGAGTAAAATGACAGCGGGGGATGTCAAAAAAGTGTATAAGTTGATTCCGAGACCAGGACCATTGAAAGCGTAATAAACAATTTTTGACGAAATTCGGGGTGCTTCGCTTCAGAGTTTTATGATCATGATCCTAAAATGAAAAAAAAAATTAGGTACCTACTACCTAGCACCTACCTGGCTTTTTTACGAATTTTAAAAATCGTGTGTGATGTTTAAAATCGGCCTTTTTGCGAAAAAGTTCAAGTTCAACTTTGAGCTTCAAAGTTTTACTGTAAGAGGTTGTGAAATTTCTATCGATGTCCTTCAAAACTAAGAAACCAGATTTAGGTTTTTAAGTAAAATTGATCTCATTTCAGAAGGCCCCAAAGTTATGTATTTATACAAGAAATTGGAATTGTGCGAAAACATTACCGCATTCTTCTCCCCCCCCCTGGTTGTAAAATGAAGGTGATTTTTTCACTGACAATGGAACTTGGAGTCAAAATAATTAATGTGCCCAAAATTTGTTCAAAAATATGGCAATGATCTTTGAGAAATGAGACATTTCATCGACATCAAATGAATTGTCAAATTTTAAGAATTTCTCACCCTTGCCCAGTATAGCCAAAAGATCAAACTGTTGATTAAAACTTTTCGAAAATCTGCCTAAGTGACAATTCGGTTCAAGCATTAAGGAGACTAGTGTCAAATTCATCTGGGAAAATGTTAGAATGACAGTTTGCCCAAAACTGGTCATTTTTACAAAGAAGTTCTAAATTTTCAGAAACTTTTTTCAAGAAATTGATTGAAACATGGGAAGATTGAATTTTAGGCGACTAAAAAGAATTGTAAAACATGACATTTTTTGGTAGGTACTTTAAAAAAATGATCATCTTCCTAGAGAATTTCAAGGTTTGCAGAGACATTTTTTCAGAAATAGATTGAAAAATAGGTTATTTTCAAGAAAAAAAATAATGATTTTTTTGACAAGAGAGGTAAGGTCATTTGGGGTAATTGTAAACATGGGGTAATTGTAAACAAGTCGTGCTGTAAATACTTAAATGCATCTAGCGAGCTGGAGTTGCCAAAAATAAAAACTTTGAATAATTGGTCTTACTATAATAAAAAACTTCGGGTTCTTGGTGACAGCTGTGATGAAAAATTTCGCGATGAAAAAAACATGATATCAAATTTCGATTTTCACACAATTTACGTAATCTTCAAAATTCGAGAAAAAATAGAAAAAAGTAAAAAAGTTGGTGTTTGATGCATTAATTTAGTTCTACGGACATTCAAAAATGATGAAATTCAATTCTTATGATTTTTGAAACTGAGAAATTATTTTTCTGCAGCATTTACAAATACCCATCAAATTTTTCAGGTGTGGGGTAATTGTAAACACGTGTTATTTAAATGGGATTCACAAATTTAAACACAAAATATCATTTTTTTTGGTTTTGATTTTTTTTGATTTTTTTTTTACAAGTTAGTTTTTCCACGCGTTTAAATATTTAATCTCTATAATTTTTTTCCAAATTATGCAAAAAAACCCGAGGGATGCGTTTTTTATGAGGCACAATGTATGCATTTACATTTACCCCACCACCGTGGGGTAAATGTAAATATTCTTGTCCAATTGTAAACGAAGTCCATAATTTCGGAATGAATAATCGAATCGATGAAAACAAACCGCCATATTACTCCTTATACATTCATTGATACATGGTAAAAATTTCAATCACTTTGCTTTCTTACTCACAGAGTAAAACGAAAAAGAGTATCACAAAATCGGTTCAATTTTCCGAAAAATTTACAATTACCCCAATTGACCTTATCTCAATTGTAAGTAAAATTTTGAGCCAAAACAAAAATAAATCGAAGGTACATCATAAAAGAACCCCATATCCAAAATTTCAAGTCCCAAGGTTCATTTTTCGAATTTTAGAAATTTTTTGAAATTTCAAAATTACCTCATCACCCTGCAAAATATAAAAATTTGATCTAATGCACGAAAAACGCTGAAATTTGGTATATATGTTACAGACAATGCTGTCAATCTAGTCAATGATAGCATTGTCTAGGCAAAGTTGTCAATGGCTAAACAGGCAAGCCAATGACATCAATGACTAGGCATTGAATCAATGACTGCCTTATCTTAGGCAATGAAGACTATCACTTTTTAAAACAACGTTTTATACCTAATACCTATTTATTTGTGTTATTAATCACAGTTTTTAAACAGAGATGTACTCGTAAATCTCTTCCATTAATTTTCTTTTGTTATTTTAGAAATGAATTCGTATAGTTTTTATGAAGTATTGGCTGCCAAATTATTTTTTCTAAAAATGGAATTTCGATGATTTGGATCCAAATTTATTCCAAGTTCACGTTTTTTCAATATCCAGCTTAAAAAAATTTCCAGCTGTAATATATCTTTTAATTTAAATTTTCTCAAAACTTCTCAACTTTGATTCTTTCAATTTTATATTTTAATTGCGTATTTTTTTTAATTTCTTCTAAGTAATCCCTAACTAATTGACTTGAAAAAAATAAAACATAACGTCAATTTTTCTTAATTCTTAGAGAACATTTTGAAATTATTGAAAAAAATTGTTGAGTTGGAATAAAATTTTGAAAAATATGAAGTTGGAAAAAAAATTGAAGATCATGGTAGTTAGGAAAAATTTCTAGTAGTAAAATTGTTTCCAGTTTAAAAATTTTTTTTAATTTAAATTTTCTCAAAATTTTTCCATAAGATTATTTTGTATGTGCTATCACACATTACAGTGCTAGTATAGGCGGATTAGGTACACTTTATAACACACATATACGTAACAATGTAACAACCCACTTCTATTTCATTGTCTATCATCATTGCCTAAATCGTCATAGACAGTGACTTCATAGACTAGTCAAAGTTGTCATAATCTAGCCAATGTCACCAGGTAAACAACATTGGCTAAAATGCCTAGCCATTGACAACTTTGCCTAGACAATGATATCATTGACTAGATTGACAGCATTGTCTGTAACATATACCCTAATTTCAAGCCTCCGAATCAATTGGAAGCAGTTTTAAGACTTTTCAGGACCTCCAGAAAATTTTGGAATTTTCCGGCATTGGAGAAAAGCCTATAAAAATGGTCCATATGAACTTTAGCATCTATTACGAATTTCGAAAAATTGTGCTTTAATCGATCAAATAGGTCACTGATATGGGTAATCCACCATTCTAGGTTCTAAATATATGAACCATTTTTATGTGATTTTCTTCAGTGCTGGAAAATTCTAAAATTTTTTGGAGACTTCAAAACGTCTCGAAACCGCTTCCAATTGATTCGTAAGGTCGAAAATTGGGTATATACCAAATTTCAGTTTTTTTTGTGGATTTAGATCAAATTTTCATAATTATTTTCCAGAACGATGAGGTAATTTTAAAATTTCAAAAATTCGCCAAAATTCGAGGAGTGAACTTTAGCACCAGCAATTTCAAATATGATGGGATTCTTCTATGACGTACTTTTGAGTTATTTTTGTTTCGGCTCAAAATTTTGTTCCCAGTTGAGATACCTCCCTTGTGAAAGGATTTCGAAATTTACAGAGGTTTTTTTTTCAACAAAATGATCTCCGAAGGAATTTCTTCTATGATACCTATATATCTACTTCATTTCTAGGAGAAGAAAATTGTAGATACTCCGAACTGTAAATGCATCCTTATTTCATTTCATAACTCGAGAACTTCATCCCTACTCTGTAAAGTTATCGACCTCATACAAATCTCATCAAACCAACTCGTAACATCACAATACCATCCAGTATACCTTGAAAATGGCCAAACCAAAACGCACAAAGCACATTCCACCAACGCCAGCATCCGTGATCTATTATTCGACCAAAATCCAAACATCTCGTCATCGGCATTCCACCAGACTACCGAATCCACCACGTGCCTCAATTATCTCAGCTGCGAAAAGAAACCCAGCACACTTCTTGAAACCCCGCATCGCAGAAAGGGACAACCAGCAGCAAAATATCTCATCAGTAGCGCATTCCAAACCTACCTATTCGCTAAAACAAACAATTTGGCGAGTTGAAACAATAAAGAACGGAATGCTCGGTTTTCCGTTTGCCTACTGCTGGTCCACCCGAAAGATGGGGCTAATTACGCTTAAAACATATTAAGACGGTTTATCCAGCAAACCCAGTAATGATACCGTCATTAATTCGAAATTTCAACCGCAGCGATAGTTTTAGGCTTTCTTTGGTATGTCAATGTGACAACGCGCCCAACTCCGACATACCTCGGTCCTAGAATAAATACCACCGCAAAACTGGAAAACATAAAAGCTAGGTGAATTAGGGTATAAAACAAGAGGTTAGTGGTTGACCAACCGTCGTCGACGGGTTTTCGGGTACCATAATGACACATTTACCGTGCAATATTATATTTTAAACTTGGAAATTTACACGTTTGTTGGCAAAATATCAAAAACCAAGCGTATAAATACGTTCGCCTTTGGTTTTTAAAGAGAAAAATACATTACCGGAGTAAATTGATTTTCGGTATTGGTTCGAAATACACGTTCAGTGGCCGGACTACGTGTCTATTGGCGAATATGATCGACGTCCGCGGTCTCTGGCGACTCGACGACGATAATTAAGTTATACGTTCGCCTAGATCGTAATTAACTTATGAGTTAGCGAAAGCCAATTTGGATGGAGTTTTTCTTAATACGTCCTAAATGTTGTATACGAGCTCGTCCATTTTACCCATGCACATTGGACCGAGCACGGTTAGGTCAATAATCCGGCATGTAATTTACGACAACCAGCGTATTGTTACACTCTCATAATATTAAATAATATATAACCTCATATCCATTTTGTAGTAATAGCGTCCACCCTGCTCGACTCACTCATGATCCCTCTTTTTGGAAAACACAGCCGACTCGCGAAACGTAAACTACTCGTTGAAAGATACAACCATAAGCGTTCTCCTAAACCAGATACAATTATCAATGAGATATTTTTCATTTGATTACGTTTATTTGGCGATAAATCGTACTAATTGCTATTTTACATAGGCCCTCGGTCGGCCTGCCCTTATGTACTTTGCAGTTTAATTTGTATTCGTACTCGTGGTCCATAAATTAGCCCTGGATGGATTTTTATACGCTCGTGAGGCGAATTCTTGCACCGTGAAGAGGGCTGGGACGATATTTTCGTTACATGGTAGTCGTATGTATAATTGTACGTTTATCTGCACTTATAAACTCGGTGATGTGCGCGAAATACCAGAAACCGATTATAATACCGGCTGCGTATGACTTCATACTCAGCTTGTATGTTGTAGTGTTAAATTTACATATTCGTTGCTCGTCTCTTTATTTATATGAACCATGAAGGAACTGATAACGCGCTTGAGAGAAATTCATTCGCATAGTCGTGCATGCGATCTTTATTTTATGTACTTACAAGTGCAAAAATGTGAACTTCAAAATTCCTGGAAACTTATACCGAATGCATATCGCGAAATAGTATATTGAAATGAGTTTAATGACTCGATTATAGCGATGTTGCCGAAAAGTTATCTTATCGGTGCAGTTTGGCTTCGTAAATGGGATTCGTTCAGATATTTTGATAATTAGCAATGCATCGGTTGATAAATTGCTATTTTTGATGGAATTTTTTATCGAGAGGTGTGTTCGGTTTGTGCGGTGTGTTGGAGAAAATTTATTCAGGGGTTTGCAATAATCGAAGTGTAGGGAGTTTTGATCTACGAGGATGAAATTTATTTTGAAAATATATATTTTTCAGATGGAAAAATAAATCTGCTATATTATGACTTTGTTGTGAAGATGTAAGTGGTGAAGGGAAAATCTGAGTGAATATGTTCCAAAAACATGAAATTGTGGGTCAGCTTGTTCTAATATTTGAGTCAAATTTTTGAAAAAAAAATCTCCTCTATCCTAACTTCTGGTTTTTCGATGGGTATCTCAAACAGGGTGTCTACTTTTTGGAAAACCTTGAAAACCTGGAAAAATCGGGGAATTCTAAAAATTTGGAAAAGTCAGAGAAATGTCTGAGAATTTTGAAATTTTTTATAAATCCAAAAGGACGGATAAATTATCTAAAAAAGTTTTTCTTCAGTTATTTTATACAAATTTGTCAAAAATATTTCTTGTTGATCGTAATGCACAAAATTCGTTCATTAAATTATGAATTTTTCAAAAAAAAAAATCCCTTGCTACACTCACGGTAATTGACACTCTTTCGTTCTACAGAATTCATTTAAAATTGTGTATTTTTTTGGAAACGTATTTATGCCCTTAATAGACACACTGACATAATTTGTTTTATTTTTCAAAATTTCATAATTTTGCATTAAAATAGTTTTTATTTTTTATTTGAATTTTTTTCTGAAATAAATACAAGGTCTCAAGTTTTTGTCGAAGGTGGGGAGGGGAGAGAGGAGGAGGAGGTAAAAATGTTCAGAATTGAATTTGAGTCATTTTTGTGGTCTGTAAAGAGGCATCTAAAAATCTCGTGAAAATGACACCATTTTTTGCACAATTTCGGGTTGTTAGTACATCACGTGAAAAAATTAATCCCCCTCCTCCTCCATGCTTTATAAATATCATATGAGACGCAGCCAGGGATACCCGACCATATGTCGGAAATTTTTTTTTTCGTTTTTTTGACTCTTTAAATAGTACAGACTTATACCTTTCGAATAGCGCAAACCGCATTAAAAAAGGTTGAGAAATGAATTTTCTATGATTTTTCAAAGTTTACCAGAAAAACGCAATACAAAATTTGGAACTGTTTTCAATGAATAAAAAAAAAATTATGTTCTGTAAACGACTTTTCTCATCGGAAATGGTTTATTTACGTCCTCTTACATCACTTTAGGTCATTGACCCCTTCCAGAAGTTGCCGGCATCGAAAATCGAAACCATACCTTATGTCGGGAATCATCTTTTTTCAAGAAATAATGACATTTTTGGTACAAAATTTGTTTTCTTAATAATCGTACACCACTGTAGTTCATTAAAACGAACCTGAAATTACGTGCATTGAGAAATGAAATCATAGTGCAAGTCAAACAACTTTACAAACCAAACGGTGAAAATCATGCTTTGAAAATTAGTGTTCAACAAATATCCGGATAATCGAAATGAAGAGTTTCAACGGGAAAAAATTGAATTTTCGATTTCGATAATCGATTCTTCAATTTCGATTTTTCGATTTCGATGATCGATTCTTCAATTTCGATTTTTTGATTTCGATAATCGACCTTTAAATTTTGTGAGGGTTTGTGAAAGAATTCGGGAACTCTCGGAAAAGTTCAACCGTTTTCGGGATGTTTTCGGAGCTGTTCGGCAATTTCCGTGTGATATCCGGATAATCCAAATAGTATTTGGTATTTTGGATATCCGGATATTTGTTGAACACTATTGTTCGACCGTTATATCTTGGCAGGTTTGTATTTGTGTAAAAGTAGCAAAATTCCGGAAATTTTCATGTAGGGCTTCTCAAATTTTAACGATTTTGTGAGAAATATTTGGCTATGTTTCGGTACAATTAATTTCGATTGGTTGATTTCTTAAAAATTAGAAATAAATTAAAAATAAACAAACAAATTCCTTTTTCAGAATCACTGAAACAGAGTGAGTGTTGCTACTTTTAAATAAATACAAACCTGCCAAAATACAACGGTCGGACAATACTATAGTCCGTTCCAAATAAGAAACGCAAGCCACTACCCGCAATACACGAACGATTAGGACATTCGCGGTTATTTTGGTATTTTGGTTTTATGATATTATTAATACCTAGATAATAACAACTACTTATTCAACTCAATCTCGCAAAAAAATTCAATCTTGTTTCAACTATTTTCAGATTATTCGCTTAGCGCCTTGAAAAAGTTTGGGTTTCTTATTTGGAACAGACTATACGTTTCAAATAATAATGAAAGTTGTAAATTTTAACTTATTTTTATAAAATTCCGACATATGGTATGGTTTCAATTTCTCAGAGGCCTTCAGCAAAATTCGTTTTTTAACCAAGAAGATGACACTTTTGGGACCTGAACCTATTCTCATATGAAAGTAGAGGGTTCATAGTATACAAATTGATAAAAAATTTTTTTTCCATATTTTTGGTCATTTTTTCTTAATTTGCGTTTTTCTCAAAATTTACTTTTCCGACATATGGTCGGGTATCCCTGGCTGCGTCTCATATGTAAAAGATCTCAGGCATCCCAGTAGGTTACTTTTTTCAAGGAAAGTCACTATTAGTTACTTTTTGTACTCAAAAATTTGAGTAAAAAATCGATTTTTTTGGTTTTTGCTTTAAAAAAATTGTTTTAAAAAAATTTTGCTTTGAAAAAAAATCAAAAATTGCTTGAAAAATGATTTGAAAAAAGTATACCATGGCATTACTTGCTTATATAGTTTGTGATTTTGTTGAAATACAAGTAAAAATTTGAATGACTTTTTTACATTTTCTAGGTGAAATCGTGAATTAAAATTTAAAAAAAGGTTTCTTTTTTGAACTTTTTTGATTACTTTTCCGACTGTCAGAGGTTCCTAAAGTTACTTTTTTTTTCAATTTTTTTTCAAATGTTGCTGGGATGTCTGAGATGGTCTAAAAAATCTGGAAAAGTCAGAAAAAATCATTTTTGAAATTTTGTGGACATCCTGTTACAGGGCCTGCTAAAATTCCTTCATGCTTCCGTTAAATTTCATTTATCACCTCACATATCGATAGGGTTCGTATAGGACTTCATACCGAGTACCAAAAATACGAAAATACGAAAAATCTGAATATTGAATACTTATTGGTAACAATAAAAATATGCGCTAAAAAATACGAATTTTTGATATAAAAGTTTAAAAAGTTTGAAAGTATGAAATTTTGTCTCAGTTTGGTCGATGAAAAGAAATTTTTCAATGCAAAAAGTACAAAAAAAGTATGAATTTTTGGTTTTCAGTTTGGTACGAAATCTGTATCGAATAAAATTGCACTAAATACGTAAGCTAAGTAAGTACCTACTACCTATATATTAAAATAGATAGAAAAAAAACCTGGATAGTGACCAAATTTACACCGACGAAAACCTTTCAAAAAAAGTTCAGTCCTCTTCCTCTACTTTTTTTCTTTACCTATGAGGGAGTTGGACTAGAAATTTCCAAAGTTGGCTATTTTTAGTTTTCCACTTGAAGTCCTCCTCAAAAACATTTCTAAAATTCTTGATTTCCTGCTTCTTTCTGGCCCATTGAACATTGATTTAATACCACCTTTAAACATTTAGGTGTACTTCTCATTTTATCATTAAGATCGAAACAATTTGAATAAAAGTGAGTACGTTCTTGTTGTTCTTTTAGAAAATTGGAATTTAGGAAACCTAAAAGTCGTGTCTAAACTTCAAAAAAAAACAAAAAAAAACGAAATCATCCCGTTCTTTGATCGTTATGCTTACTTTGCACTTCTATTTTTCAACGGTTTCAAAATAGAGATTCTTGTACCCAAAAGCAATATTGCCTATCATTTTTCACTTTTTCCACAATTTTAGATAACACTACAAAAATCTATATTTTTTTTAAATGGGAAAAAATATTTCTTAAAACTTTTCCATCTAGGTAAGTAAGTGATCGCAAGATCCAACTTTTTGCTCTAAAAAGATCATCAACGGAGATTTTCTTCCTCATTGCTCTTTCCTTCAATATTGAGAAATCCTAAAATGTCGTGGGGTAATATTTCAACTGAAAAATATGTATACTTATGAGCTCTTATTTTAATTTCTGTTGTTGATTTAAATTTGACCATTTTTTAAGCATTTTTATGAAATTAAATTCAACTACGATTATTTCTTTCTAGGAAAAATTTCTATTAAGTAGTCGGTTGCAGCTCCGAAATTCCATTTCATTTTTTCAAATTAACAACTTCTGTGGTCTATGTGAAACTCGACTTGACAAGGATTTAATTAAAACAGACTCGTAAAGTTAGAACACATATCTACAGATGTAACTTCAAAGAAAATTACACGCACTTGATTTAAATATTTTCATGTCGCTGTTTCTTTCTGTCTTCATCTTTCCCCTGCAAATGAATTTTTTCCCCTCATAAAAGTCATCACTTTTTACGACACAAGCCAAAAGTGAAAAGGTACTCGGCGAGCTGGTACTTTCGCATCAAAGAAATATTAACAGAGAAACGTTAAAAACTCAGTAATTATTATTAATGCTGCGAGGGTAAGAGTAATGATTCGTTTAGGCGTTAAAACTAAATAGGGCTTTAAGTGAAATTCAGCTTTTTAGTCGATTTCACGCGTTACTAATTCTGATAAAAAGTTTTTCTTTTCTATACCTTCGAAAAGAGAAAAAAAAGCTCACCCTGTGAGTATACTGCGGTAGTATGTCGTAGACACGTCAATGACGAGGTTTTTACTTTTATCGTGTTAAAAAATCCTTTGGTTGTGATTTTTCTCTTCTGAAAAAATAATTAAATCGGATTAGAAAATATATAATTTTAAGGCTGCTTTTTGGTAGATTTTTTAATTACATTTCACTTTGATGTCGACCAAGGATAATTTTTTTCCACATTTTGTATAAAATGAATAGGAAACTGCGGAACTACTTGCATTTCGTGACCACAACTTGAAATGCAAATCCCAAAGACGAAATGTTAATCAGCTTATACTAAGGCTATTGGCACCGACCCAGCTAGCAGTTTCTAAATCAAATCGAATTAATGGTCGTGCAGACTGACGCGAACGTAAACGTGAAAAAAAATACTCTGAACCATTTGCTTATGGTTTATTCGCAATTGTGAAGTAAAAAGACGACTACGACTAGCCAGATTGGTCTCTCGTCCACTCGTAAAAAGCCGATACCGAACGGATTTAGGAAGAAGAAAACGTCAAAGCGGTGTAGACGTAGAAAGGGGTTTACCTACCCTTCTCGCTCGGTATCGGCGATAATCTGCTTTTAGAGTACGCGAAATTCGCTCGAAAACTAAACCCCATTATACGAATTCGTGTATCTAACGAAAAAGACGTACGACCCTTTGACGTTAATGAGGCTGGAATTCGTCGTATTCTCTCTCGAGACGATTGTTTGGTCGAACGATGCGACGAGACTGCGGCATCGACGGGGAAAAGAGGGGGCCCGACTCGTAATTAAGATCGAACGAAGAGTACCTTTTAATTGGAAAACATTTAATAATATTTCGCTTTCTTCGCAACCCAATTTCTATCTCTTGATCACGTGTATTCGAGTACCTAGACCGAAGTTCGGTTTCCCTCGAAAATCGTGCTGGCATTACCTACGACTACGAGAACGAGTCAACAAACGTCCGTGACCGTCGCGAGTTCTCTTCCATATATTTCGATGTATAGAGATGGAGGTTCCGTGTATGTATTTTTATTCCCAAATACCGACTAAATCACGTTTTTGAGTGAAAAGTGGAAATTTTCAAAGATGATGGGTTCATATTATTAGAATGATTTGTATAAGATATCGAGTGACCAGTCTGACTTACAATCTGGGTATAATTACGACTGCGTTTGTAATTAAAAAAGGTGAAAAAAAACTTGTAAGAAATGGTGTATTTTTTTCTCCAAATAACCTAAACCGGTTCGACTATGATTTATATTTGGATTAATAGAAAGAAATGGTAATATTTAATTATCAAAACTAGTAGTACCTACGTTCTCTATAGCTGCCCACTTTATTACCTATGATACAAATTCGTGTCCCCCGAAAAAACATTTTTTTACGTAATTTCCTCCCCGAAGCTGTGTCTAATATTTTCCCATATGTATCCGTTAACCTTAACCTGATTGTATCATGCAGGTATTAAACCTACACTTGTGAAGTCGTTAACGATGAAAATGTATCTGGCCTGTGGTCAATAGTAGTCGCTTAGTCAGGCCTGTAAGCTGTGAGGTGAAATAGTCTTATATAGAAATATAACTCGATCTAGTTGTAAATTTTCTGTGTTGGAAAAATTCCAAAAAGTTAAATTTTTTAGGTGGTCAAAAATATATCCAAAATGATCAACTTGAGAGATTTTATCGAGAAAGTGCTTTGTCAATTTTTAAAAACCGTTGAATAAATTAGTCAAAAGATTTTACAAATTGAAATTTTAGAATGATATTTTTTTGAAATTTAATAATTTTTTTTGGTCTTTTTGGATTATTTTGTCAAATTTTTAACAGTTTTGACGTATTTTTATCCAAATTTCCAAATTTTAGTAATTTCAGAAATTTCTACAATCATCTTAATATTTTAATAACTTCAGTACTTAAGGTTTTGAAAAAGTCATTTTTTTTATTTTTTATCAATTCTATCTTGTTTTAAATCATTTTATGTACTCTATTTTAAACTATTATTTTAACAATTTTCAACTATTTTCAATTTTTCATTATTTCAAACTAATGTACCGTAAGATGGGGTTATTTTGGTTCAGCCGTACTTTGGCCTGCAGATGTGTAATTAGTGCTTTCATCGTGCCAAGTAACTCCGAGGCCCAAAGAAACCCATCTTACGTAGTAAAAAATATTTTTTTGTTTCAATTTTTTTTATTAAAATTCAGAATAGTAATGTTGAGAACCGTAGTTCGAAATTATGTGTAAAAGTTGTTTTAAAAAAATTGGAAATTTTCTCAAAAGGGATCTAAAAAGTGTCTTAAGAGTCCTGCAAATGCTCCATGTTTTTTTTTTGTCAAGAAGGTCAAAATGGTTTATTTTTTTAAATCAAACGTTGAAATTTTACATTTATTTTCCTCTTAATATTCGGAACTGAGTTTGAAATGGAAAGAAATTTTTTGACACCCCCCCCCCCCCTACCAACACAACTTCTCACCTCAAAAAATCGTGAATTGTTCGAAAAATTACCAGCTTTTTCGTTTTGAAATTTTGTTAGGCATCTTGTAAAAATTCCTGCCGTGTAAAAAATCCTGGGAAAGTGCTGCATTCAGCTCTAAAATATTTGCCTTTTATTATTAATTAAAAATTTATTTTATCTCCGTGCTGGACTCGCCGAAAGTCTTTCTAAATTCTGAAAATTTCTATTGCCAAAATAGAAATTCGTTGAAAAACTGAAAAGCTCTGTGTTTTTGATTGAAAATTTAGCTTCTCTTTAATTTATTGTTTCAGAAGGAAGAAAAGTAAAAAATTAAGCTGGATCAATTTTTTTTTGATTTCATTATTTTCTTAAAGTACTGATTTTTTTTAGAATTTTAGCAGTTTTACCCAGGTCAAAATTTTTATTTTGTGCAAACGAATTTTTTTTCCGGGGATGGGAAGCTGCAAAAGTGGACGACTTAAAATACATCTCATTTCTGAAAAAGTTCTACATTTCAATTTAAAAATTTGTTAAAATTATTGATTTCAACATTTTTTATTTTTTGTGTAGTTTTTGTTCTATTTTGTCGGATTTTATTCAAAATTTTAAAACATACGGGTTTTTGATAGAAGGAAATTCAAATAAATTTCAAAATTGTCTCTAGCAAGTTTTGTTTTCGTTTTAAATTTTTACAGCGATCATATTCCAATTTCCACTCTCTCATTTCTGAATCAGTGAAATTTATCAAAAATCATTGGAAAGCAGTCAGAATTGCAGCACAGTAATAAATCAGTGAGAATTTTTCACTGAAAGCAAGTCAGTGAAAGAAAATTACTGGAAATCACTAAAAATTTTCTGAAAACTCAGTGATATTTAAGAAAATTACTGAAAAATCTGCGAAATTCTTTGAATAATCAGTAAAAAATCGCTGAAAATCAATCAATTTCACTGATTTTTCCTGTGCTGCAATTCTGACTGTTTTCGGTGATTTTTCACTGATTTGAAGTGAGAGAGAAATATCGTAAAATGATCGGTTCTTATCGTTTTATAAAAAACACCGAAAAACAATCATATTCCAACATCGTAAAACGGTCAACCATGGAAAAGTCAGGGATACCTAATCATTTTTGTAATATTGCAAAAACTTTTTTTGTTCTCCTCCCTTTGAGAAAATTCTCCACGCCATTAAGCCGTGGGGAGAGTGGGGGGGTCACATTCGACTGATTTTTTTGACTTCGATAGTTCGTTAGAATTTTGAAGAAATTTCAGAATGAATTTTCATTGAATTTTCATATTTTAATGAGGAGTGAAAAAATTGCATTAAAATGTGAATTGAGACTCCCACAGTCTTATCAAATCTTGAAACAGTGGCGTGGTCTGAAATTTCTCATTGAAGTGGAGGGAGGGGGGGGGGTGTCCGAACTTCCAAATTTTTAAAAGAAATTTCGAGTTTAACCCCCCCCCCCCCCTCCTTTTCCTACTAAATTTCCTTTTACTATAAAAACACTAAATTCAAAATTTGAATCATTTTCATGAATATTAAGGAGTCGCACAGGTGTTATGAAGTCCTTTCTCGATTTGCATAAAATATTTAAGAAAAAAGCATTGATGAAAATGTAATTTTGGAACAATCAACTTCTTTACTAATTATTTTTACCTTAAAAAACCAAAAATAACACCTAAACAAATTCGAACAGAAGCATCGGAAGCTTTTTTGGGAGATGCAAAGTGGGTATAGAAACTTGGAAATACGAGAAGGGATCCTTTTTTACATAGTTACTTCAAATATAGCTCACATAATTGTGATTTTGTTCATGCCCGAGCGAAGCTTTGAGAAAGATCAACTTTTAATGCTCCAAGAAGGCAGGTTTTCACGTAAATTCTTGACATCATGGGGTCCAGGCCCCTGGACACCACCCCTTGGTACGCGCCACTGTTTTGAAATGACACACTTTGACTGAAAATCGCAAGGATGAAAGCATTAAATCTGAAATTTCCAAGGAAGTTGATAAGAAAATGTTGCAATTTTTTGACTCAAGCTTCTAACTGTTTATGATAGAGGAGAGAGTGTCGAATTTCTGGCGGAAAAACTTGAATAAAATGACTATTGTTGTCTTTACTGATTTTTTTTCATTGAAACGTCATGTTTTAATGCACATTTTCTTCAATATTTGGTTGATTTTTTGTGTGGGGGGGGAGAGGGAGTCGTCCTAATACTAGGTATATCAGTCCATCTCAATAGTATAATTTAATTAATGATTACATGTATCAGAAATGTATAGCAGAGTTGGTGAAAATGTGATATTCGAATCTTCCCTAGGAATTTAAATTTTCAATAAAATGTCAAAATTTCTATCATTTTCATTTTATCTTTCGAAATTCTCATAATTTCTAGCGTTGTTTGTGTTCTGTGTTTCTGTAGTCGAGATGTGTAATTAAAAGACCTTTTTTATTTTTTGCTCTTACATTTTGTTTCTAATGGGCCCCAATTTTCTCTGCATGGCCCCGCATTTGATACCGATTTCCATAAAAAGTCATTAAATCATAATCGATGGGTAATTTCTTCTATCGTTTCTCTTCTGAGAAAAAAATGAATCAGAAGAAAAAAAATACTACAATTTCTGCGCTCGAGCTCGTTTCCATTTTCATTACTTTCTCTCCTTTTTTTTTTCCAGAATACTCGACTATTTAGACGTCTATATATAAAAGACATTTAAATTCATAAAACGGCGTGTAACGTTTATAACGTGCTCCTCTCCGCACCCCGTTCTCATCTCAGCGCACCAGCAACTTTTGAATATTTCAATTTTCGAAAATATTATCTGTAAACTTGAAAAGGTAGGCAGAGGAAGCGGGGCACCGGCGTTTAATAGCCTCCGGGGGACATAAAATGTTTTATTTAAACATTCCGATAGGGCGGCATTGTGTCACGAATGGCAAAGCACCGAGCATGGAGAATAGCGAGGCGAGCCACAAATCTGTTTTATGTAGCGTAAGCGCGCGTTTACGTTTAGTCTTTCTGGGCTAAAATGAAAAGCCGTCGAAAGGGCGGGTACGAGGCGCGCCGCGTGTTATTTTCGTCGGTAAAGGCACAGGTGATTTATGCCTCGAAAATAATTGCGCCCCTTATAGGGGCTTAGACTTTTCAAAAGTATTATATTCGCAGACGCGCGAGCGAGGCGAAGGCGACCACCGCCAAGACGCGTGGCACTTGGGATCTACTCGTACGTCTACCTGGCCCCCTCCTATCTCCTCTCAGCCTCTGGCTAGGTAATTCCGAAGCTTTTGGCCAGACTTCGTATGTACTGGCGAGATCGGTGCACCTTATGAAGGTTTAATTTTAAACCATGGTCGGACTTTCGATATCCCATGCAATAGGAGCGGAGCCCGTTAACGCATTCCTTTAATTCTTCGTGACAAACTTGGTGTACTAATATAATTCATTACGGGCGATTTTTTTATATAAACGCCCTTTTAAGTAGAAAATGAATTATAAGCTTTATATTATACCATTGTTGGAAATTAAATTGAAGAAGTTTTACGATAAATTATCTCTGTACGGTTTGTTTCGGCCGCGATTACGTCTTGACGCGTACTCCCTCCGGTACCGCTCCGTCCTCCAGGAATATTGTTTGTAATTCGTTCTATTCGTTTATTTTTTTAACCCAGCTAGTTTTTTCCCTTTGCTAGTGCACGACTGATAAGGTACGTTTTGTTTTTTTGGTTAGCGTTGCGAGAATTTTAAATGGTACTGATAGCGAAGAGTACTCTCGGGTGAAATTTATTATATCGAAGCGTTTACGATTACGAGAGAACGCCGCTTGCGACTTGGAGCTGGCGCTCAACCAACAGATCAGTTTGAGTTTCATTAAAAGTGGACATTAATTTGACCATGTGTCTGGTCGTGTTTTTTCAATATCATTTTGAACATTTTACGAGTTTGATTTACCAGATTGGAGTGTGTGATGGTTGGAAAGATGTTAATGTTGGGCGATTATTAATCAATCGATTATTTTATTTTTGTCTAATTTCGGTCCAAAAAAAGGGAAAATTCTCTAAAAATATCTAAAATTCAAGTTATGTGCCTCTTCAATCATGACGCTCAAAATTTGTAAGGATCTCTGAGAAACGTGTAATTTAAAATAGAAATAGTTCAATTTTTACGTTTTTATTTCATTTTTTTTCGAAATTTTAAAAAGAAAGGTCAAGAATTTTTGACCAAGAGGATTTTAGCCATTTTCAGGAATTTTTGAAATTTTTGTGACAGAGTTGGTGCTAAAATAAAGGAAAAATCGTACGAATTTTCCACTGCGATTATAATCGATTAATCGATTATTTTTTCATCGATTAATCGAAGGGTCGATTATTTTTCCATCGATTCGATTGTCGATTATTTTCAAATAATCGATTTTGCCCAACACTAAAAGATGTGTTGATTTGGAGGGGTAGGGGGTACGTGCGCGATACAATATCAGGGTGTCTAACAAGTCCTTCCGGTCTTTATATTGGCTGAAGGGTCCTTTCGGTCCTTCCGAAGTCCTTATATTGAGTAAAAAGTCCTTACCATTTCAAATTTTGAGACTCACCCGCCAAAAGCTAAAATAAATCACTAATATTTGAAATGTCGCTAGTGGCAACTTTGTGTGAAATGATGAAAGATGAAATGGGTGCCTGAAAGAAGTTCAGCTTTTGAATGCTCTTTTCTCCAAAAAATTTCAAATTTTCACCTTCGCTTCGCTTAGGCTTAGTAAATTTACTTTTTTTTCGAAATCATGGTAAAAACTCTTCTCTTCCATCTTAAACAATGAAATATTTTCAAACCGAAAAAATTTGTCCTCCTAAAATGAGTTTGATTTTTTTTGTTGGGGGAGGGGAGGGGGTACAATAATAATTTTGAAAAGGTCATGCTGAAAGTCCTTCCAAGGTCCTTCTAAAGTCCTTCTTTTGGGGTTTGAGATTTGGTTAGACACCCTGAATCCTCAATATGAACATTGAAGGTTATGAAGTGAAAATGAAAAAAAGTCTCTGATTTTGATGAAAATTTGTGAGGTACCCAGTTTAATAGAGGCAAATTAGAAAATGAAAAACATTTTTTCCTAACAAAGCTTTTATTGCGGAAAATTGTCGAGAGTGATCCCCTGAGTAACCCCAAAGAGTCACCACCCCACAGACCTCAGGCTAAATTTTTTAGTGGGGTTGAACCCCCAAAAAACGGGGTTTCGCATTATCTCCCCCAGGGGTTGTTTTTTGGGTAAAAATAGTTCAGTACTTTTTTGTTCTACACTCAATTTACAACATTTTTTGTATAAACAATTTTTTTGTACGACCATTAGCGGAGGAGATAGAGACCCTTGAAGGAAAGGGGGTTTGGGAAATGTATGAGTATTATTGAAAACGTGATAATAGGTATAAAATCATTACTAAAGTGCATGTTGTGGGGATGAAAATAGTAATATTATGTAAATTGGCGGAATTAATAATTTTTACCTCTCCCCCTCCTGTGTGCCTACCCCCACCTTACCTCTCATTCACCAGGTACCTGGCCTGAATACCGTCACCCATAGCCTTTTTCGCTCCTGCGCTCTCGTCATTTGATTTGGCTTCCTGGCATTATAAAATTATGCCAGGAAGCCTAAAAACACCAAAAAAAATTATGTTAAATCTGGCATAATTATGCTAAATTGGCAACACTGGCGCCATGACCCTCCAGGGATCGAATTTCCTCAACTTTTCATCATATTGAGGCTCAGGCCAAGAACCAAAAGTGGTAATTTTTTGATGTAGAGAAAGTGTGAGCCAAATTTCGTCCCACTCCCCTAATTTTCTATAAAAACATCGAAAAATGATGAAAATTTTCGAATAACGAGTATTCAAAGCAAGTAACTTTTCATCATATTGAGGCTCAGGTCAAGAACCAAAAGTGGTCATTTTTTGAGTAGAGAAAATGTGAGCCAGATTTCGTCCCACTCCCCTAATTTTCTATAAAAACATCGAAAAATGATGAAAATTTTCGAATAACGAGTATTCAAAGCAAGTAATTTTTAATCACGAATTTACCATTTTGTAGCTCTGCAATGTGTACCTACGTATATTTTCAGAGTATCTATTTGCTTTTTCAATTTTAATCAATATTTACGAAACTGTGTTCGATAGTGGAATTTCACTGCCAATCAGTGACTCAATTTTGTCGATTTCAAACAGTCAATCTTCAGTTTTTGACTGATTCAAATTAAGAGAGTATTTCTTTGTTCAGTCTTCCTCATCTCTAATCGCAAAGCTTACACAAGTATGAATTAAGAGACTAAGATAATACATATACCGTCGTGTATTTCACTGGTAGAAAAACATATGCTACCGGTCATCAACAACGTCTTCTATCATCTCGCTGTTTTTCTCTCCTCTGGTAACTTTTTTATCTGCGAAATGGCGGGTTACACGCTGCGAAAACTTTCTCAGCAAACAGTTACCTAATACCAACTTATAGTACGTATTCGAGAGTGCTTAAATATCTAATAACTTCACCCTCTACCATTTTCAACCAGCTTCTATCAGGTTTTTCTAGAGAATCGCAAATGTTCGCGTAAGTTTTTTCGTTCGGGTCGAATCAGGTGTGTTTGTTGTTACCACGAGCGAGGTGCAAGGTACCTTCTAGATGTGGATAAGAAAAGCGCCGGAAAACATCGTAAAGATGAGGGGCAGAAAGCGGAGTGTAGTAATTCATAACGGTATGATGTAATTTTTATCGTTCGTCGAGTCTGTTTTTACATATTTTATGAAGGCGAACGTTCTCCCAACTTTTAAGCGTTCGAGTCTTAAATTTTTTTTACGACGTTTTTTACTTAGTTTAATCAATTTTTTACGCCTTTTATACGCGCATCTCAAGTGCATTTTATTTGCGCCAAATTTAACCGATAATGGGGGTTAGGTGTGTGGTACGAGTATTTAATGATCGAATGATTTTCATCACCCCCGCCCCCCGATCTTGTTCTGAGATGTTTGTGCTTTGTGTATTGCAGTTCTACGAAAAATTTGTTTTGATGAAGTTCCATTATTTTTTGTACCTACTGTAAGTAAAATGAAAAATGTTATTTTAATTAGTACTTTTTGAGCTGAAGCATGACTGCATTCGTATAAAATTTTAGACCCCTCATGATTTTCGAATCTCCCTTTTTTGAATTTCCGTTGAATTTTCTACAATTTTTCTTGCATTTTAAATATATTTCAAGGTCAACAAATAAATATTTATATTTCAAGAAATATTATTGAAATATTTTTAAAATTGTGAAAATGGAGATATTAAAAATTGAAAAAATTATAAATTTGTGATACTTATTCATTTATGTTTCAAAAGTTGTTAAATTCATCCCAATGAAATACCTATAAGTCAAAATTGATCAAAATTTTAATTAAAATATCAAGGAATATCTAACCGTTAAAATTTTCAAAATAGGTACCTATTTTAAATTAGTATTTTTTTGCTATTTGCTGATTTTATTAGTAATTTTTTGGATAGATATTTCAACATTTTTATTAGTTCTCACGATTTTTTCAATACTTACCTGTTTCGATTCGTTTGGTTTTTTAAATATTGATGACAGTGTATTAGTTTTTAAAATTTTTAAATGTGTTTATAATACTTTACCTGTGTACATGATTTTATTGAATTTCAATTAATTTTTAAATAATTTTCAACGAAAGATCATGCAAATTGAAAAATCAAGTTTTTTTCTGATTTTAATTCTTTCAATACTTCATGTAAATCTGAACATTTTTATTAGCAAAATGGGACAGTTCAAACACAGTATGTAAACAATTTTCAAAATTTTTTCAATAAAATTCAGATAAAATATGAAAAAATTTATAAAATTGAATTTTGATACGATTTTCAAATTTTTCTTCTGCTTTAAGTTAAAAAAATTTCATAATCTTTAAAAAGTTGAAAATTTGAAAAAAATTGTATTTTTATCCAAAAAATTATCTACCTATAATAATTTCTCATTCTTTCTCCTCTCCCTCAAAGATTTTCTGTAAAAAAGAACAATTTTTCTACCATTTTAATAATCTTGATGGAATTTTGAGAATTTTTATGATAGGTAAGTACTTATTTCACGTATTCATTTTAATTGCAAATTATCTATTTTCATCGGAATTTTTTCAATTTTTCATTTATTTTAAACAATTTTTTACATTTCGAGAACTTTTGGTCATCATTGGAAAGTCTTCCAACTACCTACAGTACCTACCAACAATCTACCAGTCAAGAAGTTGAATGGAAAATATCGTAAATAAAATTATTCAAGAACCGTATTTATCATTCTTTCAGGTGGAAGTTTTGAGAAAAAGGTACCTAGTACCTACCTATGAATGATTTCGAGTTAAGCCATAAAAAAAATATTTTTTAAATCTCAAAAACCAAAGAATTACTCGATTTTTCATTGACTGAGCTGTTAAAAGTTGTAAAAATTTTCATACAATAAAGACTTCTGAGGATTACGTAAAATTCAAACCTGAAATTTGACATTCACCTGCAATTTTTAAAGGAAGAAAATTTAACTGACTCGAACGAGAGCAAAAATTAAAAAAAAATACTTTCAAAAATTGAAACTTATCATTTTTTAAAAATTTGACTCAAAAAATGATGGATTTGAGTAAACTAGGATCCTCACCGAGATAAAAAGCAAAAACGTGAGATCTTAAATTTTGAATAAAGTAATGAGACTTTTTTCTCCAAAAATTGAAGTGAAAGTTCACGAAAATGTAATAAAATTACCAAAAACTGGTTTTTTTTCGAAAATAACCCCAGGTACTTTTTACAGGCTTATTGATTCTCTCTCAGACATTCAGAGGCACTAAACATTTTTATGGAAGAGTTTCAGTTTCAACTTGGAAAATACTACCGTATAAAAAATTGGCAAAAAGACCTTTGATTTTTTCCGATCCGCCCTCAACCACGTTCCTGCTTCTGTAATTCAATAAATCGTGGGCTGCGATGAGGGGGCGCATCCAGAAAACAGTCGAAACTTACATTCGTGTTAATTATAGTTAAAAGTTTATGTAAGCGATGGTCTTGGCTGCATAAACGCTTTATTGTATTGTATACATTGTGTTCTAAACAGTTCGGAATTAATTTACGTTAACGAATCGCGTCGCGTATATAATTAAAAAAAATTATCCAAGAGTAGTATTCGGTGGCATGGCGTGGTGCAAACGATGGAGAAAAAAACACTAAACTTCACCATCACTAGCATTCTTCGTAGCTTAAATTACTCCCGAAGACGCTGCGGTTTCCCAAACTTTTCTCATGAATTGTATGTACGAAGGAATGCGTAGGGTATTGTGTAATTTATCTGTATCTACGACGTCGGTGTGTGCGTCGAATCGAAGTACGACGCGATGAGGATATAGCGTTGTTTTTTTTTCGGTAGATCTCTTAAAGATTAATTTACGTGCCACGGTCGTACATATCTCGGAGCTAGTTGACCGCGAAAAATTGAAATCAGGTGTCGACGATTTCTCAAGTATTTACGACGTTTCCGTTTGGTCGTGTTTGCGGTTGGTGGATTATCGCGTCGGTGTCTGAATGAAAATTTTCACGAAAATTGAGTAGGGGTTAATTATATAGGGATTGGTCGACGAAAACGTTTTCACGGACAGATTCTCCGTGATGTTATGCAATCGGATACAGCCGACGCCTGGAACTGCGCAAGTATCAGCATTGTCCGTGGCAACCTGGCTCTTTTAACTGAATAATTCATCGATGCGAGAGAATTTCGCAAATGTTTTGGAAATTTTTTTCTTCTTTGTGCGTTTGGTCGGGATATACCGGAGTCCTATCGTATTAACTCTGTATACTATAAATATTACATGGTGCTTGGAAATTCATTGTTTGTTCGAATCGAATACGACTTAAATATTGGTACGAAGCTTTTCGAGATGCTGCCTTCGCCAAAGTTACCCTTTTTGCTAAGCTCGCGTTCGGTATTAGCCGAGAAAATCAGGAAATATGTGAAGTAAAACGAATAAATACCCGGGCGGTGGAGAGGATACGCGTGTCGTAGGCGGAAACGAAAGACAGTCCCCGAGGGTACCATTTAAAAAGTGGACTTGGCCGGTGTTTTACGTCGAAAAAGAACCAGATACCTGTGCGAAGAAATACACACGTAGTAGCTTTAAAACGACGATCTATAGGTGTAATAAAAATACGTCTATGGAAAAAAAATTCTTAGATGGGTTCGAAAGAACGGTTTTTAACGAAAACAAACAAATTATTGGTGTGGAGTATCGGCGAATCGAGCTGTGAGTTCCGGCGGATTCGTAGTGCGCCGAATTCCTCGGAGAATTGTACACAAAAGGGTAATATTTGCCATTTTAGGCGGCCACAGCTATGAAAAAAGGTGAAATATTTTTACCTCGACGATTGTCACAGTTTTTCAGGTGCTTTGAATTGAAATTTTGGAGTCTCGTTTATTTTCCTTCGTTTGCGAAATACTAGAATGCACAAGTTCACGGCATGGGTTGAGAGAAAAAAGAAGGGTGAATTTGAAATTTAAACTGTCCAAAGGCACTGATTTTATACCGGATTAAGTTTCAAATTATGAAAATTTCTATTTCATCAATGGATTTGTCAGCAATCACAGTTTTACAATCTTATCAATTCGAGGTGTTTTTATCATAAAGAACTTCTGATGGTAAAATAAGTCCAAGTTTTTTTCATTTTTCAAATGAAGTTTCGAGTATCTTAAAAGGAAACTTAGAAAGTTTTTGTCGGCAATTTCTGTCGATAAGAAAAACAAACCATGTTTTGAAGTACCTATTCAGAAGTCATTCATCTTATCTGTTGTAAGGTGTTGCTTGTTTTAGCTTTATTTTTAGTCCGTATAACGGAAAAATGTCGAAATTTTCGGTTTTGCGTGAATTTTGTTCAGTGTTGCCAAGTATGATTTTTAAAAAATTAAGAGTTTGGTGTTTAAAATTGTATTGTTGACAATACTGTTTCTAAAATTAGAATAGGTATAATGTAAAAATGTTGAAGTTGGGATTTTTCAAAAAGTGCATGGACATTTTAATGAAAATTTTATCAAATTTTCAGTATTTGAATTTCACATGTTGAAAATGGTATGGGCAACAGTGTTGTTCCAAATTGTAAAAATGACAAAGCTACATTTGATTCAAAAAAAAAAAAATGGATTATTAAAATTATTTGAAGTTTATTGACATCTTGGAAAAAGTTGATCGTTTTTTTAGGATTAGGTATCAATGATGATGGTTTCAAAAAATGGGTTAATTTTGGAATATTGACAACGATGTCTCCATAAATTGTAACATGATATAAAAATATCAAAGATATATTTTATTTTTAAATTTTACCCAGTTTTTTCAAGACTAACCAAATGTCGTTATTTCAGCGATCGTGAAAATGTACTTACTTATTCACAAAAAATAGAGAATGTTTTGAAAAAAGGGAATTTATTTTTAAAAATGAAAAAAATGGAAAAAATTTTAAAGTGTTGGAAAAAAATGGCGGAAAAAGTTATTTAAGTTTGACCTTCATCCACGTGACGACAAATTACGATAATTTAACGACAAATTTTCGACAAATTACGGTAATTCACCGAAGAATTACGACAAATTACGGTAATTTACCGATGAATTACGTCAAATTACGATAATTTACCGATGAATTACGCCAAATTACGGTAATTTCCCGAAGAATCATGGTGCTTTATCGATGAATTACTTCAAATTACGGTAATTACTCGAAGAATTACGACAAATTACGATATTTACCGACAAATTTCGACAAATCACGGTAATTTACCAAAGAATTACGGTAATTTCTCAAAGAATTACGATAATTTCTCAAAGAATTACGGTAATTTACCAAAGAATTGCGGTAATTTACCAAAGAATTGCGGTAATTTACCAAAGAATTACAGTAATTTAACAAATAATTGCGGTAATTTACCAAAGAATTACGGTAATTTACCAACGAATTATGGTAATTTACCGATGAATTACGCCAAATTACGGTAATTTCCCGAAGAATTACGGTAATTTACCAAAGAATTACGGTAATTTCCCAAAGAATTACAGTAATTTACCGATGAATTACGCCAAATTACAGTAATTTACCAAAGAATTAGGACAAATTACGGTAATCCATTGAGAATTCTCGTAAATTACCGTAATTCTTAGAAAATTATCGAAAGTTATTGTAATCGATTAGAAATCACGGTGAATTACATCAATCGAACAAGAATTAAGGTATCGTTAATTACGCTGATTACCAAAATACAGTCAAATTACGATATCCAAAATTGATTCAATTTTCAAACAATTTGAGACCCTCATCAGCTATAAAAACTTATAACTACAAAAATCTCCAAAACCAATCGAATTATGGATTTTTTCAGCTAAAAATTTGACTGACGAATAATTTTATGTTTTTTATGTGATCTTCATGACGAACAAATAGAAGGAAATGAATAAATATTTTCCAATTCGAGGATCATTTGAGATAGCTGAAAAAAAAAACCATAAACACGCAAGAGACTAACCATCAAAAGAATATTGAGAAGGATTCTAAGAAAACAGTCAAGAAACCCATAGTTGAAGAAGATGTGTCTAACCTTGATAAAATTATATAAAAGCAGTTAAAAGCCAGCTTGACCAAAATCCGAACCTTTGTGAAACTGAAATTTCATTTGAAGAATTCTATCAAATTTTATCAGCTGTGATTCTCACAAATACAGGCTTTGAAAAAGTGGAAGAAATGAATTGTAACCCAGAAGCTGTTTGTGGGCTGATAGACCAAGTAGTCTGAACCCAAATAAATTTAAAATAAAAAAAAAATAAAAAGGAGACTAACAAGAAGATAGAAACCTGTATGTTTCATTGATATGTAGAAAAACACGTGTTACCCATCTATCGTCTCGCTCTTTTTCTCTCATCTTGTCTGCGAAATGGCGGATTACAGTATCACACACTGCAAGAAATTTCTCCGAAAACAGTTTACGTATTCGAAAATCCTTAAATATCTAATAACTTCACTCTCTACCATTCTCAACCTGCTTCTGTTTGGGTTTTTTGGAGAATCTCGAAAGAACGGCTTTTAACAAAACAAAAAAATTATTGCTATGGAGTATCAACAAATCAAGCCGTGAGTTCCAGCAGATTCGTAGTGCGTCGAATTCTCCAGAGAATCGCACACAAAAGGATAATATTTGCCTTTTTAGGCGACCACAGCAATGAAAAAAGGTAAAATATTTTTACCTCGACGATTGTCACATTTTTTCAGGTACTTTGAATTGAAATTTTGGGGGTTCCTTTTCTTTTCCTTCGTTTGCAGAATACCAGAATACACAAGACGTTTATGGCTTGAGAGATAGAAACTAGGGGGTGGGATAAGCTCCCCGTGTTGCTATGTTCTCTCGAATCTCGATGTTGTAACTTGTTAATGGAGTAGATTCCCGCGAGACATTTTCTCAAAAGCGGCGCAATAACAATGGAAATATCTGCTCCGATAAAAGTGCATAGTACGAGTTTTTAAGTACTACATTGCCAGAGTTTAGATGTTATAAGCCTTGTACATTCGCGTCGGTTAATATTCACTTTTCATTGCTGCTGTTGCTGATGATGTTGAATTTAATGGCTTGTTTGAGGATGAAGATGATGGAGTGAAAAAAATATATACTTAGACGGAGGGAGCGATTCGTCGTCGTCTTGGTCGTGCCATATTATCGTATCCGATGTAGTATTTGTATTGCTCCGCGAGAGTTTATTTTGAGAACGTTGATGGCATGGCGGCGTGGCGGCGTTGGCCGATTTATTATGGCGATAATCGTGTCTGAAAATGTAAACGAACTGACGTGTGAATACTGTGAATAGTACGGTAATTAAGACTATGTCGCGTAACAACGTCGTGTAGTCGTCGACTCGTATTCGAGAATCGAGATGAATTTTCTACGCGTAATACCCCGTTTCCGGTGGTTCCATTTCCATAACCTGTTGAAAAACCGATCAAGAAATCGTGATACGTGTGAAGGTACTAGATCAAGGTTGGTGGATGAGGAAGAGACGAATTTTCCAGTGTTGGAGAAAGACACCGCGAATGCAAGTAGTGAGTTTGTCGAGTTGTAGTGTTCATTGAAGGAGGGATGAACTTTTCGAAACATGGGAAATTAGCCAGCTTCTGAAATTTAGAAAAATATTCAAAAAAATTTAATGATTATTAACCAACGTGAAAATTGATCAAGATAGTCAAGACGAAATGGTTACGTATATGCAATTTTTTCTTTTGACGATTTTTACAAATCTTTGATGAATGAATTTCTTGTTGAATTTTAAAAAAATTTTATGTAATTTTTCGTCTTGTCTTGGAATATAACATGGATATTAATTTTTTTTGGTTCGATGGAATTCAGAGCAGGCCAAACGAATGGGGGGGGGGGGGGTTGAATCGAGAAAAATGAAAATTGTAAATGTGATGGCCTGATGGCTATGAACCAATATTTTTATTTTTTTTTCAATTTGGAAAAACTGACAAAAATTGTATTTCAGTTAGATAATCGGAAACATTTTTATAGAGCCAAAATTTTTTCGATTTTTGCTCCCTCCCAAGTAACTCTCTAGAATGATGCCACCATTCGGTTGTTTTCTAAAAAATTTTTAATTTTCAAAAAAAAAAAACATTATCTATTACATTTTATAAAGATTTTAATAAAATATTGTAGATCAATACCTCCAGAAAATTTTCTTTTCGTTACTGAGAACTTATGACTTCTTGATTTCCTCTGTTTCTAAAAAGTTATTAGTTTTGAATTTTTGATCAGATTGAGACAAACTAAAGAGGTAGAACAAAGAAGGACAAATTGTTCCCCAATCTAAAAAAAATTGTGTTTTTAGAAACGAAAATAGGTTAGAGTCGAAGAATTCGCAAGCATTTTTTCTTCGATAACTAATATTGTCATAACAATCATGGTCGAATGATTAATTGATTATTTGTAGATAATCGATTCAACAGTTGACAAAAATTGGCTCGTCTCAGCGAATTTGATAAAAATTACAATTAAGTACACACTAATGTTAAACATTGATTCTCAAGTAAATAATTATGTTAAATGTGACTCGAGGGTCGACACAATAAACTAATCGAATTTTTTTATTTTTTGGTTTCAGGTGAGTACTTGCTGGATCTTTAACTGTATTGTTACATAGCATTGTCGTAGAGAAGAAAAAAAAGATTCGTGAGTTATTTTTATCGTTTTCTTATCTCTGAATACTTGGGTATATGTGAAAGTTTGGATATTTTTACTTATTTTATTGTTTCCTATATTTTTATTCGTTCACCTTTTTTCTTGCCCTTGGAAAAAATCTGAAGTTGATTTTAATTTTTCATCATTATTTTGGGGCATCATTGTGGGTGAATTTATGAGCATTAGTATTCTTTTTCAGGACGAGGCACGTGAAAAGTTTCAACGAAGTTTTTGTCCACACAAACTATTTACAATTTTGTAGAAAAGATCTCAAATTTTTTGAGTAAAAGAAGAATAAATTCCTTGAAATTTCAAAGAAACATACGTTTTTATGATTATTCTTTTAAAATTGAAAAAAAAAGGCATTAAACAGAGCCACTTTTTTTGCCAATAGGTCACTATTGGTCACTTTTTTCATTCTGAATTCACTTTTTTCGTTCAAATAGCCTACCGCTTTTGCATAAAATTAAAAAAATACTGATATTTCAAAAAAGAAAAAGTCCATATCAAATCTTTTTTTACCTACTTATTAGTTCACCAGCCTTGTTAATTGGATGATATGTACCTTGACAAAGATTTATTAATAAAAAAAATTTCAGAAAAAAAAGTTTTTTCTGCACTATCGCAGAGAGAAATACAGTTTGAGTTATGAAAAAAATTGAAAAATTGATCGGTTTTTTTCGAAATGAGGTCACTTTTTTCCTTATAAAAAGTCACTAAAGTCACTATTTTTTCCCAAAATTTATGTTTGATGCCTGAAAAACCGAAGCCATAAACTGATCGGTTTTTTGTCCCTTTAAAAGTATTGTTGATATTGTGGTTTTGTGGTATATCTACTCATTAGAAGTGAAGAGGATTTTCACAAAGCATCCCACGATTTTCCCGAGCTCTTGAGCCTGAGATGATTTTTTGTATGAATTTTCATCTCAATTTTGAAAGTTTTTACTGCGCCTATTTTTTTTTATAACTTTGTATTCAATTTTAAAATTTTTCTAGTGGTAAAATTTTTTTGATTTTTTTAATTTAGATTTTCTCAAACATTTTTCAACTTGAATTTTTAAAAAATTCCAAGTTCTTCTTTTTATTATTTTTAAAAATTTCTTCCTATCACCGATTGAGTCAGAAGAAATTTTGAAAAAGATAAAGTTAAAAATTTTTTAAAAAGTTTCAAAAATTGGAAAAAATTGAAAAGATTATCAAGTAGGAGAAATTTTAGAATTATTAGGTTTGTTTAGGCGCTTCCAAAGATATGAAAAAAAGAAATGAAATTCAGAACCAAAGGTGCGTTCTCACCAAATGCCAATGGTGTAAAATGTTCATTTTTTCGTAGTAAAAATTATCATTATTTCTAAAATTTCGCATCTTTTAGTGTAAAATTGATAAAAATTGAAAGGTGTCGTTTCTTGTATTAATTGTTAAACGTTTAAAAATTGGTTTAATCGACATTGAACAAATTCTATGAGAACTTATCATCGAAAAAATGGTAATGTAATTTTACATTCAAGTATGTGAAGTCGATGGTAGTGGATGACTCTTGTTAGTGGAGTGGCACCTCGACACTTTCTAAAAATCCTGAATTTCATTTCTTTGGAAGCGCCCAAACAAACCTAATTGAAACATGAAGTTGAAATAAATTTTAAAAAAGATAAAAGTGATGGAAATTTTGAAAAATCAAAATTGGAAAAGTTTTAATATTTAAACTTTTTTCAATTGTAAATTGTTTTAATTCAATTTATTAAAAAAATTTCCGATTTTGATTTATTAACATTTCTGCTGACTTAACATTTTTTCAAATTTCTTTCAACAAGAAAATTTTCCCCAGTAATTTTTTTTTCAATTCAATAATTGGAAGACTTCCCAACGGCTCTAGGCTCAGTTGCTGTACATCGCGTTAAAATTAAAAAATAATAATTGAAAGAAATGTGAAAAAATATGAAATTAAAAAAAAATGATTGGAAAAATTTAGAGAAAATATAAATTGAAAAAAATTAGATTAAATTGAAGAAATTACAAAAAATTTAGAGTTGAAAATATTTCAACTCCCCTTTCTCACACCCCTCTAGCCTTTGTTGCTTTATATGACATTAAATAATAATAAAAAAAAATCGACTTGAACATTTGAACTTGGATCGTTGAAATCCTATTTTTGGTGAAATTAATTAATATTTGCTAGTGGGATTTAAATTTTGAAAAAGTCCTATACCTATGAAAGATTCTGTAAAAGTCTTGATTTTTGGTTTGAAAATTTTGTTTGACTCCGACTCAATGTAGAAATATCTGGATATCGTAAATAGGATTCGAAAAATTGGTAATCAGCAAAAGTGAGTCGATTTAGTCTCAAAAAATCATTTTTGAAGATCGATAATATAATCTTTAAGAATTTTACACTTTCTTAATGGTGAGCCTGGATATAGAAACCACCCTTACGTGTAAAAAATTGATTTCTGAGTTGACACTGATTTTGGGCGTTTCAGAAGGAATAGAATCACTCCACTCAAAAACCAATTTTTTACACCTAAGGGTGGTTTCTATATCCAGGCTCACAATTAGGTAGTTTACATGGCGAAAATAATTTTCCAACTCCAGGAAATGGAGGAGAGAGATATTTTCCAGCTCAATATAAAGCTTTATACAGTATGACACAGAAGTCTTGGTCACTTGAAACACTTTTCAATATCTCAGAACTGAAAAGAGATACAAAAACGGTTCAAAAGGTAATGCGTTCCTGGCATCGAGAACATCGAAAATCGGTAATCATATTTTCAGCCCAACGTATAGGGTGTTCACAAATTGAGAAACCGGTTTTGGTCAAAAAATGGGGGTCCGGTTTTTTCATTGAAATGAAGTCTGCACACTGACGCAATTAAAATGTGATATGTTTTTTTGAAACCGGTTTAGCAGTTTCGAACCAGTTGTCAATAATATCCAAAAAAGTGGAGATATGAATAAAAGTTTGAGACAAAAGTTGTAGAAAATTGAAAATGAAACATTTTTTGTTCCATAACATTTTTTTCCATCTTGTAATGGAAAGAAGTTATGGTACAAAGAACTCGAGTATAATTTTTTCTTTTCTAAGCCGTAACCCTTCTCCATAGATGGATGAGAAAAAAATTACAGAACATAAAATATTCAGTTTTTAATTCTCTACAACTTTTATTTCAAAACTTTTTTTGATATCTTCACTTTTTAAAACTGGTACAAAATTTTTCCAATTTTTTCAAGTTTTTTAGGTGGTTTTTTATTCCAAGTCGATAACCAGTTATCAAAACGTGGAGATAACAAAAAAAGTTTGAAATAAAAGTTGTAGAGAATTAAAAATTGAACATTTTTTGTTCTGTAATTTTTTCCTCATCCAGCAATGGAAAAGAGTTATGGTTTGAATAAGAAAAAATTACTTCAAACCTTTTGTACAACAACTTCTTTCCATTGCAAGATGAAAGAAAAGTTATGAAACAAAAAGTGATTGTCTTTTTATGCTCTACAACTTTTATTTCAAACTTTTTTTCGTATCTCCATTTTTTTGGATATTTTTGTCAACTGGTTCGAAACTGCTGAACCGGTTTCAAAAAAACATATCACATTTTAATTGCGTCAGTGTGTAGACTTCATTTCAATAAAAAAACCGGACCCCCATTTTTTGACCTAAACCGGTTTCTCAATTTGTGGACACCCTATACTTCGGGCTGAAAGTTTGATTATCGATTTTCAATGTTTTCGACGCCAGGAACACATTGCCGTATGAACCGTCTTGGTATCTCTTTCCAGATCTGAGATATTGAGAAGTGTTTCAAGTGACCAAGACTTCTGTGTCATACTGTATGAGTTTCCTTTTAAAAGTCGATTTTTTTTTCAATTTTTAATTGTCAAGGGGAGTACTTCCTTTATATACGTTGTTCATGTTTCCCATTGAGTACAATGAAATTTCTTTTAATTAATTGTATTGAATTTATGAGATATTGATACATAGAATATGAATGAAAAATTCGGTAGGGATCGAAAAGCGCCAAAGTTTGAATACGGAAATATCCATCCAGTTGAAAACAATTTACTTTCAAGTTTCATGTCCCACTTCCATAAGCGATTCACCAAATGTAATTCCTATATGTGGTATACGATGTACTCAAGGAACACTGCAGGTATACGCAGAATCCAGATCACGATATTCACCTAGCTATGGTATCTTATTGTCTAACCTAATAATCTAATCGGATCCGTGTAAACGTTGCATTGACCTTTCGCCATTTAAATACTCGAGTATCTTGGTTTCTTGGTGAAGTTGAATCTGAATGCAAAACCTGGCTGTAGTGAGATATGTGTAGAGACGACCATTGACAAAGACGACCAAACTATACACTCGCAATCTATGCTTTGATGGGCTCTCTGTCTCACTCTGCGGCAAAGTTCGTATTCGCAGCTGATTATTATTTAACATAATGTATAGCATATCGTGTATAAGTATAATGGAAATACGGGCTGGTACGTGTAGGACGACTTGGCCGACCAGAGCAAGCGACCAGGTTAACCAGATCTATAACTCGGGGGCACTATTGCCTGCACTTAATATAGCTGACGGACTTACATAATAACGAAATCTATTCTATGGCTGGTTAATAAGCAGTTTATATAGGTATACGAGCGTTTAATTTCCAAGAATGATACAACATCGCATCGTCGGGATGACCTTCTCAGCGTGTTCGAACCAACAGCGATCGGGGAGAAAGAAGAGAAAAAATACGACGTATAGGAATATTTTACATAAAGATGGGATATAGGTAGAGATACCGTGTCTTATGGCGGGTGCGAAATTATCTCATAGGTAATTTTACTCTTTATTCTCATTTCCGTTGCACGCCATCTTTCGAATATCTTAATCGAGTTAATATTCGTACAGTTCGAGTCGCATCGAACCCTCGCTCGTCTAGGTATCTTTAAAGTTAAACACACCTTGCCTTTTTCTCTTCACCACCTACGAACTTTAAAACTTTATGTAGCCAAGTTGAAGCTGAAGCTTTTAAAACATCTTTCTCCTGTGTACTGTTTTTAAAATGTGTGCTGTACGCACAACAGGCTTCTCTTCTATGTGGATATATTATTAACTATAATTCTTTCGTACACCTCTCGACGCCGCTACGAGCACATTTATTACAAAACCTGCAAAATGTCGGTTCGTCGCCCTTTTTTATTATATACCGAGCAACTCGAATGCTTATAAAAGTTCATAAATTTTCCTATATAATAACACGAAATACGTACGAACGGGGTGAGGTGTAAACGCATGTGCGACGTAGTCGCTTTATCTTAGAAGGCTTTCTTTTCTTTTCGACGTTTAACACGGCGAGTATCGCGGGTTTAAGTGTTTTGCACTCGTGAACGTATTTCGAATGACGATTTTCTTCGTGCTTGAGATTTTCTACGAGGATTTTGTCGGCGAAAATTGAAGATTTGGAAGTTTGAATGGGAAAAGAAAGGTGTGAGGGGAGGTGGAATGGAAAGAGGAAATGGGTACATGTGTTTTTTTGATTTTGAGCAAAAATGGTGATGATTTCCTCTTCTTTCTCACTAATGGTCTTTTAATTTTTAAAATAATTTTAAAAAATGTTCAATACCTACCTTTGTCAGTTTGGCTCTGAAATGATTAACCAATGACCATCGGTTGGAGTTTGGAAACCAGCAAACTGTTTTATTCAATATTGAAACTTGGAAAAGCAGAATTATGCAATTTTAGTTCAAAAATTTAATTTATCAAAAAAGTGTTTAGGTTTGTGAATATATTACAAAAATTGAATGAGAACAGAAATTTAAAAACAGGTGAATTCGAATTTTAGTATTGAAATGGAAATTTACTCCTATTTTGTAAAAATATTAAAAGTTATTAAAAACTTGAATGCGTTGAGGGAGGGGGGGGGGGGGAGCTGAAACGAAATTCAATGTAATTTTACAAAAAAAAAAATAATGAAAATAAAAATGCATCCAAGAACTTGCTCTTTCTCACCTTTCTGTCTAATCTATAATACGTTATTATCGGTCAAAAATAAAGCGATATACCTAATTTGATAAAAATTAGGTACTTAATACTTATATATCAATTTTAAAATTTAAAATGAAATGTGTGTAATTCGTAAGGAATGAACCCAGAAAGTTTAATTACCTAATTTGAAAATTACAATATTGGAGAAAACATATTGAAATCTATCAAAATCAGGTATTTCCAGAAGGGGGTGGCCCATAAAAAATTAGAAAAAAGTCATGCAAAAAGGTCAAGCCAGATAAGCATTTTGCTCACCAAATTTTGTCAGACACCATAAAATACGTAATGTAGTTGTTTCTGGTTGTTTCTTCAAAAACAATGAAAAAGGACCAGTTTGAAATAATTTGAATTAGAAAATAGTCATTTCTAGTCTTTTCTTCCAAAATGGTGAAAAACGACCGATTTTCAGTTCTGTAAATCCGTCATTTCTTGTCGTTTCTCAAAAACGATGAAAAACTATTAGTCCAGTCAAATTAGGATTTCACTTGGAATAAATTGGGGGAAAAATTTTTTTTGAGCCAAAGTGCTCTGGAAGGTGTCCTGATGAACATACAAAAACTCCACCAAAATCTGCTCATGGCATTTCCCCCTAGGTCCACATTTCTGCCCCCAAAATCAGTTTTTTGCATTTTTCTCGTTCTGTATCACTTTTTTTGAAAAAATAGCTATATATAATTTTAAAGAACGTAAAATTTTATACAAAATTGATTCTATGAAAATTTTTGTAAGACCACTCCCAACACGAGATACGCCCCTCCCCATTAGACCTTCGGTTCTTTATTATCTAAAACTTGCTGTTTTAGCGATGTTATTTTGAAAAAATACTATAAAATAATGTTATTTCTTCAGTGTCGTATATGATACTAGGATTACAATTGTTTTTACGAGAAGTATGAGGTCAGCTCTTAACCCCCACCCCTCTATGAACCGAAATGTGTACCGCAGATGATATAGTACCAGTCGCAATTCAAGAAAGTGGCTTTTGATGGAAGAAGCATGAAAGATGGTATAATGCACAACAAGATGAAAAAAAATTTTGGAGATCATGAAACACTCAAGATTTACCATAGGGGTGCGAGGGAGGTGGTATTTTGAGGTTCCCCCTACCCCCTCTTATGTGGAAAGATTGAGCAAAATCTGCGTTCTTGGGATCAATTTCATATATTTCGACCTTTCTAAAAACGAATATTCCATGACTTTCGAAATCTGATAACTAGAAGTGTCCCCAATTTCAAATTTTCCCCTCCTTTCCCATTTACAAATATTACTAATGATAAATACATATACCCGAAAATCGCAGTTTTTGCCTCTACACCCCACGCAACGGTCAGGGACGAATTTTCAATACAATATTTTCAATTTTGATGATTTGTACTTGGTTTTTTACATTTAAAAAAAATATTTTTACACTTGTATGTTGTACCTACCTATAAAGGATTTTGAACCAGGGGGTTAAAAATATTTCAAAAGTTCACGTTAGCAAAGACAGGGCATTAGATGCGTATATGAAAAACCTAGCAAATTAATTTTCAACCCCCCTATCTCCTTGATCACGATTATAGGTGCACGTAAAAATGCCTAGATTCATACTTTTTCAAAATTCCTTACAAGGCAGACGGGTTGGCTTTGTTTTCTGATTCCCTTGTTCTTTGGCCAACGCGTCGGCTTGTCATGTCTGCAATTCTAAGTGGTTCAAAATCCTTTATACAATGAACAGATATCAAAATATTAAATGAAAATTGTAAAAAACTATAACAAATCATCAAAATTGAGAATATTGTGACACCCTTTACTTTTCCCTATAATGACGTGTGAAGCTCGGATGCGTGTCTATAGAGTTGAAGCTCTACTTTCTGAATATTATATTGAAAATTCGTCCCTGACCGTTGCGTGGGGTGTAGAGGCAAAAACTGCGATTTTCGGGTATAGGTATTTATCATTAGTAATATTTGTAAATGGGAAAGGAGGGGAAAATTTGAAATTGGGGACACTTCTAGTTATCAGATTTCGAAAGTCATGGAATATTCGTTTTTAGGAAGGTCGAAATATATGAAATTGATCCCAAGAACGCAGATTTTGCTCAATCTTTCCACATAAGAGGGGGTAGGGGGAACCTCAAAATACCACCTCCCTCGCACCCCTATGGTAAATCTTGAGTGTTTCATGATCTCCAAAATTTTTTTTCATCTTGTTGTGCATTATACCATTTTTCATGCTTCTTCCATCAAAAGCCACTTTCTTGAATTGCGACTGTACTATATCATCTGCGGTACACATTTCGGTTCATAGAGGGGTGGGGGTTAAGAGCTGACCTCATACTTCTCGTAAAAACAATTGTAATCCTAGTATCATATACGACACTGAAGAAATAACATTATTTTATAGTATTTTTTCAAAATAACATCGCTAAAACAGCAAGTTTTAGATAATAAAGAACCGAAGGTCTAATGGGGAGGGGCGTATCTCGTGTTGGGAGTGGTCTTACAAAAATTTTCATAGAATCAATTTTGTATAAAATTTTACGCTCTTTAAAATTATATATAGCTATTTTTTCAAAAAAAGTGATACAGAACGAGAAAAATGCAAAAAACTGATTTTGGGGGCAGAAATGTGGACCTAGGGGGAAATGCCATGAGCAGATTTTGGTGGAGTTTTTGTATGTTCATCAGGACACCTTCCAGAGCACTTTGGCTCAAAAAAAATTTTTCCTCCAATTTATTCCAAGTTTGGCTCTTAAATGAGCTAATTTGACTGGACTAATACTATATTTCATTTTGTAAATCCGTCGTTTCTTGCCGTTTCTCGAAAAACGACAGAAAACGACTATTTTAACATATTATTCAAAATTCGTTGTTTTCTGTCGTTTTACCCTAGAACGTGAAAAACTATCATTTTCCAATTTTGTAAAATGGTCGTTTTTTGTCGTTTCTTCAGGCATGCCACGGAGTCACCTTTTTTAGTGACTTGTCCCCTATTTACAGGGTTGGTCACTAAAAGTCCCTTTTTTGGCCAAAAGTCACTATTAGTCCGTTTTTTCACTCTAAAGTCACTTTTTTCATTCAAACGGCCTTCCGCTCTTGCATAAAATTTAAAAAAATACTTAGTTTATTTTTTAGAACTCGTAATTTTTAGATTACGATTTTTTTCAGTAAAAACTTATTTATAAAACAAGTCTATTCTTTTTTTCAGTTATTTGAAGCATATTTTTAAACTCGTGGCTTCAATTAAAGATTTATTAAGGGTAAAATGCCCTAATCTCGACCGCTTTCTAATTTTTCGACCACCGACCGATTTCGTCCGCTATAGACTCAATCTACCGGGAAAAACAATTTTCATGCTCCTTTTCACAGATAAACAATTTGAGACTGAAATGACAACCCTACAGGCAAAACTAGCGGAGAAAATTTAAAAAAAACGAAATAGCATAGTAGTACAGTCATTTTAGGTTTTGACCCCAAAAAAATTAGCAGAAAGGGGAAGTTTCGTAGGAGGGTATGTATTTTAAGATTCCTAACTTCCCTAAAATTGGTGCATAATTTAGTCCCCCTTTTGAGGAGTAAGGAAGTTCAAATTTTGTTTTTTCATCGATAACTTTCGAAATTACACACTAATGAAAACATAGTTGAAACAAAAGTTGTAGAGCATTAAAAAACGAACAATTTTGTCATTTACCATTTTCTCTCAGGATGTTATGGGGAGGAGCTAGGGCCTTCAGAAAAAAATCAAATTTAAAAATTTTCCATTACCTCAAATAATTACCACACTGAGAAAAATGGAGAATGAAAAATGAATAGAAAGTGTTGCAAAAAATTATAAATTTTATTCAAAAAAAATAAATTTTATCCAAAAAAAAAATAAATTTTATCCAAAAATAATAAATTTTATCAAAAAAAATAAAGTTTATCCAAAAAAATAATAACGGGGCACCATTCGCAAAATTAGCAATTTTTATCGAAAAAAATAATAAAATTTATCACGAAATTTGGTAAAGTTTATTGCGTAGAAAATAAAGTTTGTCAATTTTGCGATAAATATTATTACTTATTTTGCAATAAATATTATTATTTTTTGAATAAATTTTACTAGTTTTGTGAATGGTGCCTTTTTATTATTACGTTTAATAAAATTTATTTTTTATTTTTTTGAGTGCAATAATCGGGTTAATCGGGTTAATCGAGTTTTAGGAGCGGTTTTTTTTTTACATCCCATTACTAAGTAGAATAAAAAAAATGTACAACCGACCCCTCATCTCAATATGGGGGAGGGGGCTGGTGGTCGAAATTAGGAACCCAAAATTTCGGTAATCAATTTTTGAATTCCCTCAGAAAAAAAATCACAAAAAATGATCATATCGGCTCAGAATTTTATGGGGTGGTGGAGGAAGGATCAATGTATTTTTTTAAGCCATTTCTGACGTTTTTACCTCCATAAGTCTTTGATTGGTGGAAGTTTGAAAAAAAAGTGGTCAAAATATGGCACCCTTACCCTTGATGAAAAAATGTTTCAGAAAAAAAAAGTATTTTCAGCACTATTGCAGAGAGAAATACAGTTTGAGTTATGATTTTTTGGGAGGGGAGGGAGTGTATTTATTTATGAAAAAAAATGAAAAATTGGTCACTTTTTTCGAAAAATAGGTCACTTTTTGCCTCGTAAAAAGTCACTAAAGTCACTATTTTTCCCCAAAATCTGCGTGGCATGCCTGTTTCTTTGAAAATTACGCGAATCGACCTCTTTTCTATATTTTAAACCTGTCGTTTCTCAAAAATCGACAAAAAACGACAGTAGGTAAGTACTCAATTACTCAAAAAAAGTTATTTATTCCGGTTGTTTTTTCAAAAACGCTGAAAAATGATTATATTACAATTTTGTAAATCCGTCGGTTCTTGTCGTTTCTCAAAAAACGACGGAAAACGACCACTTTCAAATATTCTAAAACCGTTGTTTCCTGTCGTTTTTTCAAAGAACGTAAACATCGATGAAAAACAATCATTTTCCAATTTTGTAAAATGGTCGTTTCATGTCGTTTCTTTGAAAAAGACGCGAAACGATCACCTTTTTTTATTTTAAACTGGTAGTTTTTGGTCGTTTTTCAAAAATCGACAGCAGTATACTTAATCACTCGGGAAAAGTTATTTCAGATTGTTTTTTCAAAAACGTTGAAGAAAGACTAGTTCGAAATTATTGAAATTGGAAAACAGTTATTTTTGGTCATTTCTTTAAAAACGATGAAAAACGACTATTTTTCAATTTTGTAAATCTGTCGTTTCAGTACTTAATTCCTCGAAACAAGTTATTTCTGGTCGTTTTTTCAAAATCGACGAAAAACGACTATATATTTTTTAGAACGTTAAACACGATAAAAAACGATAATTTTCTAGTTTTGTAAAATGATCGTTTCTGTCGTTTCTCAAAAATCGACGAAAAACGACGATACCTAATTACTTGAGAAAAATTGTTTCTCGTTGTTTCTTTGAAAGAACTAGTTGGAAATGATCTAAATTGAAAATAGTTATTTTTGGTCATTTCTTTGATAACGATGAAAAACGACCATTTTTCAATTTTGTAAATCCGTCGTTTCTTGTCGTTTCTCAAAAAACGACGAACAACAACCATGTTCAATTATGCGAAATCCGTCGTTTCGTGCCGTTTTTTGCAAAGAACGACAAAACCGACAGTACCTAATTACTGGGAAATTAAGATTTTTTCGTGAATAATTTCAATCAAGAGAGACTACATTGAAAAATTATATTAAAAATTTGAAATTTTTTCTTTTTTTAAAAAAACTGTAAGTCGATGGGAAAATTCATTTTTTTTGCTCTCTGGAAAGCTTAATTTTTTTTCAAGATCATACTCTTACTTTGTCATGGAAAAAACTAGTTTTTCTTGGGTAATTTTCTGTTAAAATGAAACACATTAGGGATTTGATATATTTTAAGAAATTTTCCATTCTCAACTTAGTTTCACTTTTTTTGGAAATTTGAGTTGACTCGATATATCGAAGCTCTGATTTCTTTTTAATCTAGAAAGACTAATTTATTTTTGAATATTTTCTTGTCAAGAAAAACTAAACAAGTATATCAGAACATTAAAGAGTACAGATCTGAAATTTTTTGATTTTTAACAATTTCCTCCTTTTTTTAAAGTGGAAATTTCAGTAATTTTAGAGCCCCTTACTCTATCACCCGGAACAACTAAATATTTTGGGATATGTTGAAACAAGCTTGATACATTTTTTTTTACGATTTTGAAATTTGTGGCTAGTTGGGCATTGCTTGTTTGAAGGGATGAAAATTATATCGATGATGTTCATTTTTAAAGCTGTCTGGAGGTGGAGGAGTGAATTACGGGCATTAAACAGAGTCACCTTTTTAGTGACTTGTCCCCTATTTTCAAGGTTGGTCACTTTTTTGCCAACAAGTCACTATTGGTCACTTTTTTCATTCTGAAGTCACCCTTGACAAAGATTTATTAACAAGAAAAATTTTCAGAAAAAGTTTTTTCAGCACTATCGCAGTGAAAAATACAGTTAGAGTTATGAAAAAAATGGGGGGGGGGGGTGTTTATTCATGGAAAAAAATGAAAATTTGTCACTTTTTTCGAAAGATAGGTCACTTTTTGCTTCATAAAAAGTCACTAAAGTCACTATTTTTTTCCCAAAATCTGTGTTTGATGCCTAGAATCACTTTCTCCAAAAAAATTGAAAATAAAATTATATAGGTACTTATTTGTTATAATTAAGTAATTGCATGAAATTTTTAATGAAAATTTGTATTCGAGTCACTCACACTTGCAATTGTTTGAAATTCAGTTCAAAAATGTCAAGTCCCCCTCCTATTATTTTGGTTAAGCAAGTGAACATCAGCCATTGCCCAAGACCTAAAAATAAAATAATCATCGTAAAAAAAATAATTCTCCAGCTGATCGATGATAAAAATTCTCAAAACTTGACGTGACTTTCGAAATAAATTTTAAAATAAATGCAAATACACGCATTAGTATACATATTCGAATATATCGACCAGACCACATAACGGTACTGTCGATATAGCCTCCATGAGTTGTCACCATATCGTCCTATATGAGCGCATTGTACTTACCCACAGGCCATAGAGGAAAGACAAATGACACTGTTCCAGCACCATAAAAAAAGGTGAGGTACATAGATATAGGTAATAGGTATAGTACAACGTGTGTATTATGCTCGACCTAAGTAGGCTATACGGATTTTCATTTCCAGGAAGTTTTCACCATCCCATCCATCCATTCGGTTCGAATATTGGTACAACACCTTACCAAAGTATTGGATAATTAAATTTTCAATTAACGTAGAGACGCTGGCTGTATCGCGTATTAGTTTAATTTGGTCCTTGAATTACGTGCGTGGCACAAGCACAAGTACAACGTATCGCCAACATTTGGTAACACTGTGATGTCGGTGTTGTTGTTGAATAGCTGATAAAAATGTGTTTGTCGAGTGTGTGTACAACAGTTTATAAGTGGAATGGATGGTTTAGTTTTTGTATGCATGGGTAAGACGAGTGGGGGATGGTATTAGCAACTATTGTAAGCCCGAACGGTCGTGATGATGGTCTTCGCTGCACAGCGACCAATCGTGCTGGTGTAATCGCGTGTGTCGAGTTGTCTATTTCATTTTTATCGAAAAAAAAGCAAACTTTCGGTGTTTTTTTCTGTGTCGGTGGTGACCTCAAATGATCCATTTTGACCGGCGACCGGTGCAGTTCGAGTGATGTGATTGGTGATGTGTTTTGTGTACGGTGATGTGAACTTGTGAAGTGATCGCGAGTGATTCGAACGAAATTTCGGTCAAGTGAACGTATTAGTGTGATCGAATGATAAAAAATGCATCGTTGTGATGGAAGTGACGACCCAGTGCTATTTTAATTTTCATTTTCAAAGGTTTGCTCAATTTTGTTTACCATTTTTTAACCTATTTACTCATTTTCGAACGATGGTGTGAGGAATAATGCAGGAAAGTCCATGTTGAGGTCTCTCGCCCCCTCGAACGCCTTTTAATCCGATTCTAACAGTACACTGCGAATAACCGTACGAAATATGGATTATTTCGCCCCCCCTCGTCTTCTCCATCCTTCTAAATTGCAGTTTCTTCGCGAATATTTAAAATTAACGTACTTACAGAAATAAGTACTTTGGTAGTTTGAATATACGTGGCTTTCGCTTTTATATGTACACTCTGCGATACGACTCGAACTGTGTTTTTACGTTTTTTGGCCGTCTTACGTTGAAAATAATTTCATTATTCGGTAATTTCAACGGTTCATAAAGTTTGCTAAATTGTGACGTGTATTTTCGTTTTCAGCCTATTAAGGCAAATATGCTCTAATAAGTGTTTAATGAATGACGAAACGAGAAAGAAAAAAATGACTTTCGCCATTATCGTCGTCACAGCTTCCATTAATGGTGGATGGAAGCTGCCCCCTATTTTTTCCCCTCGTTGATGCCTTTTTTTTTTTACTAGAACGAGCGTATGGCTGGCCACTGTGATGGGGGTTTGTTTCAATTATTATTAAAAATAGCGGAGTCGTTATTATGGGTTTTGATGTAATTTAATACTTATGAATGCCGATAGCCTTTTTACTCGTTGTGGCGCGAGTCCATTGGAAAAAAGTCAGATTTGTACGGTGGGTGGTCTGTGTAGATGAGCATTGGTTCGGCGTTTGTTTTGGTCGAAGGAGGAAGACGGGTGTGCTAATAAATTAATCGACGAGGGTATTGGTCGATGATGGCGTCGGATTGGTAATCTTTTTGCGAACGATAATGTGACGATTGGTGTTGGAAATTTTCGGATGGATTTGGTGGTGTTTGACAAGATGATGTGTTCGAGAAGATGGGTAGTAGGGGGTTGAAATTTTTGGTCGAAATTATCAAACTGGGGGATAATTTGGTCACAGAAATGAATAAGAATGGAATCTTAATCCCCAGAAGTTCAATTCGATGCGTAAAAAAATTGATTTGAACGGTTCTGAAATGATTCAAGTTTATTTGAACAAATTTACGTCAAAAAAAACAAAGATAGTACATATTTTGTTTTTTGAAAAATATTTTTCTATTTGAATATTTTTTTGGACCTTAGGCCTTTTAAACATGAAATTTATTAAAATATATTTTTTGATAACTTTAATTTAAACCCTGGAATTGTTGAATAGGCGTGAGTCGTTTTAAAATCGTACATGTTTGGGTTCACTTAACGCTTATCATTCATGATGAATCATTTTGGTTCTTTTTCGGTTGTTCATGAAATAGAAAAATATTTCAATTTCGGTTAAATAATCTTATATTCAAGTATTTTCCCTGTTTTTTTTTCAAATATTTAAACATTCGAGTCATGAATTATGAAATTTTCAAGTTTCGTAAAATTTCATTTTGGGAACTCCTGATGTAGAAAGATGAAAAAATGGATATTTTGCCATTTTATTTGCTTTTTAAATTGAGTGAAACCACAATTCATTTCAATCACATTGGAAAAATATCAAAAGTTTGTAAATTCTTAAAATCCTTATCGAAAGAAGCTTTTTTTTTCGTACGAATAATTTTTAAAATCAGATAACCATCATAGTCACAAAATGAATTGGAAATTAGGGCATTTACTTTTTTTTTTAAATCTCACAATTTATCAATTTTTTGAAATTTTTTCGACTTTTTAAACAAAATTTTTCTCAATTATATTACCTATTCATCTTTACTGGTCGATTATTTTTTTTCAAAAATCCTTTTAATTTTCAAAATTGAACTACCTAAATTATAATATTTTAATGTGAAAATTCTACCAGTATTAGTCCTTATCAAATTGGGGATTTTGATCAAAGATGATCTGAAAAGTACATTACCTAATCCTTGTCCTAAATATTTCATCAGAAAATTTTGTTTTTCAGTTTTGAGTTGAGCTTCTCAATAAAAATTTAAAATTTAGAAAGTTGCAATTAATAATTTTCCTGGACGAAAAATTGATTATGCCATTTTGTGATTGACTTTCTTTAATCAAAACAAACCAAAGAAAACTTTTTACCTCTCATCAATATTGCAATATTGAAGTGATTTGAAGAGCAATTAGGTAATTTAAATTTTACATCGATGATTGAATTTTTGTGTTGATAAAAAGTTCAAGGTTGCCAATTTTGACCCCGTCAATATTAATGATGGGAGTCATGCGAATTCAAATTGATTTGTTTGTTTGTTTTTACACAAGAAGACCAGGAACACAATCAATTCAATTAGGTATTTTATCAAGAGAATTTTTTGATTGAAATTTCAAATTTTCAACTTTTTATTTTGATTGAGGGACTCTAAACTCAAAATAGGCCAAATTTCGATAATATTCCAACTTTTGGGTTCTTCTCCTGTCAGATCTAGAATCAGTGAGATCGAGCAAGCACCCTTTTTCTACTGAAAAATTCTCAATTAAAATTTCATATTTAAAACATAAGAAATAATTTTCTAGAGCGTGGGCAAAATTTTTAAAAAAAATTCAAAACTCACAAAAACTAGAACACTGTGCATAATTAAATTACAACCGCAAAGTGAATTTTATTGCTATTATGTTTGAACATTTTTCTAAATTTAAAAAAAATTCCAAGCTAAGTAGGTCTAAGTATCACTAAAATTTGGAAAATATTAAAAAATTTAGTGAGTAAATGAGTATTTCACGAAATATATGGAATTTTTCTAAAAATATCAATCGTTGCATAAAATCAATGAAACTTCGAAAATTTTTTAAAGCTTCAATCATTTTGACCGATTTGTTCATGTTTCAATAGGAAATTCTCATTTTTTTTTAAAATCGAAAATTTGCTGATTTTTCCTAATATTTGAAACTTTTTTCTGGATGATTTTGAGTTGATGGGCCCTCTGACGTTAGTTGAAATACTTTTGGATTTAAGTTTTTAAGGTATGGTTTTGCGGATCTGGGATCTGATGTGAAATCTCCTTTTACATCTCTGTCACAATCTCTGCTTAGACCAGTCAAAAAATCTTCAAAAAAAATCATTTTTATAAAATGAATGCTTGTTGGTGAAAAAAAAGTTGTAGTTTGTTGAATTTGGATTTTCAAAGAGCTTCTTCTAAGGTTTGAACGTCTCCCCTTCTTCCCCTCTTCATCATGTAGGTAGATACCTAGTTCTTCCTTTTGCGTTCTTTGCAACAGGAATACTTGAAAAATTTGTCTCGTGATCGATTTTTCTTGAGGCCCCTGATGACTTCGAAAAAAAAAATTCTAAAAATTGTTCATTATTCTATAAATTTCAACTTCGCAAAAATCCGTCTAAAAATTAAATTTTTACGTGACTTATGAACAAACAACGAATATTTGGCGTACAAACGAGACTACGATAATCACGAGACCATCAATTCGTCATTTAAAAATTACCCGTCGCATTGTTCTCGAGCACAAACGGAATAATAAGAATTATTTTGTTATCGAGTCCGGAAAAAACAGTATGTACAAGTTTCGATATGAGTCATAATCATCGAATGTACGAATACGTATCTGCTAATTTCTACGAAACGGAATAAAATTTTAGTGTGATGTTGACGAAATAATTCATTTTTCGTGAGATACTCGTAAACTCGTATAACATTGATGCTTCTTATTCATCTTTGATTAGCTCGACCTTGCGGAATTATTTTTATATGCGAAGAGCCTAGTACTGTTCCATCTCTATAAAAAAAGTATACTCATAGAATAACTATTTGGAAAAAGCGTAATGGCCAATTATCCTCGTCAAATACCACTCTGGTGAATTTTTCTTGATCGAGTTTAACTAATCCTCGCTCTCGTTTTCTCCTCGGTTCAATTTACGGTCCACTTGTTGGGTTGTTAAAAATTGAAAGTTTTTTTTCTTCATTTTTCAACTATCGTCGGCTTCTATAAAATATAATCGTTAATGAATCGACGAGCGTCTAGTTTCATTGTAGAGTTGTCGGAAATGATGCGGCACGCAATTTTTTCCCAAGTTCTTGACGACTGACTCTGAGTTCTTAGTCCAGAATATTTTCATTTTTTTTAAAACAGTTTAAAATTTTCTGAACGTTTTTTTTCAAGTCCAAATTTTTTTCCATTTTTCTCAACTCAAGTTTTCTTTCAGACGTAATTTTCTCAACTCAAGTTTTCTTTCAGACGTAATTTTCTCAACTCAAAATTTTTTCTTTTAATTTTCTCAACTCAAATTTTTTTCAATTTTCTCAATTTACACCTTTTTTCCTTTTTTTTCTAATTTTTCCAACTCAGTTTTTTTCTTTCAATTTTCTCAACTTAATTTTTTCTTCCAATTTTTCCAACTAAATTTTTGTTTTCTCATAACTCGTGTCATTACATGATAAGAACTCGAAAAAGAAATTGAGTTGATAAAATTAGAAGTAAAAAATCTGAATTGAGAAAATTACGTCTGAAAAAATTTGAGTTGAGAAAGTTATAAGAAAAAAATTTGAGTTGAGAAAATTACGACTGAAAAAAAAAACTTGAGATGAGAAAAATATGAAAAAAATTTGGACTTGGAAAAAAGGTTCAGAAAATCTTGAACTTTAAAAAAAACGAAAATATTTTGGACTAAGGACTCAGAGTAAGACGTAAAACATTTGAAAAAAATCGTCCCGCATCATTTCCGAATTTCGACAACTCTACAATGAAAGTTATTCAGGGTATTGTTTGTACTTGTAGTCGAGAAAACAGAATAGAAAAATTCATCGATACCGAAAGATCCCCTGCTGTACCAAATCTGCGTACAACAGTGCCATTAATGTGTCGCTATATATGTCACAGAAAATGGGGTATAAATTTCCGCCTTGTATGTATCACTTCTGTCACTTTCTATTTCCAATTTTATGTGCCATATGTAAAGGCACATTTTAGTTCTTTAATAAAGTGACATAAATGTGCCTTATAGGGAGGAAATTTATACCCAATTTTATGTGCCATACATTAGGGCACTTTTCAGTAGTTCAAAAAAGTGACATGAATGTGCCTTACAAGGCGGAAATTTATACCCAATTTGATGTGCCATAAATTAGGGCACTTTTCCGTAGTTCAAAAAAGGGACATAAAAGTGCCTTATTGGGAGGAAATTTATACCCAATTTTATGTGCCATATAATAAGGCACTTTTCTGTAATTCAAAAAAGTGAAATGAATGTGTCTCACAAGGCGGAAATTTATACCCAATTTTATGTGTCATTGTATGTGATACTTTCATGTGCCTCTTCCTAAGTGCTGTAAGGGTGCCTTATTTATGTTACATATATGTCACATTTGATTTAGGTCATTTTTTACTAATTAAGTAGTTGTGTAATTAATAATTACTTTATATATTAATGACACATAATACACACATATACAACCTTACCTCTATGGCACTTGGAAACTGGTAGGGGTGGTATTCAACTCTGGATATCTGGATTACATTATGTGCTCATCTTGGTTTAGTGGAGCACGCCATCATGTCAGGTTGTAATTTAGATAGTAAAAGAAATACTTAAACATGAAATGAATGAAATTTTTTTTTTTGATTAAATTGGGATTTTTTTTTGTTTTTTTGGTTGATTATAATAAAACAAAATTTTAGGGCACAATAAGCAAATTTTTGTGTCTCCCCTTTGGGGGCTGGAGCCCCAAAATCTATAATTTAGGATAAAAAGGGGAATAAAAGCCTATAAACTTGAATTTTGCTACTTTTTTGAGTGATGGGGTCAAAATCTAGGCTATTTAATTATGTAGAATACAAATTTGACAATTTTTTTCTCTGAGGAATGAAGGGTTAGGTGGAGGCAAGGCTTAAAATTTTTAAAAATAACTTGGAATTTTTCTAGGTGCCATTTATGTTACATATCAATGGCACATAAATATAATATAAATAATGTTAGATTTACTTGACATGAATCAGCTACCTGGATATACCATTTATGGCACTTGGTGACTGTGACCAAATCTGTGTGTGTAGGTATGTCACATAAAAGTGGGTATAAATTTCCGCCTTGTAAGGGTCATTTGTATTCTGTCCCATTTTTATACCCAATTTTATGTGCCATACATAATGACACTTGTCAAATGGCACATGTCATGATCATCTGAGTGCAAGTACTATGGTTCATCGTTTTTTCTGCACTTTTTGCTGACATATGGATGGGCCATAAATGATGCCTTTTTCATAAAACATAAATGTCCCATAAATAAGGGTATGTTATGTGACATAAAGGTACAGGTTTTCTGATGCATCGGTGCGTCATAAAACCATGTGCCATAAATGATCACTTTTTCAAAGCACATGAATGTCTCACCAAGAAGTGCATGTCATGTGACATAAAGGTACAGGTTTTATGAAGTGTCATAATTTATGGTGACATTAATGCACAATAAATATGAGAGGGTTATGGTCCATACTAAAGTTGCTTTCATGTTACATTTCAATGACACATAAATTCAGCATTAATTGTGGCAGATGTATGTTGCGTAAATATGTCCACTAAATGTTAAATTACCAACGCATCATATTTCAGCACTAAATAACGTACAAATCACAGGTCCATAAAACTGCCCAATAATGTGACCAAAAAAAGGCACTGAATTATGGCATATATCCTAATCATAAAAAGTACAATTCTATAGAAAATGTTTTTATACACTTTTAATTGACGTATGAATGCGCCATAAATGATCACTTATTCAAGGCACATGAATGTCTCACCAAGAAGTGCATATCATGTGACATAAAAGTACAGGTTTTATGAAGTGCCAAATTCATAGTGACATTAATGCACAATAAATATGTGAGGGTTACGGTCCCTACTAAAGTTGCTTTCATGTTGCATTTCAATGACACATAAATTCAGCATTAATTATGTCACATGTATGTTACATGAATATGTCCACTAAATGTTAATATACCAACGCATCATTTTTCAGCACTATGTAATGTGTAAATCACAGGTCCATAAAACTGCCCAATTATGTTACGAAAAAAAAGCACTGAATTATGGCACATGTCCTAATCATAAACGTGCAAGTGGTACAGTTCATCGTTTTTTGTTCACTTTTAGGTGACATCGTGATGTGCCATAAATGGTATCTTTTTCATGAAACATTCATGTTTCATGAATAAAGGCATGTTATGTGACATAAAGGTACAGGTTTTATGGTGCACCATTATTGGCACAACTTTCATGGCACGTTTATGTCACCTAGTGCCATAAAAAAGTGAAAATGGTACAGCCGGGTCATGGCATGTTAGAGAAAGAGCCAAGTGAGCTACATATAAAATACTAAAAGAATTCGTGAGATGGAAGAAAATATTCGAGGAAATTTCCATTTTCGATTTTATTTCTGCACAGCGAACTAACTTTACACGAAAGATATGCTCCTAAAGTGAAACTAACGACGAACTTGACCTTATTAAAATCCAAACAGAAAAAAAATAGATTAGAATTAAATAAACCGATAATTTTCGTGCATACGGAGTTCGATAAGGCTACGTTGCTATATTTTCTAATCCATCGAACGATTAATTTATCGTCGTGTAATAATAGCTAAGGCACAATAAAAATTGGATTTTTATTAAAAGAAGGCTTCTGCTCGATGAAAAAAACTAGGTAGATTGAGAGCTCTGTACGCACGAGAGATGTATACTCGAAACGTTCATAAATTACAATTTGAATTCCGTTATCGTTCGATAATGATTAGTTAGCGATGATAAATGTGTGTAGAGAATTGCAATGCTTATTATATTGTTGCGTTTGCATCGAAATGATGAACATTCTGACTGGTTTATTTTCCTATTTCTATAGTTTATCGAAGGTTTACAATCGTTAGGAGTGTTTTAGCTAAGCACGTAATAGGCATAGAGAAAATAGAAAAAGTACACAGAGAAAATAAATTTCACTCGAATGTTTTCCTGTCCTGTCGACCTTGGGCTTCTATTCCTTCTTGCGATGAGATATCATTCGATAGTATTTGTGTACAAAATAGGCAGGCAAATTAGACTGTGATTAAACGAACCGGTTGCCGGTGTATTCCGAGTTATAAATACACGAGTAGCCAGCGACGTTAATTTTTGAGTAAATATCGTAAGGGGTACTCGAGGCGGAGGCGTCGAAAGTAATTTTTTTCTGGTCTCGAATCGAGTGCAATTACCCATCCTTGGAGGTCTGTCTATTCTCACACTGAATGAACAACAAAATGACCGAACTATGCGCGATTTCGTTCATTTTTTTCGTCATTCTTTTATCACCTTCACCGCTACATTGATCATCTCAGCTGTTAACTGTACCTTTTTCCCCAAATTTTAATTTTTTCAACTTTCGAAATTTTTTCTCGTATCAATTTTCTCGACTCCAATAAATTTTCTCCCTCACTTAACTTTCTTCCTCAAATTTTTTTTAGCTCCAAGATTGCTATTTTTTTAGCGGACTTCCCGCTCTAGCGGGAATCCGCTATTGCGTTCATAAAGGTTTTTTTATTTATTTATTTATTTATTTATTTGTTTGTTTGTTGAAGCCTTTTTTTTCTGACGCGATTTCTCTCGCTAAACTGAACAGATCGGGCTGAAATTTTTACAGTAGGTGTAGTTCATGCAGGAGAAGAACTGATTAGTTTTTGGTGCAATTCTGTGCACAGAAAGCTGAGCTTTTCAACTTTAAAGCTCATTTTTGGGACATTTCTTTCTGACGCGATAACTCACGTTAGAGTTGACCAATCGACTTGAAATTTTTACAGTATTTAGAACGTGTACACGAGAAGAGCTGATTAAATTTTGAAGTCGATCCGTGCTTTGAAAGTCGAGCTTTTGAAGCTCAAAGTTAATCCAGTTTTTCGAAAATATCTCGCGAACGGCACATCGTAGAGGAAAACGGAGGCCAAAAGGATAGTCAGGAATTTCAAGCTCTACAACTTTGGTTCTTATGAATTTTTCTTAAAAGCTCGCCGTTTTCGAGAAAATTGAGCTCAAAGTTGGAAGGCTTCTGATTGGTCAACTTTTCTGATGTGATTTAATCATATTTATCAACAAAGGTTCGGCAGATAAAATATTTTCTTTGAACCCTTGCAATACCACCTGCTGCGTCGGCATTTTTAGACCAACACAAAGACTGGTTTTATGGTCCCTTTGAGGCAGTGGTTGGCAGATAAGATCTTTATCAAAAATTCCTTACAAGGCAGACGCCCTGGCTTTGTATTCGGATCCCCATTGTTACATTTATTTATTCAACCTTTGTTAATTTTATTGTCCTACTTGACTAAAATTTTTCATATGAAGGTCTTTTCAATTTTTGACAGTTTTATTGCCCTACGTGATCTAAATTTTTGATAAAATTTAAAGTGAATTTTTTACTTTATTTTTTTTTTGTTTTTCTTTGTAATGGGAAGCTTTGGCTTTGTATTTTTCAGATTCCTTTTGTTATATTTATTTCTTCAACCTTTGTTAGTTTTATTGCTCTACATGACCAGAATTTTTAATGAAATTCAAATTCTTTGATATACCGCCTGCTGTGTCGACATTTTTGGACCAGCGTGTTCGGGTTCCCTTTGTTATTTATGTTTATTGCTTCAACCTTTGTTCACTTTATTACCCTACAATTTAGAATGGAATTTTGATTGTGTTTATTTTTCTTTGTGGTATAAAGCCGACAGATGCGACGTGATTTAGAATGGAATTTTTTTTTCTTTAAGATGAGCCAGCTACTGTGTCGGCATTTTTAGACCAAGATAAAATAATGGTTTTATGGCCCCTTTGAGGCATCAAATTTCTCAGCAGGGGGTCGAAAGATGAAAAATTTTCATTCTAAATTTCATTCAAAATTTTGGTTTGAAATTTTTACAGTATGCGTAGATCGCGCAGGAGAAGAGAATTTTGAGCAAGGAAAGCTGAGCTTTGAAGTTTTAAAGTTCTTTTTTGTGACACCATAACTCAAGTCAGAGTTGATCGATCGACTTGAAATTTCCGTAGTAATTAGAATGTGTATAGAGGAAGAGATGATTAAATTTCGAAGTTGATACGTGCATTGAAAGTTGAGCTTCACAAGTTCAATTCTAGGTTGTATATAATAGGAAGTCCGCTCTTTTGACACAGTGTGTCTAGTTTTTAGGTAATTTTCTAATATTTTATCTAAATTATCAACTGTAAAATCCTATTCTTTGATCTTAAAATTTTTAAAAACTTGACATTCTTTCGAATTTTTCTCACATTAAATTTTTTTAAAAATGTTTTTCAACGTAATTTTTTTTGAATTGTTTTATTCGAAAAATTCCAGAGCTGGGAAATAATTTGAGAAAAATATATGAGCTAAAAAAATAGAATTTTGAGAAAAAAATTTCAAAAGCTGTAAAAATTGAACTTCTGAGGAAAAATTTCGCGAGCAAAAAAATTTGAGAAAAGATTTAATTTTGAGAAAAAATTTTTAGAGTTGAAAACTGAAAACTATTATGTATTTTTGGAAAAAATTCCAAAATTGAAAAATTTCTATACCTGAAAAAAATTGGAGGAAAAAATTTCAGAGTTGATAAAAATTTTATTCTAGATGAAAAAATTTTGGAGTTGAAAAATATTTTGAGGAAAAATTTTTAGGGTTGAAAAATATCTGGAGGAAAGGAAATTAAGAATTGAAACTATTCTGAGAAACGAAAAAAAAAATTGATTGAAAAATTGTTGATTTCGGTTTCAAATTTTCAGGTCAAAAGCTAAAAAATAAATCTGTAAGAAAAAGCTTTCGACTAGCTTTTAGCTTAGCTCGCTATTTTTAAAACTTTTGAACTTTCGACTTTCGGTTTTTTGCTTAAATTTGATCGACTTTCAGCTTTTCGCTTTAAACTTTTAGTATTTAGCTAGCTCTTCATCCCTGCTATCTTGGACAGATTGCGAAGTTGCAATTCGAACGAACGATTTACATTTTGTTGTTCATTCCCTGTGAGAATAGACAGATCCATCCTTAGGTCTCTGGTTTGGGCATAGAGAAGAAAAGCCATCGGATTATAGCGATCGGTAGTATAATGTAATTGTACCAGTTCTTTGGCCAATGTTGAGTAACCGGTTTGAGGTTATTATTCGTTCTTCTTTTTTTTATCTACTTTTTTCCAATAAGTTTATACGATGTAGACTGGTGTATATTTTGGCGTGTAAATTAATGTGATGGTATCGCGTATGTGGATTTTATGCGTATAGTAAAGTGGCCGCGTCGATCGACACGAGGAAAAAAACCATCAGGCTAACCACGATGATACGAGTGTAATAGACGAAGTCGCGATGCTAATTACTAAATATACTTCGGTGCTGCTGCAAACGTCGTCGACGTCCAAGAAGACCGTAATATCTCGTATGTTGGTACAAGGATCAAATGGCGGCCCTTCCATAAGCCATAGGTTAGTAGATGTCAAATTTTTAACTACTGCGCTTCGAGGCTTTTTACGTAATGAGGTTATTATTGCGTTGCGAAATTAACGCGTTTCGATTGTGATGCCCGATGTGTGAATGATGAGTTGAAGTCGGCGATGGCGGAGGCTGAAGAAGGTGTAATTGGATTGCGAGGACATGAAGTGGTGACAAGTTGCCGAGTATATTGATGAGGTATTGATTGTGGATTGTGGAACGTGCTCGTGTAATATTCTGTCTCGGTAGGAATGACTGAGGACTGTGGACGATTTGCTGTGTGGGTATTTGCAACTTGCATGAAAAATTACCCCAGAGGGTGAGCCGAACTCGTGGTCGGTGAGGGTCGAATGGCTAGTTTGGACGTGAAGGGGAACAAGAGGGTAATGGAAAAGGGTGATTTAGATGTTAAAATGGTGTGTGTATAATTTGTGTTGGTTTTTTTCGAAAATGACCGAAGATATTGTAATTATGCCGAAAGTATTGACAAATGGAGTGATGTGTTTTATTTTAGTATTTTTGTATTTTGCTTCGAATTTTGGATTTAGTTTTCGAGTGAATTCTCAAACATTTTGTGACGAAGTTGAATGGTTTTTTGGAAACATTTTCACTGACAAGGGAGGTATCCAAACTCCAAGTAGAATATTCAGCCGAAAGAAAAATAAATTGAAAGTACACCATGAAAAAAATTTCAGCTGCTGAAGTTCATTTCTAGAATTTTGGTGAATTTTTGAAATTTCAAAATTATACCTCTTCACCCTGCAAAATATGAAAATTTGATCTAATCATTGAAAACAACTGAAAATTGGTGTATACGCTATTTTCGACCTCTCAAATCGATTGGCAATGGTTTCGAGACGTTTCGGAATTTTCAGAAAAATTTGGAATTTTTCATCACGAAAATAGTTCATATAAATTTCACCACCTGTGATCGCAAATTACCCAATAGATAGGGTGGGTCGAAAACCCAAAAATTTTGATTTTTGAAAAGTTCCCCCTGCAAAAGTTGTTGGCTGGATAGACTAGAAAAATGAAATAAAAAAATTTCAAAATCGATTTCATATCTTCCGATTGCACAAGAGCCTTCAATTCTTTAAAAATTGCCAAACATTTCGAAAAAATTCAAAATTGATTAAAATTAATTTTAAAGTTTATTTAGTGACTATCTAGACCAAAAAGATTTTTTTTTTGAAAAAATCATTGTTTTAGAATTTTTTCAGAGGTGGAGAAATATGAGAAATTTAAAAAAAAAACTATAAAACATGGATTTTTTTTGAAAAAGTTGTGCTTTTTGCTTTAAATAGTCCCTAAATAAACTCTAAAATTAATTTTAATTGATTTTAATTTTTTTGAAAATTTTGAAAATATTGAATTTTTGGCAATTTTCGAAGAATTGAAGGGCCTTGCGCGATCGGAAGATATGAATCGATTTTGAAATTTTTTATTTCATTTTTCTAGTCTGTTCAGTCGACAACTTTTTCAGGGGATAACTTTTCAAAAATCAAAATTTTTGATTTTTCGGTCCACCCTATACCCATATTGGCGACCTATTTAATCGATTAAAGCACAATTTGCTAAAATTCGTAACTTCCAGTTCAAATCTATATTTTTTGGTTGAAAATTTTCCTGGAAAAAATTTAAAAATACGCCGATAGCGTACGTATTGAGGTGAAAAGCTGAAAATGAGTAAATACCCTATTTTTGACTTCCCAATATGGGTAATTCGCGATTATAGGTGCTGAAGTTGATATAGTCTATTTTTATAGACTTTTCTCCAGTGCTGGAAAATTCTAAGATTTTCTGTATGCTTTGAAACGTCTCGAAACCACATCCAATCGATTCGGAAGGTCGAATTTGAGGTATATATCAAATTTCAGTTTTTTTCTTTGATTGGATCAAATTTTCATATTTTTCAAGGCAATGGGGTAATTTTGAAATTTCAAAAATTCGCCAAAATTCTAGAAATGAACTTCAGCACTTGAAATTTTGCTATGGAGCTCTTTTAATGTACTTTCGATTTATTTTTGTTCTGGCTAAAAATTGCTTTTCGAGTTGGAATACCTTCTCTGTGAAATTTTTAATTCAATTTGATCCTTTGATCGTCGACGCTTTTTTTTGCTTCATTTTGTTCTGTTTGCTTATTTTTTGTGTACTTCAATTGTAGTAATTCTACACCAGGAAGGCAGTGAAGAAGTATTTTTTTAGAATATAATTAGAGGAAACGAAGGGTGGGGAAGTGAATATTTCATTCATATAAGGATTCAATGAATTTTGTTTTTTATTCATTTTTTTTTTTGAAATTGGATTTTTGTTATTTTAGGATGCCAAAATAGTTTATATTTTTACTTCCTCCTCCTCCCCCTGCTCCCCAAGCTTACTGATGCACATTTCTCAAAAACTGAAATATCCATATTCAATTATTCACTTATTGATCGCAGAATATTGTTGGAAATCTATGATTATTTTAAATGACTAAATACTTTCCAATTTCTATAGTCTGTTCCATTTGAGGATGGGCTGACGTAATCCGATGAATATCCGAAAAATTCTTGGTTATTGGTTTCTTTTTGTTTACGTGTAGCTGTGTGCGTTTGTATAATATATGTCGTAAATTTTTTAAAAAATTGTATATTTTTCATGATTCTTACCCAAAATTTAGAGATTTGAACCAGGGCATAATTGATCCAAAAATTATGAGAAAAGTGAAAATAGTACCTAATTTTTTTCCAGTGTTATTTGAAAAAAAAGTTGAAAAAAATATCTTTTCAGTTATAAAAAATTATTGTTTTTCAAGCAAAAAATTTCAACGTTTTTATTTGCATTAGATCTTTTCGTGTTTTGAAAAAATCACATTTCTCGATTTTTTGTTTTCGATCCACCCCAATGGACGGGGGTAAAAATTGAGTCAAGAGGGTAAAATTTTTACCAGGCATTTTTGAAATTTAATTCCCATTCCTTGACCACGAACCAACCTGCTCCCATTCAACTTCTGAAAAAAAGGCAAACCAATTCACCTTATTACCAATCTACTACGTGAAAATTCACGGAAGAATTTTCAAAATTAATTTTTCCTCATTTCACGTATCTTGGTAATTAAAAAATGAAAAATATTTCGAAATTAAATTTTAAATTTTCGGATTATTCTCGAGTCTATCTCGAGCCTTTGAAACTTGCACAAATACTTCTCGATCGTAACTCCACGTCCACGAAATGAAAAAATTCCTCAACGTATAATTTTCATTTCTGAAAAAAAAAAAGGAACAGAGACTGTTGGTATTTGGTACACTATCATTTTCAACGAATTTCTATTTCAGCAGCTCGAAAATATTCACACGATATAGGACGGTCGACGTTCGAAGCAAATATTACACACGTATCGTGTCAAAAATATTACTCGTATTTGGCTCGCAAATACACCGTGTGTATTCCAAGACGACAAAATATATAGCGACGAGTCTCGTTCGACCATTTGGATACTGGACACGTTCTCTTGTATGCTTTTTATCATACCGTACATAAAAACGCGATAAACACGACCGTCTTATAGAATACGACGACCGAATAAATATTCGTAAAATTCGAACCTCGTCCAAGTACATGAAAAATTCACCAGGTATTCGAATCGATCGAATTTTTCGACTAGGAAAAAATTTCACTTCGGTGCCAAATGTCAACAAATCAGATACCTTAAAATTATCAGTTTTCTCTCTATTTACCATCGAAATTTTGAAAACGGCGTATGTGACGAATTCGCAAATATACGATAAAAACAAAGCAGGAGATCTTGTCGCCGTAACGAGCGAGTACTTTTAAATGCGAAAAGTTACACACTGCGGAGTACATATTCGCGTGGGTAATGTTGTTTTATCGTCGTTATAGACAATTTATTATAGGTTTAGATTCCTCCGCGTTGGGTTTCCTTTTTTTTTATCCAACGTAGAGCAAAGAGACTCAAACCGCTATTTTTATTTGACGGATGACATTTTATCTAACATATGTATGTGATGTTGCCGGAGACTTTCACTGCACACAACATTCGTCTCGAGTACCCTTAGGGTGAAGTGTACGTGAGGTGTTCGATTAATATAATATAAAAAATATGAAAAATTGAATAATCTAACGAACCGTTGTTATCGGATTTTCAAATCGCATTCTTTACTTTTACGAGGTTTTTAGTGTCATTGGATGTATAAATGTGGAGAATTCGATAACGAAGGGATGTGAAGGGAAGGGAAATATACTCGTAGGTACTTATACGATGTGTTCAATAAACCGCGCTAATGATTTGAAATAATTGCTCGTTACCGACGAAGAAATTGTACATTATGTACCTCTGGTATATATATGGAGGCAAAAAAAAGGGAAGAATTCCGGTCATCTACCACGAAGGCCATTGATCGTCGAAAATATCCCCCATATATTGGAAATTACCTTTATATACGACCGCCATATTGAATTGATGTTTGCTACGTTTTTTTCTCTCAATATCGAGCACGTACGTTGGTTGAAAAAAAATATTGCAACAGTTAGGAGTGCTATACATTCATGAATGTATGGTAAAATTGCATGAAAGGTTCAAAATGTGGTACATGTGAAGTACCAAGCAATGAAGTTTAACGTAAGTATAATATTCCAGATGAATAAATAAAACATCAAGTTCAAATTCTGGACACATATGAGCTTGCGATAAGTTTGAAATGTGACTAAAGAAATTCTCAATTTGGTTCAAAAAATTTCAGTGTCCTGAAAACGGTCATCAAATAGCGTAAAAACGTTTTGAAAACTGTTTGCTTTTTTGAAATAGTAATTCAAAAATTTTGCAAGAATAATAAAAGTCTCAAACCGGAGTCAAACCAAATAAAAATTTATTCGAGGGGACAAAAAATAAAAATTTTCAGCCAATTTTGTTTAGCTTAGAATGAAAATGTTTTTGTCAACCTTAGGAAACATTGACATTAAATTCAACTCACTATAATTTTTTCTTTTAAATATTTATGATGCATTTCAAAAAAAAAAAGGATCAAAATCAAAAAGACATCCCTGAATTATAAATCTCAAAATTGGGTACCATTTCTTGCCCGGGGGGGGGGGGGTGTTAAAGGATTTACATTTCAAAGCGGAAGATTTCTAGATTTTTACCAAATTCAAACCCCTCAAAATTATTCAAAAATTTTAAGTACTAGAGGTTAATCTATAAAATTTCGTCCCGAGTAGACATATTCGACTGAAAAAAAACTGTGAAATTTTGAAGGAAATTGATAATATTAAACTGAAATTTTATTTATAAAAAATCAATAACTATGAAATATTAAAAAGTGCTCTGGTTCAATAAAAAATTTGGGTGGATGGCTATGGGAATAGAAATAGATTCATGATTGCACATATGTACATTTGCTCTTACTGAAATAATAAAATTCAAATTGATATTCCATCAGATTTTATTTTTCTGACATTTTAACAAAATGCATATGACCTCGACTAAAAAAAATTGAAAATTTTGATTTTCAAAATTTATAAGCAATAAGGGTAAGGTGCCCCATTATCGCCGAGTGCCCAATGTCGACCACCTCGTCTATCTCCGGCGCTATGGGCGACAGCGAGCCGAAAAAAATTTGTTCATATTCTTCATCAAAAATCCGGAAAAATAAGACCACTCTGACATCCTGAAAGCCAAAACTCGCGGAGAAAAATAGAAAAGAAGAAGTTGGAAGGCCAAAAACTTTTTTTAGCAATTGCTTGCACGCCTTAGAATTCTTAGTAAAAGTTATTGAAGTAAATGTTTCTCGTGTGTTTTTAATTAAGAAAGTTCCAAGTTTTCACCGGTATCATCGAATTTTAATAATCACTACGGTAAGTTTTTAAAAAATTCACTCAAAGTTAAATTCATGGTGTAGCCCTTTATCGACCACCTATAATCTTATGTAATTTGTTGTTTTCAAGTGATTTCGTTTTTTTCGATTTTCTCGAATTTTGGTTGTAGGGTTGTGATTTTGGTCTTAAATTGTTGATCTGTGAAAGATGAACACGAAAAATTTTTTTTCCAGTAGATTTCGTTTATAGCGGACAAAATGAGTCGGTGGCCGATATTAGGAACCCAAAATTTCGACCTCGCATTTTGACATGTCTCAGAAAAAAATTCCTAAAAAATACTAAATTTTAACGGATGGCCCCGGGGCTTTCCACAATTGTAGGGGAAAGATGTAGGTATCCATTAAGCCATCAATGACATTTCCAGCCCTTAAACTTTTGAAATGGTGAGACTTCAAAAAAAAGTGGGCGATAATGGGGCACCTTACCCTTACATGAATGAAATATGATGATAAAATTTGGCATTTATGCAGTAATTTCTCAACGTGTTTAAATAAATGTAATATTTTAATAAAAAGTAATTGACCAAAAAAAAAAACTTCAAATAGATTTCTGACTTTTTTGTAGCAATACTGCCGCCTGAATTTTCATGAAAATTACGTTATCTCAAAATGCAATTGTGGCAGTGTCGCATAAATTTTTTGAAAAATTCAATTAAAAATTATTTTACATGACAAAAAAAATGTTTGGCTCGATTTTGAGATTTTTGAAAAAGCAATTTGAATTTTTGATAAAATTAAAAAATCTTCCAATTTATGATCTGTCACTTTTCAACCCACTTGTAGAGAATGTCGATGTCAATGGTCTAGGGAGACGTAGAAACTTCAATTCATACCTTTTTAGAGAGAAAGAGGAACCGAGATTTTCATCTGATGATACTATCCGAAAATGACAAAAACCTCATTTTTTTGAAAATTACCCTTTTTTAGGGTGTGCAACAGGTCAAGCTTTTTTCAAAAAGGGCATGCCGGTCCTGAAAAGTCAAACTTTTTGATCAATTTACCCTAATTTACTCAAAAGGTCACGCTTTTTTCAAAAATCCAAAAAAAATCCCATTCACCCTTGAAAAATTGAAAAAAATTGTTCATTTTATTTTTCATTTTTTAGCCCGGAATTTATCCAATGTATAGATGGGGGGGGGGGGGATGTGGTACTGGCGTACAGACACTCATAACTTGAGGGGGTGCTCGAAAAGTCATGCAAAAAGTCTTTCCAAAAGGTCAAGCGAAATCAAGATTTTTGCTCAACAAATTTTGTTTGACACCCTGTTTTTGAGGTCCCTTAGCTGCGTCCCTTTCAAGACGGGGGGAGGGGTAACATTTTTAATATATTTTTTCGATCTACCGTACTGCCCTTGACTTCTTCAATTTTGGAAAGAAAATGATGAATTTTTTCATTTTTGAAAAATTACCGAAAAGGGAAGGAATTTATGATTTTTTGGGTAAAAATATTCATACAAAAATCATTTCAAGAAAAATGTCTTCAAAAATAATTTCTTTCGATTTTTTATTCCGAAATTTAAAAAAATGAAGGAGTGATTTTTTCAGGCGTTCTTGAAAAATTGGGTAAAGTGCAAAGTGACTCTCAGCGACATTTTTGGCAAAAAACTTCTATGTATGTGTACATTAGGGTGGATCGCGAAAAAAAACATACCTCGGATTTGGACCAAATTTGGTGGAGTGGGTCTCCTAGATATGGAGACCTCCCAAAAAAATTTTGAGCCCCCCAGGTGCACGTGGGAGGGAGCAGGGGGTGGTCAAAGTGCACCTATTTTTGAAAAAATCGCTGTTTTTTGTGTTTTTCAGTCACTCAAAAGTCGTGCGAGAAGCCTTCGTAGCACTTAAAAGGTGCGATTTGAGTTTCTACATCTCCCTAAACCATCGCCATCCTCCTTCGATCAAAACTCAGACGGCTACCAGGGGGTCGAAAAGTTGCAGATCGCAAAATTCAAGTAACATTTCGAGCAAAAAATGGCGCATTTTCAGGGAAGAAATGGCCAAATGAAAAAAACAATTGGAAAGTCGTGTTCAGCAGGTCAAAATACCCCGATAAACACACTTTTCGCGATAATTTTACTTCAAGTCTGAAAATTCATTTTTTCATAATGAAAAAGCAGTAAAAAAAAGTGAATTTTATCATGAAAAAATGAATAAAAACAGCGATTTTTTCAAAAATAGGTGCACTTTGACCACCCCCTGCTCCCTCCCACGTGCACCTGGGGGGCTCAAATTTTTTTTGGGAGGTCTCCATATCTAGGAGACCCACTCCACCAAATTTGGTCCAAATCCGAGGTATGTTTTTTTTCGCGATCCACCCTAGTGTACATATAAATTATATTTTTCAAAGAAAATTCAAGCGTTTTGAATATTTTGTATTATTGGACAGGTTTTGAGGACAATTGGGCCACAGGATGGGCTGAATGGAGGAGGGGTACATATTTCACCAGCCCTTCTTAAGGTCTAAATACAACTTATTGATTTAGTAGATGGTAGGTACCCCTCCTCCCTTTTTTTCAACTTTTGAAATGAAAATGACGAACACCAGTCAAGACTGATAGACTAACACTCTTAAAAATTTATTCCGAATCAAAATTATCATGAAAACATATTAATTTTAGTGCCTCTGTATCAGTGGCGTAGCCAGGATTTTGTCAAGGGGGGGGGGGGGGCAAGAACGAGTTTTTTTGTCAAATTTTCTGTGGTCGTTTTGAAACATATCGAGTATTTTTTTCATGGCATATTTCGTAGTGTACGTATAACTGAGTCTGAGGTAACGGGTGTGTAATGAAAAGACTGTAACAGTAACACAAAGATTTATAGGATTTTTGGAACAAACACTTTATACTGTCTAAATATGAATTAGCCAATTTTTGTAAAATTCCAACTTTTTGATTCTGTGAAATAAATTTATTTGAAAATCAGTGATTTTTTACTGATTTTTATTTAGCTAAAATTACTGAATTTTTTGACGAATTGGAAATTGATTAAGAAATCAGTAAGTTTCAACTAAAATACCAGTGAAAATAACCAAATTTCGATGAAAATTATTTCATTAATCCGAAGAAGGAAAATCTCATCAAATTTGATTGATTCAAATCGAAAGGAGGATACTGTGTTCAAGAAATAAAGATAGTGAAATACTGCCCGAGCGAAGCGAGGGCGAATTTTTTTGGAAAAATTATGTTTGAAAAAAAAGGCCATGGGGGGGCGATCGCCCCCTTCGCCTCCCTTGGCTACGCCACTGCTCTGTATCGAAATGAAATGAAAATTACACCCACATGTAGTTCTAAATACCACACATTCTCTGCATGCATCGTCGAAAAATAATATCGTTAATTAATTTTCCAAACAGTACACCTAGCTATTTGACGGGTTACCAATATAACGAGGGCAAACAGGGACCATCCGGATGAATAGAAGCTGGTCAGCGAATTTCGGCCCATGAACCACACTACACATGCTGCTGGTATTGAAAGGTGGAAAATTTTTTTCCGGATGGTGGAAAAAAAGGGAGATATATAGGCAATTAATTGCATCGTGTTCGGCGAGTTAATATTAACTTAACTTTCCCCATGTTTTTTCGTATACCCTTCTCTGGCTAAGGTTTATAGAAAAAGAGAGGTCGAGGTCCGATCTACGGACAGTATAACAAATGATGGGTATTCGCATCGGATCCTCTCCTTCTGCGCCTTCCGTACACAGCACAGCAGCGGTGCTCGTGTAACACACGAGATATCTGCATTAGAGAGGTTTAGCGCGGCAGAAAAGATGAGCATATTGTCGGTCTACTACCGTACTACGTTCAGCATATTGTGTTCATTAAAAGACCATTGTTATAGCCGGGCTTTAGCTCGAAAACTGGAAAGTGTTTCGAAGATATGGTTTAATACGTAGCACTGCCCGTACCCCATAATGGTATGGTATACGTTGATACGGTTCGGAATTTCTCTATTTGGACGAGCATAGCTCTGGTGGAGAATGAGAGAAAAAGGTGGAGGAATATGACATGTGATATGGTCTTCGGACTCGCACGTTATTCTTTTTATTCTTTCGAAAATGTGTATTCTGTTGGAGAATACGTAGAGATGGTTAGGTATATTTTTCCCTATGTGTTTTATTGTTTTTCGGTCGCAGTGTTTCCTAAATCATGTTTACGTAACACGAATCCGAATTGTGTGTAATAATTCACAATGTTGTTTGGACTTTTTTATTTGTTTTAAGATGGTGATGATGTGATAAGAAAAAAGGCTCGAGGGAGAATTCTCGGTATTGGGACAGGTATAATAAGGGGGTTGTAAATGTTCACGACCGGATATCACTATATTTGATGTACAAGGCGAAAGATAAGATCTTTAGAGGATCACTCGATTCATTGGCTTGCCGAAAGAAAAACAATTAAGATTTGTTCAGAGAAGTCTAGAATGAGGGATGTTAACATAATAGTTAATTGTAGTAATTATCGATGCGGGAAGCATTATTGATAACGATCGACAGGCCAAATTGGTTATTGATAGTTTTATTTGGATGTTCATTTCTGGGGTGGAATTTCACCCTTGAATGATTCTTTGCAGACGAAACAAATTGGAATGAAATTCGTGTATAAATTTTGTTATGGCATAATTTCATAATTTTCAAGATACAAAAGAAATCGAAAAACATTTTTTCTCTTGGAATTTTTATGCAATCTGTTTCGAATCGAAAGCAAATTCGAATGGAAATTTTCGAGGGGGAGGAAAATGAGAATTTTGAGTGAATTTTTCAACTTGAAATTGAATTGTTTCCGGTGACAAAATGGTTAAGAACATCTTCCTACAGACAATGAAAATAATTCAAAATATTGATGAAAATCTCAAAATTAGGCATTTCAATAAAAAACCAACGAGTCGATACTCTCTCCTTCCTCCCTCTTTCCCCTAAAAATGATTATTGTGTTTTCGTATAGTTGTGATGAGTTCGAGATGATCAAGTCTAGTTTTTTCATTGATAAGTAACAACATTTCCTTGTTAATTTGATTTAAATCAGTCTCTTATCTGAGCGTTGGTAAATTTTCCTCCCTCTAGGTGAGAAGTAATCGAGAGGGATTAAAATTGTTTCAATTTTTTTTGGAAAAAATATCATCAAAACAGCCTTATTTCCAAAATTTCTTTCTAAAATATCTTAAAACGCACTTCTCAGTAAAATTCTTCACATTAAAAATTTCTTAAAAATTATTTGGATTCATCTCGTGTTAGTTAACAGGCCCGTTCTTACAGAGTGATTTGGGTGGATATTGTTGTAAGAATTTTTAAAATTTTTTCAATTTTTAACCATTTGATCACATTTTTTGAAATTTGGAGTCAATTTAATTTATCTTTTTGCGGTGCTAAAATTGTTCTATTTTATTGTTCTCCCTCCTCCACAAAAAAATTTCGACATTGGGTGTCTAATAGGACATAAAAATAAAAATTCGTGAAATTTTGAAATTATTGACTTCCAAAAATCAAAATACTTCTAATATTCATGAAATCAAAAAATTGCACAATTTTTGGCCGAATATTAAAATTTTTCATTAGGTATTTCAGTTTATTCGAATTAGTAATTATTTTTTGGGGTGGGGAGGGGGGGAGAAATTATTAATGTGCCAAACAGAAGACATGGAAAACACCATATAGAAAAGATCGAACAGAAAAAAATTGGTAGAAAAGTCAGTTATCTTTAATAAATTTTGCCAAATACCTTGTGGAATTTCTATATAAAAATGAAGCAACTTATAGAAAATTTAAAATAGAATTTTCAATCCATGTGAATCGTTGAATTTTTGTTTATCTTAAATCCGAAGAAAAGTATTTTTAATGTTTTGAAATTTTTTTCAAATTATTGATATCTGAATTGCTTTCTTGCTTTTTCGAATTTCACAAGAACAAAAAATAAAAAACAAAAATTTAATTTACATTTTCTTACTTATATTTAGCTCATTTCCTTCAGCTAGAAGACACGATTTTAGAAAATGAAATTTGGTTTGAATATAGTATATTTCAATGGGGAGGGGTGGGGGGAGGAAAATTTTCTCTTAGTTTTGCACAAAATTTAACCACCTACCTATACAAAACAATTGAGATGAATGATGCTAAATAATAATGAAGCCTGTCAAAAATATTTCAAAGTGGCTAACAGGTGCTGAAAATGATAAAAGTGATGAAGAAATTCTGAAATTGACTAAAAGTGGCGCTGAAAATAAAAACAGTGCTAAAAAGTCATTCATTTTTCGTTCATTTTTTTATTGCATGTATTGGTCTACTTTATTTTCTAAATATCAATTTCAGCAAGTCTGCTAAACGTCAACACCTATTTCAATTTTTTACTATTTGAAAATTTTCTGAAACTTCTCGTATCGTTTTTATATATTTTTCCTGCACTCTCATTTTGAATCAGTGAAAAGTCACTGATAAATCGTCAGAATTGTAGCCAGGGATAATAAGCAAAATTCATTGGTTTTCAGCGGATTTTCGCGGATTTTCCAAAGAATTTCACTGATTTTTTTCAGCAAATTTCAGAAATTTTACTGACTTTCCAGTGAATTTTCACTGATTTATTACTGTGCTGCAATTCTGACGTGGTTTCTATAGTGATTTTCGATAATTTCCACTGATTTATAAATGAGAGAGTAATGGTACATTTTTTCCCCCGGTTTTTATGAATCTGTGAAATTCAATGAAAACACTGTTAGAATTGTAACATAGGAAAAAATCTGGAGAAAAATTTTCATTAAAAGGAGAATGATGAAATAAAAACACTGGAAAATCAGTGAATAATATAATTTATAAATCAGTCAAATTTCCGAAGTTTATTGGAAAATTTGTAAAATTTATTGAAAATTCAGTGAAAACTCCCCGAAAAAAATCAGTTAATTTTACTAATTTATTTTTTGCTGCAATTTAACTGCTTTTCAATAAGAATAATTTTTCACTGATTTTAAAAAAGAGTTTACAATAATTTACATTGCTCTTGAAGACAATTTTCTTAAAAAATTATTTTTTTCTGGTGACTTGATGATTTTTCCAGTTAGGTAAATAATTGTAATTCAAGATACCTGTTGGTGAAATTTTAAAAAAATTTCAAATGATTACCCAAATTGAAGAAAGGATTCATCTTTTTATCTTCAAGTTAACAATATATTTTTGTCATAATTTTTAAAAATTTATTCAGCGAGTAACTGTGAAATTTTCAGCTACCGAAATTCATCTCGAGTTATATCACGAATTGAATTGAAATCATTTCAAAAATAGTCATCGGAAAAACACCGGACATGCATCGCTTGAATGACGTCCAATTTTTTTCTACATCTATATTTTAACATTCCACCTTCGTATTTACACTTTTCTAATTATTCTTTCGCTGATTACGTGCTGAGCTACACAGTAAAACATAATGCTACAATGAATCATCGTATAGGGCATACTAAACCGAGTACTGTAGATTTGCGGTTTTTTTTTTCTTTCTGCCTGTGCGCGTATGTCTTAGGATAATTATTTCACAATTTATGAATCATACTAATGTAATTGGCAAATGTTGTGGAACCGTTTGATTACTAAGGTCTCTCTTTCTTTGTTATATCAGCGGTATGTCTTTCCGGCGTCTACTGGGGAACTGTACTCTGAATTTCTGCGAATTGAATTCGTCTTGTACATAAAATAATTAGCTTATGGTATATACTTAAGGTTTAATTTGACGAATTCTTCTTACATATAAGTACAAAGTACATTGAAAATTGACAGAGAGAGGAAAAAAGGTGCCATAAAAGTACTCATACGTATTAAAAGATTATTCGACCAAGTCATATCCATCGAGTTACGCTCGAAAGCATTCGGAGGTATACCTATGTACACCAGAATCCAATTCTACACCACGTATGCTAAACTGACCGGGCACGATTTACGACTTGGCTAAAACTGATAACCTACTTCTACGCGTACACATTCGTTATACATATGACGATGGCAGCGTTGGGGCTTCGAGGGGAGGATATTTTTCGGGAGGGAAATTAGGAAACATTGAAGCTCCGTGGTCGAGCGTATGTTATATTGCGAAACTCGTTAATTAGGTTATTGCTTCCGGTTAACGTATCGTGACTTCGGTGCACAGTTTATTTTTCAACCGGTTGACAGAGATAATGAATGGAAGGCTTCTAGCCGCGGAAGAAAAGCGAGAAGAGAGGTGATTTATATACCTGGCCGATGCAAGGAGTCGCGAACTAGCTACATTTACCATCGCCATGCATTTATATAGCCATAGGAAGTCTGTACGGTGCAATTGTATTATGACAATTATACAGGGTGACCCAAAAGTTCTGGAATGCAACGTTTTTTTTCGTAATTTAGAGAGATATCGCTCCACATTGCCTTGCGTTGATCTGAACAAAGGGTTGCTTACATGTAGACTTTTTTGTTTTTGTTTTTTTTTTGTTATCCTAATACAAGCTCAGCTTACATGAAAAATTTGAAAAAAGGAAAGAAATAGTATATTACTATACAAGCAGCGGAAGTGAGCCTTTTCATGACGAGCGTAAGTTTGTGAAACGAGCCGAAGGCGAGTGAGAAAATAAGCGAGTCATGAAAATGCTCACTACCGATGCTTATATTGTAAGATATTTTTCACTTGTACTTCTCAAAATCATCAATTAGTACTTTTACGTAAAGCGTACGCGTTCGTGCGGTTCGTATACCGGGTCACGGAAGTTCACTTCCGCGTACTAGGACGCGGAAGTAAACACGAAAAACACTAAAAACCGTGTTAACAGCTCAACAACGAAAAGACGAACTTCCGATCCGCAAATTAGCAATGAAAAAATGTACTTTTGATACAGTACAAATGAAAAAATTATTTCCATCATAGGTACGTCAAATTCCAAATCCAAAACAATTCGAGAAAATCAAAAAAAACATTTATAATAACGCTTGTCTATTCGTATTTCGTTGCAATGAAGCTCTCGAGATTCAGCTTCAATTGTAGTTGGTTTGACTATGCTGTGCATGCGCTGATAGAGCTACGTTGCAAAGAAGGGTAGGTAAGGGGAAGGTTGCGTTCATAGCCGGTGGTTGTAAGCTAGCTTCACAGGTGTTTTAATTTTGAATTCAGGTAATTCTTTTTAATGTTTGGAGCTTTGTAACTCCTTCAATTTTGAATTTACATCAAAATATGAAAATAACTTTTTTAATTTACAATTTCATAATCAACAAAATGAGTTATATTCATTTTTTAATAAAATTGAAAATTGAAAGAGTTACGAAGGGTTAAAGTTGAAAAAAATTAATCAAGCTTTTCTAATTTGTAATTTTACGAATTAAAAAGCAGATTTACAAAATAAATCAAATTTCATTAGATATTTGGAAAAAAATTTCTCTTTAAAATTGGATAAACCTAGGAATAGAGCAATTTGGATTTAATTTGTTTCAAGGTGATACGTGTATTGTTTTCTTTTTATTAAAGTTCAAATTTTGGAAACTTCATGTATTTTTTTCAGAAAAAGTGTACACTTCTTTGTTTTTGTTTTTTTTTTTTTTTATTATGTTATTATAATACAAGCTTAGCTTACATGAAAAATTTGAAAAAAGGAAGGAAAAAATTATTTCCATCATAGGTACGTCAAATTCCAAATCCAAAACAATTCGAGAAAATTAAAAAAAACATTTATAATAACGCTGTCTATTCTTATTTTGTTGAATTATGTTATAATGATACGTATAGAATAACGTATGGAACAACATGGTTACAATTACAAAAATAGAAATTGTGTTGGGAGAATGTAAAATAACAATAAAAGAACACATAATAACGATGGAAGAATAAGAACTAATGACAAAGGATGGGGAGGGGGCAGGAATACCGCAACAGTACTCACTATTAGTGTGCATGTGACTTACCATTCAAATTTTCATCACTGATGGGTTTGGGAGGAAAGGATAAGATGGTTAATTAAGGATATTGATAGTTAACCTATTGGTTTTCCATAATAAACTCACAATACTTTTGAAATTCTTGCATGTAGAAGTAGTCTTCAGGGTTTTCGATATTGGGGTCAAAATTTGGTGCCATTTTATCTTGAATTTTGTATAAGTGGGGGCAAAAGAATAGCAAATGAAAGGAGTTTTGTTCAACGTGACTGCAAGTACAGTATTTATCAGGAGCTTTTCCAATTTTGAATAAGTAATTTTAAAAGTTGCTGCGTTTTGAAAAAATTTGTGTCGTTTTATAATTTTGAGTACAATCCGAATAATAAAAGTTTTAAAATTTTGAGATCAAAATATGTGTTATTAACGCTTTTTGAGAGATATTCCAATGTACCTAGTTGCCATCTTTCAATTGACTAGTTATAAAGAATGGCTTTTAGTTTCTTATAGTTTAGATTATGAGCCGTGATGGTTTCAATTTTGTAATAAGGAGCTTCATGAAGGGGGGTCAATTTCATAAATATTGGGAATTTTTTGATATGTAATTTTGAATAATTTTGGAGTCATTTGTTTTACCATAGGAAGTGAAAAGTTGTGTGCCTTGTTTAGGATATTAGAAACAGGGTAGTTATTTTTGGCCAAATAGATTAAATTTCTGGTAATAATTTGGGGGTTGAGAGCGATTTTGTCCGAAAGGACTAAAGAAGCTTCATAAGAGATGGTACAGCAGGCTTTCACAATGTTAATACAATAAAGACATTGAATTTTGCGAAGAATTTTTTGTAAATAGCTAAAATTACAGAGTAAGTAAGTGCCAAAAGATAGAAGAACAGTATTTCAACAAAGTACCATATTACCGTGTTGAACATAATTTTTCGTGCCCAGACTGACTAGCCCCACTCGTTACTACAAATTTTTGAAATTTTGTAGAATTCTTTTGTGGATTTTTCATAAAGGTAGTCGAAATGTGGTCTGAAGTTGGCATGGAACAACGTCAACGCTGTACTCAAAATATCTGAAAAAGGTTGAGTGGGGGAGACAGTGTTGCCAATTTCACGAAAACTTGATTTTTTGTAAATTTTGCCCCTTCAAATTTTTGATTAGGAAAAATTTACATGCAATGATTTTTGATCCTTATCCAAAACACTATCATAATTAGGTAGTTAGTTTTTAAATACCTCAATTTTTAAAATTTCCAAAATTTTGGGGTTTGAGATTTTTTTTGAAAAGTACAAAAATCGAAAAAAATCCAAAATTTTTCAAAGATTCGTAATCAATGAGGGGTTCATATTTTTTAAGCTATGTCGAGAATGGGCTTTCATTATTCGCTGAGCCTTATTAGTTTTTTTTATGAAGCAATTTTCGCATTCCGGAAATTTTAAGTCACCCTGTGCCTTAGTCCGCATTTTTTTTCACCAATGCGGATACGCCAGAGACAATTTGGCGAAAAAATAACCTGGGTTGGGAAAACTGCCTGCGCTAGGTGCAGCTTGAACTTGTACTCGTCACGTTTTATACGTATACGAGGATAAAATAACGCCAGAGCGTCGAGTAGGTACGACTAGTGCATCGTACACGATGTGTGATTCGAGATGCAGCGATGTTTTAGCATTTAAATTTATTACACGACGAGGGTGCTAAGTGTTTCTTATGTACTGAGTTGAAGTGTGCGAGTGTTCGAGTTCGAAAAGTTTTCGAAAATGGGTTTCGCGGTACGTGTGATGCTGGGGGCTTCCAGGGGGAGGGGGAGGCTTCGGTTGGTTATGAAGTGTATCAACGCGTACACCTCTGGCGACGTAATGCGGTCGGTACCGTTATGCATTATGCATAGGAAATTTTTTTCACCATGTGACGCAGTTGGCAAGATATTTTATGTGGAAAATGATAATGTCGGGTTGATAGTAATGAATGGTAAGAGCGATTATTTTTCGTGTAAATGCTCCATGAGTCTAGTTCGAGTATCTTCGTAATATCGAATTCGAATAAACGATTTGATATGGATGCTGTAATTTATTCATAGTTGGATGATTTTTTGATTGATTTTTGATAATGGCTAAAAGGAAGGTTAATGGATTCGTGTATTTGAGATTTATTCGAAATGTAGTGTAAATTTTTGTTTTTCGAATTTATATAGGTGAAATATGTAGATTGAAGTCAGCCAAAGTGCTTTTTAATGAGGTTGAGTTAATTTTATGTTCAGGAAGGGTCTAGGGACTTATACTCAGGGTCGTAGGATCATATTTCAATTAAGTATTTTGAAATTAGTAGTCGTCTTGTCTATTAGATGCTGGAAAAATTCCCTGCTTTGTTGAAGAGAAGGAACGTGGTAAACCATTTGATTGACTGGTTGGCTTATTGGTCGACTTCGAAGATGTTAGATGCTATAAGTAAATGCTTTTATAACGAGGGTGACGTTAAGCCACCTCGTGAAGATTACCTTGAGCTCATTAGGTTACCTAATCCGTCATAAATTCCTACGTCAAAACCACCCTTCGAACGTACCCAATGAGACGTGTTCGGGATTATTAGGAGCTTGTCGCGAAATTATACCGATCAAGATTTGTGCGACGATTTGAGAAATATAGATAATTTGCGAGATTTCGATTGACGATGTGTTGAATGGTGTTGGGGAATTGCCAGGAATTTGTTCGAATGTGTTCAATTAATTGGTTTGAAGAATCGATGTGTTGGTTTGATAGTGATGAATTTGATAAATGGTGATGGTGATTTTATGGCGAGGGTGAGTCGAACGGAGAGGAGGGAGTACCCCTCCTTTCCCAACGAAGGAATATAATTGCATATCTGGTTGAAAAATCATGTTCTGGTCGAAATTTTGCAAAATTGATGAGATAATGATCAATTTCCTTGAAGAGAATTTAGGAATTTTTCTAAAAAAATTGAAAATTTTGTTTGGATTTAGATTTCGAGGTCTATCAGCACCGCATATTATTGTAATTTGAGAAATTTAACATGAAATTTGAAAAAAATTATATACAATGTGAAATGTTCGATTCTAACTTCTCCTTTCTCTACCTTTTCATCAACTTTCTAATATAATGCCATCCTTGATTCGACTCTGTCTTGAGGTAAGGATACAGGGTGTCCATTTTCTGAAAACCGTGGAGAAGTCAGGGAATTTTTGAATTTTCTCTGGATTTTTTTTTTAATCCAAAAAAATGATAAATCATTTCAAAAAGTGTTTCTTTGCATATTTTATTGTAAATTTTTCAAAAAATTTCGCCCAAGTTCCGCTCGAGCCAAATTAATGCATCTTTTGACTGATTTTTTTATTCATCATTTTTTGTTGACTGTAATGTGCAATAAATCCATGTCTTTGTCCATTAGATTGTAATTATTCAAAAAAAAATTTCCCTCATCCCTCGTTACGCTCAGAGTAATTTACACTATTTCTTTCTACAAAATTCATTTAAAATCTAAGTTTCTTGGAACCTTACTTTTTAATCAGCTGTAATGAGAAAGAAATGCCATTATGCCCAGGACCACGATGTTGAAAAAAAGGGTTGGAAATGGAACATTATTCGAAATTATTGGCCATGTTTTGGAAAACTTGAATGAGAAAAAAGTGGTGAATTTTCATATTTTGAAAATATTTTTTCGCAAAAATTTTCGCCCGAGCGAATATTTTACCAAAATGATTTATATTTTGCTCCCCTCCCCCTCCCACGATTGATTTTTTATTTATTGGTGCAAGCTGAAAAGATTGCAGGGACTTGCGTGGATTCGTAAATTTGAAGCATGTGTTTTTTTATTTTCTTTGGGGGGGGGGGGGGCAATAAAATGTGAAGAAATTTTTTCATTTTCAGCCCGGAAAAATTCGAATTTTTATTCGCTTGCTTTGGTAGACTATTGACACCCTGGCATAATTTGTTTCATTTTTAAAAAATTTATAATTTTGCTTTAGAATATGTAGTTTTTCCTTTTTTTTTAAATTTTTTCTGTAATAAATTCAAGATTTCAAATTTTTGTGATGAGGTACCATATGAGTTGGATGGGTTCAAAAATTTTCAGAATTGTATTAGAATCTTTTTTTGGCCCGAAGAGGAGCATCTACGTTATCTCGTAAAAAGTAATGTCTTAGAAAAAAAAATCACGTATTTATTCATTTTTTGCAAAATTTTTGTTGCGATGGAAAATTCATATTCCATGATCATGATCTCGAGATGAGTTATCGAATAAGTTGGTGAATTTGAAAATCATTTGATTATTCGTCATCACACCGCTGCTCTGCTTCTTTAACGCGTATGGGAGATACACTTGAAACTGAAATGAAATGAAATCGTGATATATGAACATGTGTATCTAAGGAATCAAATCGAAACCACATACGAAGCAGAATTTACAGAAGACGTCGCCTTCAAGAATGTTTTTCGCGATGAATCCAACAAGTACACGTCAACATTTATCACAGTTGTAGGATCATCTGCTACACCTGCTTTGAATCGGCACAGCTTTCGAAATCATTCGTCGTAGTTTTTTCGTGAAGAATTCAAGGAACATGTATAAATTCAATATCCTACTATTCTTTTTGATCTTTGAATTTACCTGATTTGTAAAATCGCTGCAACCTGTTAATGCTCCAATGTAAAATCCATGATATCTCCGGGATGTATAAATGTATTTTTTTAAAAAGTAGGATTTATTTTGAAAAAAACTAAAATATATTAAAAAAGAAAAAACTGTAAAAAATCTGGAAAAAATAAAAAAATTCTTACCCTTAAGAAAAGATGCGTCAATTTTTGAGTAACCTTTCAGCAATTTTTCAAACTTTGGCTAATTTTTGTGATTTTTGAAGTCACCCTTGAAAAATTAGGATATCGGGATACTCTTTCGGGAAAATCTTTCCAACTCATACTACTAGTTTTCTAAAAATCGAAGGTCTTTTTCCTAAATTTCCAACTCAAGCCTAATTTTATTGGCTATAAATAAAATTTTGCGTATATAGGTGGCATGCTATCTCTCTCTCCCTTTTTGCCCTTATTCAGTTCAATTCTGGATATTCTCTGGTCAGATGACTTTTTTCGGGTTTCTTTTGGCAAATTTTTTTTCTTACGAACTCAAATAGTTATTCATGACAAAATTATTATGAACTTAGGTTTTATTGAAACTTTGGAAATTAAAATAAATAAGAATAAAGCAGTGGCGTAGCCAGGGGGGGGACTGGGGCGATCGCCCCCATGGCCTTTTTTTAAAAAATTTTTGAGCAAAAAAACGTCTTTTTTGAACATTACAAATTCAATTTTTTCAAAGCTTCGCTCGGGCATGAACAAAGTCATAATTATATCAACTAATTGAGGCAATATTGTAAAAAAATGCTCCCTTTTAACTCCTTCCCCTAAAATCTTCTAGTTATCCAAGTTTTCATACCCTCTTTGTACCCTTCTGAAATATAAGCTTCCAATGCCACTGCATAAATTTGTCAATATTTTTGGTTTTCAAGGTCAAAATAATTGGCATGGAAGTTGTTTGCTCCAAAATTTAAGTATTTTTCTGCAACTTTTACCTAAATATTTATGAAAATGATTCCAAATTTAAAGAAATTTTGTTGCGAGGGAGGGAGGGAGAGCTAAACTTGAAATTTTTTAAAATTTACTTGAAATTTCTCAAAAAATTTTGAAAGCTCTGACCTCCCCCCCCCCCATGAGACTGGCTACGCCACTGAAAATATGTAGTGAAAAAATACTTGCTATGTTTCAAAACAACCACAGAAAATTTGACATAAAATCTCGTTCTTGCCCCCCCCCCCCTTGACAAAATCCTGGTTACGCCACTGGAATAAAACTATTTTTTTATTTATTGAAAAAGAAGAAAAAATTTCATCATAAAAAATACAACCATAAAAACTGGCAAATTTTTGAACTTTTGAAACGTTCTTTCGACTAAACTGCAATTAAAATACATTTTTAAGAAATAATTTTTGTTTCAATTGTGCAAATTTTCAGTTGCTAAATCATCCAATCGTTAATTTGCTCCATCGGAATTGTCAGATTATGCCCTGATTGGCCAGTGCCTGCTTGAATTGATGAGTGTGCAATGCTCTTTGCTTCAGAATTGGATCAGATCGAACCGAGGGGGCAGAGGGGGAATGTGAAGCAGTCTATTCCAAAACGATAATTTGAATTTGCACTTTTGATCAAAAATTTAGCTTCGGATCGAAAATTTTGCAAAAAATTAACGATTTCAAAAGAAAATTTGCATTTTTAGCCAAGAGATTTTTTAATCATACTTTATTTTGAGTTGAAAAATTGAAAAAAATATCATCTCGATCTACAATATTTTTATTTTCTGACTCCAACTATAATTGATTTGAAAAATTTTGTAACCTTTTTCTGAATTTACCTCCTCTACCCCCCCCCCCCCCTCCCTCCCCGACAGAAAAATATGAAGTCATTTTCGAAAACTTTTTTTTTCAAAATTCATTTATTTTTATTCGAGTAATTTTTCATGATTTTTTATTTCAATTACATTAAGTTTTTGTTGTTCTTTTTTTTTTTCATAAAAAAATTCATATTATGTACCTATTTCATTCGTAACCCAAAAATCATCCCTTTTCTATTTCCCCTCTTTTAAATCAATACGTTCAATCTAACGACCGACCGTAAACAATAACCCATCTCCAAAATTCACATTAATTAATTACGTGCAAAACGAGCGAGTATTTTGAACAATGCACCTCCGAACGTGGCAAATTACCCGTTTGACGATATAATTGACCGATTGAGTGACCGAACGAAATAACGAACAAAAACGAACCTATAAATTGTCTGACATGGTCAACATTGATGGATGAATTATACGATAGATTGGAGATGGCGTCATTTGGCTTGATTCGTGTACTCGACTTGGAGAGAAAATACCCTACTAAACATCTCATCATCCAAGATGTACGTACCATTAGTTTCATGAAGGCATTCACCCTTGAAAATAGTGAAACCAGGGCATCAGTCGGGGTCCTGTTGCGTGATTTGTTATTTCTTTCAGTCATTGGATTGTTCACATGAAGATTACGTGAAACTGATACCAGGAAGTACATTCCATATCGTCGCCATCGAGTATTAGGATAATCCTGCGTAATACGATTATAAAAATATAATTTAATTAAAACTCGTACGAATGTCGAGGAATTCAGAAGCTGAAAGTGATGATCGAGTTGCTATAATAGGATTTACTTTGGTACGAATTCTCTACCTTTTCCTCTCTCGATAAATTCAAAATTCGCCCAATCTCTAATTTTATTTTATCCTACAATGGCATGACCGAAAAAACCTCGAATTCGATTAAAATTGACCATCGAGTCGTTTTGTTACGCAATATTTGCTCGAACGTGTAGTTAGTTTACCCCAAGTATGCAATGGCATTGACATTCTTTCCTACGGTGTACTTCCTTTTTTAGCTCGTCCAACACATTACACCGTGCACCGGAGACGTGCCGGTGTTGAAATCATGTACCAGGGCACAACGTGCTTGAAAGGGACATCGGTATGGATTCAGGTGCGCCATTGTGCGCCCATAATTACGAAATTGGATCGACCGAGGAAGCTAATATGCTAAGTGAAGGGGTTCGCAGATCTGGGTATTTAAATTCGTCGTTTTTTCTATCCCTCATCCTCGAATACGTGTTTGCGATGATAATTTCGCGAAACGAATTGATGTAATGGTCGAAACTGCTGCGAATGCATCTAAATCTACGTAGATTCTACAAGGTCCGAGAAAAAATCCATAAAATTTTATCGCTTGTTCTACGAACGTAGATACGAAATGCCTCGAATATGGTGTTAAAATATTTAAGAATATGGCCAACTATTTTTTTATTTGCGACCGAATTGAAAATATCGTCGGATTGCGGTTTAAGGAGCTGGGGTAAAAAACCAAGCCAGGCGACTCGAGTATGATTGGCGTATGTGGTTTTTTTTTACCAGAAGCATTATTTTCATTACGTTTATGCCAGCGGAATGGTTTGCATTTATGGTTAAAGTTGTAAAATAGTACGTGATTGTAATATCCAAAAGAAAATAATATTTTAGAATCGTATACGCGTAACTAGATCCGAGCTATAAATTGTCGTAATAATATCGATAAATAACGTACCGAAGCTGCGAGTGGAAATCATTTAAAGAATCATTTCGATAAAATAGAGGATTTACACGGATCTGATACACCTCTATAGGCGAATTCTAGGCTTACACCTACGTGTTTTGCTGTACGATGTTTAACGTAAATCCTGATGCTCGTATCAAATATATTTTAAAAGGGGCTATACGAGCTTCGATTGCAAGCTTTTATTATTTTTTTCACTCGGCAAAAAGAATCAGTTTAAAAAGAAGTATTTCCGTTTACCACGTCGTCCGTGTATTTGGGTGAAATTTCGTTGGCTCGTTTATATCCGAATTCTCGGTGTAAATATCGGATACACGAACACGACGATGATTTGCGAGCGCGAATTCGACTGCGGCGGAAATTTAAATACAGCGAGGGCGTCGTGAAAAATACCCGCGAAGAGGGTTGCCGCATGCCGGAGCGAAATGTTGCTGCAAGGTGTACTTATTGTAATGCGATTCGTATTACGAATATTGTAAATCATGCGAGCATAAAGGATTGCGTTAGGTTAGACGATGTATGGACTTCCGATTTAAGGGGTGGTAAAATGGGATAGATGAGTTGGTGGGTTTTGGAAGTGTTATTTTTTGGTCGGCTGGGAAATTGGTGAAGTATTTTGGGAGATTTTGGAACGGAAAAAAATTGAAATGATGTTGAAGAATTCGAGGAATAATTTATAAAAAATTTATCAAAGTCGTAAAACAAATAAAAAGTGATATTTTGAAAAAAATGATGAAATTCAAAATATTTTACGTTTTATGAATGGTGTGGAAAATTTTAAAAATTTGGACCTGTGTAGATTTTGTGAAAATTGATTTTTTTTCAATTGATAATTTGTATACAACAAATTTTTGAAATCATATAATTTTGAATATTTTCAGCCAACTTAGTGAAAACTTGAGAAGACTTATTTTTCGGTCTGTTGACAGGTGGATTGACTTTTTTTTAATTTTATTGAGTGGAAATTCAAGGAAAATGATGGGGGGGGGGTAAAAAGTGGTATATTGGCAGAAAAAACATTTTTTTAAGATTAGGAAAAAAAATACTGGGATGATTTTCAAATTTTGTGGAATCGAAATGAGAAAGAAACTTCAACTTGGCCATAAAATCGTTTAAATAATTTTTTTTAAAGTTGATTGGTAACAAAAAACTGCGAATTGATAAAACTGACTGAGTTGAAAGCATTACCAGTCCTTTAGACTGCAACTTTTGCTTGAAAAATTTTCTGGAAAGGGCTGAGGATCTTAGGATCTGAGATAGTGGGCTCGTATAATTTTGTTGGGATTATTATTGAAAAATTCATCTCGTTTTCTGAGCCAATTTTGTTCAAAATTTCGCAATTAAAAAAGAATTTTGCGATTTGAGTCATTCTGGCCTCCTTCCTCTTACCAATTTTGGAATCTCGAAAAATTAAAACTGAGAAATTTATTGTTTTTTTCTGAATTTTTTGTCAATTTCTTCAATTTGACAGTTTTTTAAAAAATGCAACTTTTTATTGATTTTAAGAAATTATTTTAAATTTTTTTTGAGAAGAATAATGACTCAAATTCTTGAAGCCCTCCTTCACCAGTCACTAAGTATAATAGTTTTTTAAAAAATCGGTAAATTTAATTCATGTATTTTTGAAAATTTTTGGTCCTCAATTTTAATTAATTTTGGCAAATTTTTATTCAAATTTTCTTTAATGTAAAATTTATTTTGACTTACAAATTTTTTGCCAGTTTCTTCGATTTGACAATTTTTTTAATGTTCCGACTTTTTATATAGAATTAATTGATTGATGTCGAGATTTTCCATTTAAGAAGAGAGGCGTGACTTCTGACCTTCAAATTCTTTCCTCCCTTCTCATATCCATTAATTCAGCAGAAATTTGAGAATTTTGTCCATTTTCCAAGATTTTTAGCACTTTTCATCGAGTGTGCTGTGGCTTTAACCAATGTTTTATTCAAATTTTCCAAAAAATGAAAAATGCATTTTATTCTAAAATTTTTGTAGATCTCTTCAATTATCCAAATTTTTGTAAATTACTGCAGTCTATATTTTTCATTAATTTACTTCAATACCTATAATGTAGTATGACATTCATCTTTCTTCGTTTCCCTCTTATCACTATCAATTTGAAGATTTAAATATTGGGCATCATATTAGCGGGTAACTTTTTTAGGGTGTTTGTCACTTTTTTCGACTTCAGTCACTTTTGGTTACTTTTCACGTCTAAGAGGTCACTTTGGTTACTCCCTCCCCCCCCACCCCCCAAAAAATCACTATTTCTTCGCACTTCCAGGCGAAAATTCAAATTTTCACGTAGAAATTGCTATTTTTCAAAATTTTTCAATAAAAAAATTAAAAAATAGATTTTTGCTAGTTTGTTTATTGTTTTGGCGAAGGAATTTAATAAATGAAATTATTCACGTCTTTTCAGTTGATTTATCTTTGAATGTTTGCAGAAAATTACAAAAAAATGCCCCCCTCCCAAAACTGTAAAAAAATTTATCCTCCGAAAAAAATTAAATTTTTGGTTACTTTTGGTTACGTTTTGGTCATTTTTTTGGTTACTCTTTGGTCATTTTTTGGTTACTTTTTGGTCATTTCTTGGTTACCTTTTTGGTCATTTTTTGGGCTTTTTTTGCTCATAAAAAGTTACTAAAAGTTACTTTTTCCTTCAAAAATTTCGCTGTGATGCCTGTATAGAACAAATGATTTTCCTACATGAAAATAAAAAAAAAATCGTTGAAATCCAATCGAACTGATGAGAAGAATTCGAAATAAAAATTTGTGAAGGCCTTAAAAACTGGATGAGCCCCAAAAATAAAAAACGTACCTACTAGTATTGAATATCTACTTCGGAAAATCCTGTGAGTTGGAGGAGTGAGGTGAACGAACTAGTCGAATTTTAAAGCATATGTAGAAAATTTTCATTTCTAGTTGAAAAATGTAAAATATTTAATGAATTGCTATTTTAGAAAAAACTGGGAAATTGAGAAGTTGAATATTTCAAGTTAGACTATGAATTGAAGATTTGACTTTTCAAATTTCCTCTTCCTCTCCTCCTGCCAATTATTTTTTCATTGCGTTTTCAAGAAAGTCATTGGTAACACAAGAAATAAAATTGTACAAATAAAGGACATGAGTGAATTTTAAATTTTTTCAGTAAGTTCTTATCATCGATCTTATATATTAATATGGATACCCAATCTGCATTACTCCCTATGTTATTGTTTTGAGGCTAAAACATCGTATACGTAGGCAAGGCGCATACAACTCGCGCAGGTTATCGGTGGAATTTTTCAAACACTAAACAATAATTATTTGAAAATGTGTTACCTATTTGAAATGAAGTACTGAAGTACCTATGGAAATAAATGGAACAATGGAAGACATCTTTTCACAATTTAAATACAATTTATTACATACCTAATCACGGATTTTTGAACAAAATTATATTATGAATTTTCTACGAATTTTATAACTTCTTATCGTGATGTTTTCTTATTCGAATAGGATTTGACTGTGCCAAAATATAGCCAAATATTCCTCACCAAGTCGATATTCCTATTGGTTGAAAAATTTTTATTTCCTATTTCCGCATATTCCGATGTTTGTGAATACTTTCAAATGATAACAGATGATTTGGAATTGCATATAATTGGCCGCCAAATAGGTTTTGTCACTTGCGCAAAAGGGGTTGCGCGTTACCTACATAAATTTGTGTTTGGTTTCACCTCGAACATAACTTTGGGTATCCATATCAGTATATAAGATCGATGGTTCTTATTTACCCTCAAGGTGTTAAAATGAAAAATCGTCGTTTTTTTTATATGGCCAAATGTTTTTGGAATTCATTGATCAAATATTAATAAAATTTAAGAATTTTGAATTTTAAATTTGGATGGTGAATTTGACCTTTACAAAGAGAATATCTTACCTTTCATGAAGTGCTGAAATTGGCAATATTGGGGGAAAGGGGTAAAAATCCGAGATTCTCGATTCAAATAGAATTTTTCCAGTTCAAGGGAAATTTTGTAAAAAAAAAAAGAAAAAAAGAAAAAATCCCATCGTAAATTATTTCTCATTCGGATTCTTCGAACCACTGACCGTTTCTCGATGCTGGAACATACTACAGGATGTTTCGTTGCAGCGAGCGATTTTCTTCGTAATATTCCCAACATTTCGACACATTGAAACCGTGCAAATTTCTATTTCTTTCTTTCATACGTATTTCTTCCTCTGCGACGACGACTGTTCAAGAAAAAAAAACAGTTCATAGAAACGAAAGCAGAAAAAAATAAGCAAAAAAAAAAGGAAAACTGAAAATGGCGACGACGTATTTTCATCTTTAACAGCATTAGCAGCACCATACCGCAGCAAAAGCCTTAAAACGGTGTAGAAATCCCTGTTAATGGCGCGTTTAATGTACCCCTTTGGCGTATTCGTACTCATACGTGGAAATGTGTGCTGTTTAGTCGTATTGGCACGCAAATATGAATACATTATCGTCGTCTGAGCTTTCGCAGTCGTACAGAGGGCCTGGGTACTTCTGACCGATCTTTTGTTTGGCATTTTCATTGGGGAAAGCATTGTTATGGTTGCGTCGATTAAAATCTTATTACCAAAGCGACATTGTATTGAACTGCGAATTTCATATGTAAAAGGGGATGGAAAACGCAGCGCTGAGAGGTTCGAGTGGATGATCGCAGTGCTGGAGTTTGAAAAAAGGCGCAAATTTAACGCTTTTCCAAAGTCCAACCGAGTTTTCATTATAATCGGGCATAATGAGCAATTAGTATTCAAAAGTCAACCTTACGACTGTATTCGTTGTCTGGATAATTAATTTTTTAACGCATAGTCGTTAAATTATTTTCGCTTATTTGCATTTTATTTTAATTGCATCGTTTTTCTTCGGCCTACGAGCTGCTGGATGCAGAAAGCTGGCGAATTTAAATTCAGACTTGCATGTCGATGTTGCTAAACACCGGAGAGCTTTTTATAGGTATGCAACTTTGGCCGCCGTCAACGACCCGACCAAAGTATCAAGGTGTTGGGGATCGTTTAGGGTGCAAGATGTTTGTTTCAACTTCGAAGAGTATAATTAAGCCTCTTGTACGAGGTTTTTTTTTCAAGCTGAATTTGCAAGAAGAGTTTGCTGCCGTTGATTTTACTACTCGCGATTTGCATTTGTAAAATTTCCTCCTGGAGAATACTGTAATCAATCTTTAAACTTTGCCTGAGAGACAATAGCGAAGTTGGAAAAAGTCTACTCGAGTAGTTTGTTTAATTGGTGTTTTTAAATTAACGTAGGTTTGTTGTTGGGTCCGCAGACTTTCCGGAATATTAATGCGCAGTACGATGGAAAAAAGTTCAAAACCGAGTGTGTTTTATTCTTAAATGGATTTTTAATGAAAAACAAAAGCAATAGGAATTTTTAATTTTCGGTAATTCGATGTTCTTTTTCGTCGATTTACCTTTTAATAATGTTGAATTATGATTTTTTGAAATTCAAATTAGTATAATTAATATTACTTTTTTTTTTACCCTCGTTGTTTCCATTCTTTTCATATTTTTGTGAGGGCAGATCCAGGTATTGCCACCTGGAAATGGTTAAACGAAGATAATGAAAACGAAATAAAAAATTTATTCGGTGTGTTACACGTACACGTACAGGTGTTGTTATATTGTATTTACTCGTGCTTCGTAATGAGTTTTGCTCGATATTCAATTCATCCCTTTGCGTCGTTCCGCTGCGAGCGATGTAACGTTAATGGATATTTTCGTGTAGTTGATTCGAATCAGCGTGTTTTTACAGCTTTTATCGCGTTTATTCGAATACGAAAAATTATTCGCGAAATGGAAATTTTTTCCTCGTTTGCGGTATAAATGATTGATGCGTTTCGCGATAACAAAAATAAAGGGGTATAAATTTTATGTCTTTGTTTTGACGATATTGGGTGATAGAAAGTTTGGGCGGAATTTTATGACGACGATTTGTTGTCGTGCAGATTGAAATGAGAAATCGGAAATGGTGTTGAGAATTATTTTAGGATTGAGTGGGGTCGAAGCGTCCCCTTTTGTTTTTCAAATGAAATGGAGTTTTTAATTTTTTTGCGCCTTTGAGAAATATAGATGGAGAAATCGGTTGTCTTGGAAACATGATTAATAATCCTTGAAAATTTTTGTTTTTATTGAAAGAAGAATTGTAGGTACTGAACTGTCTTTTTGAGTCTTGTTGTTTATTACGTTGTATAGAGATGGATCAAAATTGGTGGCCTGGGGAGAAAATTGGAACGAAAGGCTAAAAATGGAGAAATTTTGACTCGTCGGGTCGTCGGGTGAATTTTTTTAGATTTTTCGAGGTCTAAGAAAAGAGTTAATAATTACGTTTGAAAATTTTTCGGTTCAAATCCATTTCCTCGGATTAAAAACGTAATTTCATCGTAAGGGGAGAGGGGCTACAAACGAGTATCACGTTTTCATTTTTTTGACTCAAAAAAGAAAATTTTATAATTCTAAAAAAATTTTATCATTTTTGCAGTTTTTCAATTCGAATCTGATTTCTTTGACTGAAAACATTATTTCATCTTTTTTTTTGGGGGGGGGGGGAGTTGCCACTCATCACACCTCGTTCGGTTGACTCTGCTAGTGTGTTGCTCAATTGATTTATGCTGGCGTGAGGAGGAGGAGAAAAGGAATCCAAATCGGGTTCAAAGTTTGATTTTCTCTAAAAATAGAACAATTTTTTTCAATGTTATTTCTGTGTAATTTGTAAATTAATTGTGGTGTTAGGTACCAACAGTTATATTTGTAAATTTTTATTATAAAATGACTCTTACTTAATTGCTTTTCATTTTTTATGTTTCAGGTGAGTTGAATTTCATGGTCAATTATTTTCAAATCGATAACAGTATATTTGAAATTATCACGAAGATAGTAAGTTTTTATACATTTTTTTAAGCCAACTTTTCTGATTACGAAATGAGGAAGTAGTTGGAATGAATTTCGATTTGTGAATATTGCTCCAGAGTTTTTGGTTTTTTGTATGAATTAAAAATAATTGGAGGGGGAGGGGGTTGAATTTGAGTTGATGTTTTATTATGAAAATTATATGATTTCGTCTTCGACAATTATTTTAAAGCCAAGGCAGTTTTTTTTCAACACCAGATTGGATAACAGACTGTTCTTATCGACAAACAAAAATTGTTTTGAATATTGAAGAATTTGTAAAGTATAATTTGTTGGAAAAAGTATTTTCAGAATGTTTAAAACTTGTTAAAATGTTACGATAATTGTTCGATAAGTAAAGTTCGCGATAAAATTGATTAAATAGTATGTTTAAAAATTATTAAAATTGTTCAAGATTTTGTAAAACTTGTTATGTATTTCAAAAAACATAACATATTTTTTAAAAATTGGTTTAAAAGTCATAAAAATGATCTATGGCGTGATTACAAAAACAATAAAAAAACATGAGTTTAAAAATGGTTTAAAATTTTTCAAAACTGAAAATTCCTAGCTAAACTTGAAATATCATGAAAATTGATTGAAATATTACAAAAGTAGTCAAAAAATCTTGAAATTTGTTCAAAATGAGCTGAAGTTAAAAATATTTTTACAATATATTCCGAAATTTTGTGAACTGATACGTCAATAAAAAAGTTTTGAATAAAGCGTGGGATAATTTGTGAGATTGATTTTCATCCCAAAAATCACCCCGGTCTCAAAATCTTGGAAAAGTTGAGGGATGATTTGTGAAAATAATTTTTATCCCAAAAATCATCCTGGCTTCAAAAGCTCGGAAAAATCGTAGGATGATTCGTGAAATCAATTTTCATTGAAAAAGTCATCCCAAACTCGATAAAAACCTAGGATGATTCGTGAGAATAATTTTCATCTCAAAAATCATCCCAAACCTCAAAATCTCGGAAAACTCATTCAAGCCTCAAACGATTGAAAAAATCATTCTAACCTCAAAAACTCGAAAAAGTGGTGGGATGTTTGTGAGGTTGATTTTCATGTTTTTCTTACTGTTTTTTTGAACGATCATTTTGAAATTTTCACTCAGCTGCATTAAGTTTGTTTACAAAATTTTGAGCGAAGTTCAAGATTTTTCTAAAATGGTTTTTGATATTTTCGTTTTCACGTTTTTTTTTTCATTTCAATGATTTTTTCCTCCAATTTTAGCCAAATTTAATGATTTTAAACATTTTTCATTCCAACATTTTTACCTTATTAAAAAAAACATGTTTTGAAAAACACGAACTTAAATGATTAATTTTCATTGAAGAATTATTATATTTTTATTACATTGTTCAAATTTTTTAATTATCGTTGGTCTAAACATTTTTGGACATCTTTGATTTTCAGTGATAGGGTATTTTTTACAATTTCATGTGCTTGATTTTGTATTTCCATCTCTTCATTCAATTTTTATAATACCTATCGCTGTAGTTTCGTGTAACAATTAATTTTTTAGCCAGTCAAGGGGAAGGCTCTTGAAAATTCTGTAAAATTGAAAAATTTGACCGTGAATTTGGTCAGAATTTGTCAGAAATAAAGAGGGGCATGATTTAAAATTTCACGAAAAGCATGAAAATTCAGTAAAATGGAATTCTATAGAGTATGCAATCGAAATATTCTTTTGTTGAAGGGACGGGGGGGGGGAGGTTGTCTACCTCCCAGTGTCTGTATCAGAAAAAAGGTTTTTAAATTTGATTAAAGATAGAAATTACCAAAATTTTGAGAAAATCTTCCAAAACGCTTGAATTTTGGTTAAAAAAAAAAACACTTTTTTTTTGAATATGTTCCATGATCTTGTTCAAAAACCAAGAAGTAGGTATATTTGTCTAATTTTGAAAAATCTGGAAGGAGATAAAGTTCGAAAACTTTTCAGCTAGGGCAGTCCTACCTCAACCGTGGTTTTACACAATTTTCAGGAAGTTTGGCCATATTACACCCAAAGATTTCATTTATACTACCTCGCTTTCTTTTTTTTGAAAATATTTGGTGTTTTGACCTACTTCAGAGTCGATAAATCACACATTGTAAAAATTTCAAAATTTCGAAAAGACCTTTCGCACTAGTCTCTTACCTCATCAAAAACAACATCAACTTTTTCATCGGCGTTGTATTGAAAACTCCTAAATACATTTCCATTCATTACCATAAAGCCCAAAGGCATTCCATTTTTTAATGCTCACAATCGCGACCCAGTCACCTTTAAACCTCGCACCTACTCGAACCAGATGTTCATCTCTTCAGGTACTCTACCGATGCAATCGTACTAGAATCGCAAGAACGACACTAATTTGGCATTTTTCCTCTACCCGTCTCTTGCAATTCTCGGAAATGCAAACACTCCATAGCCGGTAGATCCAGCTTCTTCGACCATATATGGATGTGGATTTACCATCGCGCAAAGTGATTACGGCGCTTCAAATCTCGCCACTATAATTGGAGATAGACTTCCTGGTGTTATACGCAGCCTATATGCGTTTACGATTTGTATCGGATTATTGTCAATATTGATTCCTACGCGCGTATTATGTAAATACACGCCGGTTCCTTCGTCTTTACTTACCTTGCTTCTCTTTTTCTTCTTGGTTGCGAGATACTCTCTCATCCTTGTTGGCATTCTTGATTGTGTACAGGAACAATACCGACTGTAGCTGGTTTGGTTTTATTGTATGTGTGTGTAAGGTGTCTGTACATAGAGGAATGTCTCGAAGAACCCTTTTTTTCCCGTATTCTTCTTCTTTGTCGAGAGCTCGTTTTCCATTAATTCGAGCCAATATTTACTCTTTGAGGATGCCATGTTTACATTGTAAAGGTGGTTCTCGCATCCTCCTATGCCCCTTCTCAGTCATATTCTCTTCATCGGTGATTTGAATACATAGTATAGTTCGAGCTTTTAATTAATTTCAAGCGTACAACGATAATGGCGTATTAAGTTAAGAAATTTAACATCCCAAGGGTTAGGTATCGACGCTTGGTAATTCAATTATTTGTCTCCTCGTATACGAATTATTTTCTCGACAAAAGAGAACTCGAAGCAGCTTTCGGAGGCGTATCGATTGCGAAGCTTTTGAACGTCGTGTGCAAAATCTTCGCTCATATGCTGGTTTAGTTGACTTCTAAAAAATTAGCAAAAATGGGAAATTTTGTATATAAGCTCAGTAGGGTATGTATTTCAATATGGCCGAACTTTCCTAAAATTGGTGGGTATTTTGTTTCCCTTTTGGGAGGCGAAGGGGTTCAAATTTTGGTTTTTCGGCTATATCTTTTGGAATTATCCACTTTGAAAAAAACAGTGAAAAAAAATTGTATAGCATAAAAAAACGAACAATTTTGTCAATTACAATTTTTCCCTAGAACATCATGAGGGGGAGCTGGGTCAGGGTGTCCATTTTCTGGAAAATTTGGATAAGTCAAGGAATTTTGTAAGGCTGGAAAAGTCGAGGAATTTTAAAATTTTCGCTGGAATTTTGTAAAAATCCAAAGGGATGAATCATCCAGGTATCATAACGGGTCACTTTTTTAGGGTGTTTGTCACTTTTTTCGACTTCAGTCACTTTTTCTTCGCACTTCCAGGCAGAAATTCAAATTTTCACGTAAAAATTGCTATTTTTCAAGAAAAAAATTAAAAAATTGATTTTTGCTAATCTGTTTGTTGTTTTGACGAAACAATTTAATAAATGAAATTATTCACGTCTTTTCTGTTGATTTATCTTTGAAATGTTTGCAGAAAACTACAAAAAATTGCCCCCCCCCCTAGAAAACTGTAAAAAAATTGCTCCTCAAAAAAATTGAATTTTTGGTTACTTTTGATTACTTTTCGGTTATTTTTTACGTTTGCTTCAAAAATTTCGCAATGATGTCTGATCATCTAGAAAAGTGTTTCTTCGCTTATTTTAGTACCTATAAATATAAAAAAAATTTCTACCTCGCTCCATTGTTTCAGCTGATTTTTATATTCATAATTTTTTATTGATCATGATGTTATTGATGTACCAAAAAATTGATGTTATTTAAATGCATGCCTTTGTCAATTAAATTATAATTTTTTCAAAAAAAATTCCCTCGCTACGCTCGTAGATAATTTACATCCTTTCTGTCTACGGAATCCTTTTTTTTTTTTGAAAAACTACTTTTTAATAAAATGTGATGAGAAAGGAATGCAATGATGCCCTGCATCGCGTCGTTAAAAAAAAGGGAGGGAATGGAAGAGGGTCAAATTTTGGAAAACTTCACTAAGGGTAAAGTGATAAATTTTCAACTTTTGAAGGTCTTATTCTGCAAAAATGTTCGCCCTTACTTCGCTCGAGCTCATCACATTGACATATATCTCATCAAAATAATTGATATTTTACCCCTCGTCGATTTTTTATTTACTGGGGCAAGCCGAAAAATTTGCATGGACTTTTGTGGAATTTATAAATTTGAGATACGTGTTTTTTGTGGATGGGGGGGGGGGGGGTTAATGAACTGTGAAGAAATTTTTGAATTTTCAGCCCAGAAAAATCTGAAATAATGTTTCCTTTTTATTTGAAATAAATTTACAAGCTGGGGGGGGGGTGGCGTCGACAATTTTTAAAATTAAATTTAAGTCGTTTTTGTTGCCGGAAAAGGGAGCACCTAAAAATCTCGTAAGAAGTAAATGATTTTTGAAAAAAAATATCGCTAGACAACATACTTTCTTCTACACAATTTCATCATGCAAAATTCTAAAGATCTGGGAAATTTTGAAAAATTGGCGTAGAAAACCTGAAAAAGTCAGGGAAATTCATTTCTGAAATTGTGAATCTTTTTAGGAAAAATCAATTTTGAAAATTTTTCATCAACACAAAAAATCGGATTAATCGACTTCTAAGAGCGGATCTTTTGCATTTCACATCCTATTACTGTACATAAATGTAGAATAAGAAAAATGTATAACCGTCCCGCAAGAGTAGTTCAGGTACAGTGAAAAATTCGAAAAATTGATTCAAACAAACGTTAGCATTAAAATACATTTTCCTTTTTTTCCTTTTTTTCTACGTGGTCTTGGGGACGCGACGAGATTTTTGAAAAAAAGTAGCGTTCAAAAATTTGAATTTTAACCCCCCCTTTTGGGGCCCGATTTGAGTCCAGGAGTCAAATTATTATAAAAATCGAGTTTAGCGCCCACGAAAATCTCAGAACTTCACTTCTTGGACTATTCGTTCATTAGATTTTATATGTACCTCGTCCCCAAAACCATGTAGAAAAAAAAGGAAAAGGTTCGTATTTTGTTTGAAACAATTTTTCGAATTTTTCACTGTAGCTGAACTACTTTTGGGGTAAAATGTGAATTTTTCTGTACAAGGCCCACCCCTCCCCCACGTTCAAATAAGTTGTCGGTTATACTATATATACCGCTCCTAAAAATCGATTAACCTGTTTTTTTTTGTAATTAAGTATTTGTGTTAATGAGAAACTTTCAAATTTGATTTTTTTCTGAAAGACCCAGCTCCTTTCCACTGCGTTTTAGGGGAAAATTGTAAATAAAAAAACAATCCGTTTTTTTATGCTCTACAATTTTTGTTCCAACTTTTTTTTCGTAATTGCGTAATTTCGAAAGATGACTGAAAAACCAAAATTTGAACCTCCTCGCCCCCAAAAGGGTGACAAAATACCCGCCGCACCGATTTCAGGGAAGTTCGGACATATTGAAATACATACCCTACTGGACTTGAACGAAACTTCCCCTTTCTGCTAATTTTTTTTTTAGGTTAGGGCCTTTTTTTACTAAAATATCCGTACTGGTTGTGTAATCGAACGAAAAAATAAAAGCAAAGGACGATGATTCATGGAAGCCTATAACCCGAATTTTGGCGAGCCAAGTGTCGCGGATAAAAATTCGTACAGACGATTATTTTTATAAAACCGAAACCCAGGAAACGTTGGAGAAATTTATCTATTTGGCTGACTCCGCGAGACGAGGTCTGGAAATAGTTGCATCTGCCTACGCGACGACATAACATAAGTCGTTCGATATTCCAGAACGACTGCGGTCTACGAAATACCATGTTTTTAGATTTTTTTCCATCTTTCGTGCTAAAGATAATATCGAAGACGACTTCGCATTAAAACGCGGTGTCAAGTGGGCGAAAAATTCATTCTCGACAGGTTGTTTTTCTTCAAAGCAAACAGGCAGGTAATTAATACAATGTGGGCGATGTCCACTCTACGTACTGAAGAGAGAAAGTTACTTACGATGAAAAAACTAGCAGGATGCAGTTGGAAATTTTATGGATTTTTCATTCGCCTTGTCCGTGTAAATTAAAGCTCCGAAGCACCGATAAGATTATTCGAGTCGTAATACAAAACGCATAGGAGAAGAAAGTAATTAAATGGTTGCGAAGATGAAGTGGTAGGCGGCTAGGTGCGGTTTTATACCTCGGTAGGGCGTCCTACGGTATATTTTCAAGACTCGGGGTCTTAATTCGGTGAAAAAATTTTCAAACAGTATAAATTCTTTTAATCGACCGTACACCGAAGTCTATAGGCAGCGAGTTGGCGTGTTAATTAAAAGCATTATGTACTTTACCCCCTATCGCTGGCGTAAGTTTTCTGATGTTTTGAACTCCTCGGGCTGTGTACCAGGCTGGTGATGCAGTTTTCACGCGCCAAAGCTGTAGAGGATTATTGCAGTCGGTTTTCTTCACGCCTCTTTCATAAAACTGAATCGAGTTTTATTGTACGTTGCAAGACTTCCTCGGTATACTTATCCTTGGCTTAAAGTGTTTCTATATTTCTCTAAAGTAATGTTTTCCCTAGATTTTGCATGTATTAAGGAGGATTTTAGATGGAAATGTCGAGCAGGAAAACTTGCTGGCGTGTTTTGGATGAATTCGTATATTTTTCATATTTTCATAAACGAGTGAATTTTATAGAATTAATTTTCCAGAGAGGAAAAAATCACGAAACTTTTTGTATTTTATAAAAATCAACGAAAAAAAAACCACTCGACATCTCGAATCGTGCTTTTTTTGGTTGGAATTAATGTAAATCACTACGAAAGAATGGTCTTAGTTTTCGTAGAATTTAGATTTGCATTTATAGCAAATTTATTTCCAAGCCGAAGTGAAAGAGTACTCTTTTGCTAAAAATAACCGTTTCGCTGCTTATTTAGCATACAAAACAGATCAGTTCGTCGGTTAATTTAGTTTCCAAAGGTTAACTCGCGATGCTACGGTGCTACTTATTCGGTAAACGTATTTGTATTTGCGATGTTGAGATGAGTTTTAATTTATTAGAGAAAACGACGCTATTGTGTTGACGTTTTAATAGACGCACGATTACGATGCCAGGCTGTGCGCGAGTACGTGGATTTTTTATGGCCTGCGGCCTAAAAATGGCTCCCGAGTAAATGTTTCTAATGGAAATTGAAAATCGTGGAAAAGTTAATGCGTAAGTTGAAAGGTTACCTGGATGCTGCTCTTGTGGTTTTGTAAATGTAGATTTTTTCTTCTTTTTTTATCGAAACGATTGTTTGGTTGGTATGGACAATGGATTTAGAAGGAGGAATTGGGTAGAGGTGAGGAGAGGTGGTGGAGTTTTACGAACATTTGACCGGATTTAGTTTTGTGCTCTCGAAAGTGGAACAGAAAAGTCGAGATTGAATCTGTAGTACGTGTTTGGGTGGATTTTGTAAATTGTGGGAATTTTGGTGTATGGTTGGAATGGCAGGGAAAGGGGAGTGAATTTTTATTTCAACGATTGGTTACTTTCTTTATCGATTTTTTTGGGGGAAGGGGGAAAAAGCCGAATATATATGAAAAAAAGTATGGAAAAACCGAAATTCAGTTCAAGTATCGAAAAGATAGGACAAAATTCTCAAAAAACTTAATTATTACTTGAACGATCATTGATCGTTTTTCTCGTTGAGTTTTTTGAACTGGTCAAATTTCGTGAAAAGTTGTCAAAATATCTTTCAAATATTGGAAAAGAAAATACTTATTATTTTTAAAAACAGAATTTTAAAAAAATGAGAGGAAAAGAAGGAAAGGAGAGTGAATTTTTATCCAAACAATTCGTTATTCTCCTTTTTCATTTTTCAAAATAGTTGAATAACTGGAAAAATGTATAAAAATAAGGGCAGAGTGAGCTGAATTAAGTATTTACTAATGAACTGACATTTTTAAGAAAGAAACAAATTTCCCAGATAACGAGCTGAAGTCAATAATCATGTGATTTTAAATTTCAAAAAGTAGAAGTGATTTTTCAACTTTTCAAAGAAAAGAAGTACTTTATGTACTAAAAATAGCAAAAACCGACAAATTCAGATTTTTTCGTGTGATTTTGGGATTTAAATAAAAAATAAAAAATAACCAAAATTAAGTTATTGTGTGAAGGGGTCGACTAGAAGGTAGACAAGCTTGGAAGAGACGTTCACGATAAATGATTCAGCTGTTCTCAAGACCGTTCGAATGTGATCGAAACCGAAAAAAATGATTTTTTGTGTCCCCGAGTTTTTTCTAGTTTCAACTGCAAAATTTTTTCCACCTCGACGACTGATTCCCTACCATTTTCCCGAATCCATTTTCTCGAATGGCTGTTTTCCCGAATGTCCATTTTCCCGAATCCAGAATCCCGAATACCAATTTCCCGAATACCTGAAGACAGCTTGTATTGAAAACGAGGAGGAATGTTTGCCGAAGTTTTAAATTTCAGGAGTAAAAATCGACTTCTTGAAATTTTTTGTAGTTTTTGTAATTTTGTTTTGTAGCATTGACTGCAGAGTTCAGGGACGAAACTAGGGAGGAAATCTTGGGAGGAGAGGGGAGGGAAAACCAAAATTCAGTCGACTCATATTTACAAAAAGAGAGAAATTTTCCAACCAGTCGTACTGAAATCAAAAAGCAAAAAATAGTGATTTTTCGTGCTACTTTTTTAAATCCCCTCCTCCCCCTCAACAAAACCTATACTCCTTAATGACTCCTTCTCTTCTAAAAAATGGGAAAAATTTTGAAAATTTCATTCAAGATCGTCACATTTGGATATTTTAAAACTTTTTTCATCCCCTGACCTGTTAGTACGATCTAAATTCGAAAAACGGTTCTGCTTTATGTACTTAAATGGTAAAAGTTAATAAAAAATTAAAATTGTTATTCGGGAACAAAAGCATTTGGGAAAATGGTAGGGAACGTCGACGACTACTCTCGTTCTAACTTGAAAAGGTATGTTGAAAAAAATTGGAGTTGAAACAGACTTTAACAAAATTTTAACTAGAAATTTTTTTGACGAAATTCAGTCATGAAAAAAATTGAGAAATTACAAATGTGAATACATTTTGAGAAAATTCAAACTCTGAAGAATTTTTGCAAAGTATGAATTTTCTCAATTTTTTCCCAGCTTTTTCCGAGTTCAAATTTTTACAATATTCTCAAGAATCTTGAGAAGTTTTTTAGCAATTTGAAAATATTTTAAAAATAAAACTTGAAAATAATAAAATTCAAGTTTTGAGATATAGAACTAGGATTTTTTTAAATTTCAAGAAAATTTAATTTGGAACAAATTTTTATAAAATTGAACTTGATTTTTTTTTGATATAATAGGTACCTACTTAAAAAATTTTCAGAAAAAATTGGGAAGTTTTGGGCTTGAAAAAAATTAGATTCGTTTGGGTGCTTTAAACTTCAGAAAAAAAGATGAAATTCAGAAATTTTCAAGAAGTTCGAGCGATTTCGTTCATAGGTATTATTCACTACGATTCCGTGCACTTCCTCGTCCAAGCTTTCAGAAATAACAACACCCTTTCTCCCATATTTAATATAGCCTTTTCCACCACAATTAGCAATAAACCCCGAACCTTTGTGAAAAGCTCCACTCGTTTAACTATATGCCTTAAAAGCACCGAATGAACTCATTAGTCAGAAGTCTCTCTCGAATTAAATGCACGAAAACGCAACGAGGGAGGTCGAAAAGTTAAAATCCACGATGACAGATTCAAGTGTCGACTTCCAGCATCCACGATACACCACAGCACAACAGGAGTCCCGACTCAGTTTCCGTATTTTCAGAGCACCCATCGAGTCTACCAGATCTTTTTTTAAAAAAGGATAATCAACTGTGTGCTGCGTTACATAGTGAGTTGCATCTTCCAACAAAAAGAATAAAGGAAACAAAACCTTTCCAAATACTGGGTACATCGAACCAAGTAAAGGGATTTGGTGTTGTTCTGGTATATATTCGAGCGAAGAAAATGTTTTCCATTTCGAATACATACAGGATACAGACACATGGGTTCGCTAGACAAAAAGGAGTACGATTGCGGTTGTCGAGTTGTCCACCAAAAGAGAGGTTTCTCGTTTGGGTAACGTGATGGAAATTTAAATTGACCGAAAATTACACCGTGCGGACGATGGGTCTGGGCTCTGAGTACAGCTACCTACGTATTTCGTTAATGGTTCAACGTTAATTT